>CM069450.1:43836598-44339365 GCA_035610835.1 Ophiura sarsii | reverse complement strand
GATAATGGTAAATGTCCTCAAATATGAGTTGTATTGTATTGTACCTATTCCCACGTTCAACTGGTACATTTATAATGTACTATTCATCAGGCTTTTCCTCACTTTTCTTTTTCCTTATTTTTCCCCCTTTTTCCTCTTTCTCTTTTTTCTCTCTCTTCCCTCTTTTTTCTCTTTCTTCTTTCCTTCCTCCCTTTTCCTCCTTTTAACTGATTCTTCCTGGGAACGGTGCTCCCCGCTCCCGCACTTTTTGTATCCCTGTCTGAAACCGTTGATCTAAAATTCGCCGTTTATCGTGTAAAATGTCACGATAGTGGTAACTTCGATGTAGATTACATCGAAATTATCGGCACCATACAACTCGCTCCCTAACCACTCGCCACATAAATTGCTTCAACCAAATGTATCTAGCGCCATATCAATTAACCATTTTCCCATAAATTATTACACTTCAGAGTTCCTACCTTCATTTTTTCCAATTTTTTCTCGGTATACCCTCAGTGCCCCTTTAACATCAAACATGCAAACCCACCCCTAGGGATGAACTATCTTGTTTGAAAAATAAATCATCACTGAATTGGCAAGACTGCTTTTAACAGAACATGAGAAATAAAAAGGGCTTCCTTAAATGGTAAAACACCCGGGGTATTTTGGGTATACGACATAAGAACAATCCCTCACGGGATCCCTCATCTCCCTCTCATTGTTAAAACCATCTGCACACAGCTCCTCCAGGGGGTTCTGGCACTCTCATGGAAGTGACCGGTATCGGATCGGACAGCGACTCAAAACTAACGAGGGCCATTTGGAGATAAGAGTGGGTTGGGTCACTCGTGAGAAGACCAAACAATTTGGATCAATCAGGGATAATGCCATATTTGGCCCATAAAAAGGGAGTCATTCAATATCAATCGCAGAAGGATTCCATATTTTGTCCAACAAGGGTGTCATTCAGTGACAAGGTTATTAAAAACGGGGTCACTATAATAACGTTGTGACCATGGTCTCAGAATGACGATAGATCAAATAGGATCACCACCCCCACTCCTCCCCTCCTTGACACGACTTTATTAAATTATTGGTAATAATTATCTCAAAATGACATTTGGCACAACCTATATACTGATTTTCATGCCAATATTCTGACGCGCTTTATATGACAAACTCTATACTAGTAACATGTCTATATCAGTGGCCATCGGTGTCTTATCTAATAAAACAATAGCAAATCAATATCCTTAAATAATGCAATAAAATGCAACTTTCTCCAAACATGCCTTGTAACATGGAAGTAACAGACACTTCCATGCTTATACGCAGCCCACTCATTCTCTATCCCGACCACAACTGCAAGCAACCACCTCTATAGAGCGTTTAGATAATGCTTTACCACCCTCACCCGCCCAACCTCAAGGAACAATATATAAGCTTCGGTTCAGTACTGGGAATAACAGACGTTCGTTCTATGCAGATATATTGAATCTACATGTATAGGCGTACAAAGATGCACAAAATATGCCGTTTCATAATTTAACAAATTATTGTAATTAGTCAACAGGATATTGAGGAATCTTTAACAGTCAATGGTTAGGTCACATAAGCCCTATATGAAAGCTATGAAGATTTTTAAACGGGGTCAGTCGTCACAAACATGCACAAATACAATAGCCAAAGGACCTTGCTTTTGTCAACGCTCCCTACACAGAGGACTGCAGTGCAAATCTCTACGATTTTCGCTATGTAATCTCTATGGCGGATTTCATTCCGTTCTATGAAGCTATGATGTTTGAGTGGTCTTCGCTATCTCCAAGCAAATAGAGCAATACGTACATGGACTTTTTTGTAGACGAGGGTTCATTTCATGATTTGGTGAGGTTTAGAAAGAGTTAGGATTCCTGTAATTTCGAAGACCACATATTTTCAAAACGTGAATTTTCTAACATTTTACGACATAAATGTGGTCACAAAACGTGTTTAATACTATACATTTTACCAATCTGCAGATGTTTATGACCCTCCTCTAAAATTCCACATGATTTTTAACACGTTTCTCAGTTTTTGAGATGCCCAAATAGACCATTTTCCGAAGCTATTTCTAGCAAATATTGCAGTCACTGAAACTCCATTGTTTTCTTGTGTATAACAAAATCTGACACGCAGCGTGACCTCCCTGGTGGCTGTTAACTTGTTAGTTTTTGACATCTTGCAAGCATTGGCATAGCGTGACAAATCTATTTGTGTCAATTATACAAACGTTTCTTTAGGGGAGACGTCAAAACTCGACCGCCCGTTGACTGCCGGTTACGGGCGGTTCCGCCCGGTTCTTTCAGGTCAAATGTTTTACTGGTATATGAATATTCGCGCATGCAACACTGAACAACCGCCGGTTGACTTAATGCTGTAATCTGACCAATTTACACTATCAATCTGTTACTTTGCGGTCATAATAGCTCTCTCTATAATCGTTCTATAAAAAAACAACATTCATAGACTTTCGGTATTGATTTTAAAAAGTTAATTGAGCTATAAACAGATTGAAAAAGCCAACCCCAGTGAAAATCAATAGCTGTATTGTACTGGTTGTCAACTGAGACTTTTAAGTCTTAAAAGAGCCCATTACTTCAAGATGTTATTGCTCACGTGTGTGACGAGGCACTTTCAACCGGTCGTGTTCACCAGAGTGTTACTATTTGACCTCATTATATGTGTATATTATAACAGACGACACGTTTTGTGAGAACCGAACGGAACCGGCCGTAACCGGCGGTTGCCGGGCGGTCGAGTTTTGACGTGATCCCTTATTGATATTTCGCCAAGAAGGCTTAGAGTTAGAAGGGTTTACGATAGTGCTATTCCGAACAGCTCCACTCGGTACCTTTTGTGACCACTTATGAAGAAAGATGAAGAATTTCAGTTTGTTCTGATTGATTAAAGGATCACAATGTCATGTTGATTTCTTTAAATTTTAATTAATTTACTTCAGAATTCAAGATGAACATTACAAATTGCCATTATTGTTGTTTCTACTAAAAAAAACACAGCAAAACTTGAGTAAAACAATGTTTTAAATATGTTGTAATCCGGGGTTGGAATACCACCCCTAACCATGTTAAAATGCTGGTTGCGGCTCTACCAGCATATTCGAATCAACGTTTTGTTGTACAAAGAGTGCTGATTTTTCTTAATCCTTATAGGTGTAAGTTCATATACATGTAATACAATTGTAAAAAATACAAATCCCAGTTTTATCATACATTTTGTAATTGAGGGCGCTGCCTCCGCCACATCTCTTAATGCCCCTGTAAGCAAATTAGGAACCTTCATACTGGTTCTGAGCAAGTGTAATTTATACCCTTTTGGGGATTACAGTCGCATTCTCATACGGAAACACTTTATTCATGGCCCATGACTGCACCTCATTGCGGCATTCACGCGTAAAACTATGTTGATCACAAAATACATGTACACCCCAACGTCACTGCAAAGTTAGATGAACGAAGTAGTCACAGGGGCGTATCTAGTAGAGGGGGTGCATTCCCTGCCTGCCTCTATGAATATAATACAAAAAAATAGTCTGTTATGCCCCCCCCCCCCCCCCCCCCCCCCCCCCCCCCCCCCCCCCCCCCTGCCAGAAGGCTTGCCCCCGGATGGCCCACAAATGATATGACAAACTCTATGAATATCAATACAACAAATAGTCTGTTCAGGAAAGGAATGATCATTTTAACATTGTCCCGGATGAGTCTTTTAAACCGAATGAGGTTTGTATTCAACCGAATGACCATTGAGGTGGGGGCATGGCATTGACACAGACAACTACAAGACAAACACGACAAGACCAGATAAGACAACGCAAGACAAGACAAGACAAGGCAAGGCAAAGGAAACAACTAATTGAGCAGATTTATAACTTATTATTTGAGAAGAAAAAGAGTTATAGGGAATGACTATCTGACTAAGCGTGAGGAATAATGGAAGAATACAAGAACTACCGTAATGTCCATGCTATAATCCGCGGCTTATGTACGCGTTTTCGTAACCACGTGATGCGGTTTATATTACGGTGTGTCTTATCTGTAAACCTTTAAAGATGGTGTGGTGCTCATCTCCTCTTTCTCTTTGTTCCTAGATACAATAACAACTGAGCTGGTGGCTCACATGCCTGATGTTGTTATTCGGGCAACCCGTGAGCTCAAGGAGCTGCCGGCTGTTCAACATCTTACCGGTGTCCTCATGATGCTGGACGTGTCAGGTACGTAATACAGATGGTGGAGAATGCCCTAGGATCTGGTGGGGGAGGGGTGGGGGCAATACAACGTTGTAAGCAATAATGATCCAGACACCCTCTAACGCGTATTTCCTTTCTGAAGCCACCATTCACCATAACATGACGTTTACGCGTTTAGGGGGGTCTAGAAAATATCTGGTAATGCATGCTGACAGCATGCTATTTTCCCCCCTCACACACACACACAAAATGGTAGTACACGCTTAAGGAGCATTCTGAGAATTGCACAGTGGAAACTAGGGGGTCTTCAGAGTGAAATAAATGCACCTTTCCCGGTATCAATCATTCTTGGACACCCTGTATATGAAAGTTCTAGTAATTGGATAGTGTTTAGCTTTCCAATTGGCTGGTGATGGGGTAATGTAACTAAAGTAATGCGTACGTTTTGAACATAACATTATCTTAGAGCACAGTAAATTGGTATAAGTTGGGACTATGGGATGATAGTCGTCTTTGTATGCTTTATACTCCCTAACATGATATATCAATTATGGAACCTACATTATAAATGCTTTTAAATGAAAGTACTAGATATGGTCATCTTTATTTTTGGTATACCTAAATCATACATGTTATTATTATTTTTAGACACGTATGCTAAAAAATTCTCTCTTTCTTATTGGAGAATTTATGCATTATTTTGTGAAGAATTTAATCAATTAAACTTGTCATTAAAAAAGAAAGCAATCCCTGACATCGGCACTTCGCATGAATTATAATATAAAGTTAGGTCTCGATACATAAGCATAACATTATATCGGGATACTCTATAGATATAATTATACTCATAAATAAATGCTCATCAACTCACCCCAACACAAATAATTATCATATTGAAGTTTGGATTGGATTTATGTACATACACCAGTCACAAAGATGTCTTGAGCATTATTTGAGCATCACTACCTTATAATTTAAGATGCTGTGATTCACTTGACTCTTTTAAGAACTTGTTAAAACAAGATTATTTGACTCAGTTTATAATTGATTTCTTTGTATTATATACATGTACATGTACATGTACATGTATATGCAAATCATCCTTGTTTATGTATTTTTCATGTTAATTTGTATTTTTGTTTTAGGCCTATATGTTGCGCCTCGGAATAGTTTTACCTAGATTGACGGCGCATTATAAATGCCATTATTATTATTATTATTATTACTTGCATCCCTCATTTTCATCACGTGACCAGTGGTTTTCAGTCTCCTGTGTCCACTGGGGTCTCATTGATATTACATTGCAATTATAACTTTGCTAACCAAGGGTCTTTAAGAAATACTTGATGTGATTCCAACCCAATCCGCTGTTTCTTAAAGACCTTCTATTTCTTGAATAAAACTTATTCAAAGTTTTCGAAAGAAGTTAGATATGGGGATAAGTTGTGCCTATCTCTATCATGTATAAGAAGGTCATTCTGTGAAGAAAACCCGGGGGGGGGGCACTGCAGTGAGGCTATTAACATGCTGAACTGCACAAGATATCTTCTTTGCTCTATAGTCACAAACCGGGTCACAAACTTTCTTTATGAAACTACAACATTAGGAGTAAGGACTGCTATTTGTAACCGACTTCACCTTGTCCTGACCCCTGCATTGATATTCTATAATTGTAGTAAAATGTTCTATTTATAAACACAGGATTCACAGCAATGTGCGAGGAGTTTGCCAAGCGGAATATGGGGGTGGATAAACTGACTAAAACCCTCAATGATTACCTAGGCCACATACAGGATACGGTGCTCAAAGCGGGAGGGGATGTTATTGAATTTGCAGGTAAGAGTGTTACATGTACATAATATATGGTGTATAAGGGGAAGGTCGCTAATTTCACAGGGGATGGGATATCCTAATTCTGGATGAAGTAGGACTAATGAATACTAACTACAAGGAAACCATACAAACATTTTGAGTGGCACATAGGAAGACATTAATATAATCTTCCACAAAGGGAGTGTGAATTACAAATGGGGTTTCCGGTGTGGGAGATTAAGGTCATGTCTTTCACAGAGGGGTGTCGGGGGGGGGGGTCACTCAGATACCTTTTTGGTAGGGATGTGCCGCCAGCAAAATGAAAATTGACCCAAACATTTACCAATGATGCTAACATTTCTGTGAAAAACAGCAAATTTAAGGATTTTAGACCCATAAATTTACAAAATATGGCAATGAAAAGGGCCCGGGGGGGGGGGGGGTACTCACCCAAGACGGTATACGGGGGTGTGCCGCTCTAATGGGTAGCTTTTTGGGCACAAAATCCCTAAACATGGGGTATGATTTTGTGCTGGAAATCCCTAATAATGGGGTCACTTTTTACAAATGGGCAAAAAATTGCCAAAATTAGGTCTATTTTCCCGATAATTTGCGAAAATTTGGTCTAAAATGAAGCAAAACCCCTAAAAATGGGTACCGATTTTTCCAAAATCACCCCTAAAAATAGGTATGGGTTTTGAATCTCCAGCGGCACACCCCCGACCAAACCAAATCCGAGTACCCCCCCGGGGAAAAGGGGTCATTCATTTACCAGACGGGTGGAAAATGGAACCCTATTTAGCGGCACATGCCGCACATCCGTGTGACCTCATATCCTCTAAGTGCCCCCCCCCCCCTATATAGGTGTATGGATTTCACATGGAATTGCTCATTTGGAGGGATAAGCCAAGGAAACCACACAAAATATTTTGAATGGCAAAGAGGTGATAACTTGAGGATATTTCAATTGGGAGTAACCTCAAGACATTTTGATTGGCATATATAAATTGATGCCACAAACGGTGAGGTATCCCCTTCCTTCCCCAGACGTTTGTGGCCATTTTTATTGGGCTACTGTGTGTTTACCTGTTGTGAACATGCCTCTGATGATGATCAATCTGGATTTTGAGGAGGTTCTTGTTATCGATTAAAATCAAGCAAACAAAAACATGATAATAATAAAGTAATGCAAAAAAGAGCATGCACACATATGCATTTGGTCCTGACTGATTTAACTTCATGAATAGAATGCAGTATGCATGTTTCAATCAAATGGCATCAAAACACATTAATCAAGTGGAGTTTGCTAATAGAGAAAAGAATGCTCATGTTAATATTTTTCACCCTGCGTATTGTGCAATGTGATAGAAAGAAGTCCACGTAATGCTGTAAGGACGTACCACACATTTGTAGTTTATACGCAAACTAAATAAGCGATTCGTCTTCACCATTATTAGAACAGACATTCCCTTCTAGCAATTCCTTGGTTCCAATGTAGAAATGTTTATCATCTAAACAATCGATACACAGTCACTATCCATTAACACTTTCCATGAGGAGGCGTCTGCAGACAACATTCAAAAATGTCACAAAATGTTTCAAAAATGTCAACATTATTTAATTTCATTACAACATTTGGAATCACCATGAGAAATGCATTGAAATAAGTACAAATGTCAAGTATTGGTACAGTAATTCTTGCAATAGACTTTAAAAGTTGGGACAGGTTTCTGAAGAAGAAAAAATGTTTTGAATATGGTAAAACTAATAACATTCAAAAATGTCACAAAATGTTTCAAAAATGTCAACATTATTGAATTTCATTACAACATTTGGAATCACCATGATAAATGCATTGAAATAAGTACAACATGTCTAGTATTGGTTCAGTAATTCTTGCGATAGACTTTAAAATTTGGGACAGGTTTCTGAAAAAAATGTTTTGAATATGGTAAAACTAATAACATTCAAAAATGTCACAAAATGTTTCAAAAATGTCAACATTATTGAATTTCATTACAATATTTGGAATCACCATGAGAAATGCATTGAAATAAGTACAACATGTCTAGTATTGGTTCAGTAATTCTTGCGATAGACTTTAAAATTTGGGACAGGTTTCTGAAAAAAATGTTTTGAATATGGTAAAACTAATAACATTCAAAAATGTCACAAAATGTTTCAAAAATGTCAACATTATTGAATTTCATTACAATATTTGGAATCACCATGAGAAATGCATTGAAATAAGTACAACATGTCTAGTATTGGTTCAGTAATTCTTGCGATAGACTTTAAAATTTGGGACAGGTTTCTGAAAAAAATGTTTTGAATATGGTAAAACTAATAACATTCAAAAATGTCACAAAATGTTTCAAAAATGTCAACATTATTGAATTTCATTACAATATTTGGAATCACCATGAGAAATGCATTGAAATAAGTACAACATGTCTAGTATTGGTTCAGTAATTCTTGCGATAGACTTTAAAATTTGGGACAGGTTTCTGAAAAAAATGTTTTGAATATGGTAAAACTAATAACATTCAAAAATGTCACAAAATGTTTCAAAAATGTCAACATTATTGAATTTCATTACAATATTTGGAATCACCATGAGAAATGCATTGAAATAAGTACAAATTAATGTCTAGTATTGGTTCAGTAATTCTTGCGATAGACTTTAAAAGTTGGGACAGGTTTCTGAAAAATATGTTTTGAATATGGTAAAACTAATAGCCGCATGGAAAGTGTTAGATATAGAATTCCCATGTACTCAGCTAGAACTGACTACAAATCATGGACTTATCAGACTTCTGATAAGTCCATGATTCAACCTTGTCACTCTCTCCATTCAATTTAATTGAGTGCATCATGATATAGGTGTGAATTATCAAAATCCTTAATCATTTCAGACTTGCCTTCCATAATATGAAGCATATAATTAGTTATACCTTGGAGATGATCACATCTAATTCAAAACATCGGACCCTCTATAAATGGGTTCCCACTTCCACTAAGGCTAATGTCCATGAAAATGAATCATATGTTTAATATAATATCCAATCAAAGCTAATTTTGATGCCAAGGATGTAATTCATCTAGAACATAGACTATATTTTTACATTTTATAACTGTACTCCAGGCTCCAAGGATTTATATCCCATCCCTACTATTATACTGTACTAATCAAGTTATATTTATTGTCAGGTGATGCACTATTAGTTCTGTGGGAGATAGAATCGGATGATCCTGAACTTAGAAAGGGAGTCGTCGCAAAAGCCGTCAAATGCTCAAGAGCAATACAAAAGACTTGTCACAACTGGGACACCCAAGTTGATGTGCTGCTGGGTGTCAAAATAGGTAACATGGAGATATTAAAAAAATGTATGCAAATACTGTATAAAAGGTTTTGTCATGAATTTGTATTCGCTAATTCTTCTCATATCTTGTGATATATTCATATTGTATTGCATATCGGTGGAAAACTGATGTGTTTATCTTTCCAACGAAACCACATTTATAGCAAACACTTGGTTAACATAACAAATCTGGCGTTTTTGTTCAATGAAGTGTTACATTGACAACTAGGGCCTACAGTAACGAGAGGACCTCTATTACCTTTTCAGTACAAGATATTGGAGATTTTTTACTTAGTTAGGGACCACTCCATATTTTCAAGCAAGTAGCTGTGCACTGCAACAAGTGATTGCTATAAATTTGGTACCATTGGAAAAAATGTTTAATTAATGATTTCAACTGAAGGTAAACTAGTGTCAAAACTCTCCAAGGTAAATAGGATTTTTGACATAAGAATTGGCCAAAAAATGCAATGGTAATGTTAAACAAGCCAGGAAGTGGCTCTGAATGGCCATGGAGTCAATCTCATTACAATGATCTTACTCTTCAGGATTCAAAATGTTGTATTAATTTTATGACAGTGCCATTAACACACAGATGGGGGATACAAACCACTCATAACAAGCTTGAATCAATGAAAGTGAAACTATTGTGCCTTGGCAACATCACTGTTTTCCGTAGTTGCTGTGCTCCCCAGGAAAATGGTACTTTTGATTTCACCATGGGTCAATATTTATTACAAGAGCCACTTATAACAGTTTTTTGTATGTTTTCTGAGTTGCAGTGAACCAGTTGATTGGTCCATCAGAGCTCTTTGTAGAGAGTTACCAGTTTGATTTCAAAATCATTCAGTTCAGTAACATTCTTATTGTCTGTTGGGCTATAGCTCTTTATATACAAAAAAGGTGTAAGAATATCCACTCACCGTTTCCATCACCAACTCCTCCTTGACAACCGTCAAATCATTTCAAAATTTCAGCTCTGGCCATTGGTCCCTTGGCTATCACGTACGTGGGAGGAAATGTTACGCGCCACTTTTCCACTAGTGGTGAAACAGTCAACGAAGTCAATGCTGCAGAGAAGCACTGCGAAAAGGGTACAATCGTGTTGGCTCACTCCGCTTGGAAAAGTTGTCCAGAGAAGAAAGGTGTTCATGCAGAGAAACTGGATGACAAACATGTTAAGGTACGATCAAATAAATTGTGTTAGTTATCGTTTAAATGCTACAAGAAATGCAGAGGGTATGGTAACCCATGGTAAAAAGTCACAGCTAAGCGTCTTCAAAGTTAACAATGGTGGATTACTTAAATCAGGAGTTTATTGATTTGTTCATATAAGAAATCAGCAAATTTGTTCAGATCAACAAACTTGATATATCCTCCTCATAAGTACTAAAATATAAATCCCATCAACCATCATGTAAATTTGCATGTCAATATATGTGTATATTTTGTTTTTAAGAAAAATGAGCAATATGAGGAATATCAATGTTTCATGCTGTAACAAGTTTCTGTTGATATGAAAAACACTGACACAACATGTGCTTTAACACATTCCTCTCAGCAGGCGTCTGCAGACGACATTCCAATATATCACAAAATGTTTCAAAAATTTCAAAATTATTGAATTTCATTACCATATTTGGGAATCACCATATGAAATGCATTGAAATAAGTACAACTATGCCTAGTATTGGTTCAGTATTTTTTTTAGATAGACTTTGAAAGTTGGGAAAGGTTTTTGACAAATCTGTTTTGAATATGGTAAACTAATAGCCGCGTGGAAAGTGTTAACAGCTGCATATGGTGAGAATGTGTTCAGTCTATCTATCTAGCCTATTTCACTCCACTGCAGAAGGAAGGCCTCTTCATCAATTTTCCATTTCACTCTGTCCTGAGCTGTCCTCTTCCAAGTAACGTTGCCATACTCTATGATGTCGTCTATCCACCGTCTGTTTGGCCTGCCTCTTCCTCTGGTGAATGCTCTGGGGATCCAGTCTGTTAATTTATGAGTCCATCTGTTGTCTTTCCTCCTGGCTAGATGGCCAGCCCATCTCCATTTTTTTGATTTTATTTCTAGTATGATGTCCCTCACTTTTGTTTTCTTCCTTAAATCTGTGTTGGTCACCCTGTCCCTTCTTGTAACGCCAATCAATATCCTTTCCATTGCCCTCTCAGTGACTTTTAGCTTCTTCTCCAATCTCTTAGTTGTTGTCCATGTTTCTGAGCCATACGATAGCACTGGGATGATACACTGGTTGAAAATTGGTCGCTTTAGTGACAAAGGTAGCTCTTCATCACGAAAGATAAAGCTGAGCTTACCAAACTTCACCCATGCTAGCTGTATCCTTCTGTTCACTTCCCCTGCTGTTTCATTTTCCAGAGAAATCTTCTTGCCCAGGTATATATAACTGTCCACTCTTTCTATGGTTTTTCCTTGAACTGTTTGAATGTGTTCAGTACCACCAAATAATACTGAATAAGGATGTATGCCAACTGACTAAGGATTCTGAGACCAAATATAATGACTTTTCAATCTTCTTGTACAGGTGTTGGCAGTGAAGAAAACTTGGGCAGCAGAATATATTCAGAAAGGTATGTGATGCCACCCAAAACACCCAATCTGTCAAATAATATATAGTATTTGACACTTGTATTTCAAGATGCATCGCTCATGCAGATAATTAATAACCAGACATGAGAATGAACATAACTGAAAAACCTGCAAATGTTGGCCTTTTTCCGGGGCCTTTTTAGCCCACTTTTAAGCCCAATTTGGGCTAAAAAGGCCATCATTTGCTGACAAAGTGTGTAAAATTGGGCTAAAAAGGCCAACATTTGCTGAAATTAAATAAAAATGCAGATATTTGGATGGATACACACAAAGAATGAATTCAGGTTCAAACAGATACCAACAAATATTATAAACACCTAATAAAACATAAATTGGCCAATATGAATGTGTCTGTAATTCAATTTATGAAAAATACCAAAATCTACTTTGATTCTTGAAAATTTCCTTTATACAAAGATCAAGATCAATTTTGGGGATTTCCCTAATATTTCTAGACCTGTTTCATTATTTCCAAATCTGCCGACATGTATATCATATCCTTTATCATTTGACATACAGGGTAAGTCAAAAAGACTGCAATAGTGGAAAGAAGCCATTTTATTTTCAAAACCAAAATTAATTTTAAATTTCTTTAAACGTTACAAGAATGATGTATTTAATCCTAACTTTGTGTGAAAAAGTCGATCGCATTTTTCGTTTGTCTTTGGTGACCCTCTTTGCTGCACAACCAAATTTACCTGTTTGTCCACGAGCACAGCGATTTTCATTTGAAATGGCACACATTGCATTTTCATATTTGAATATCCCGCCAACAAAAAAATGGAAAATGTCAGTTTTGTATTAAAATTTAGAACATTATAAGCTTTCATAGCATGGGTATGATTATAATTGATTATGCTAACTTGTAAACAAGAAAGGATGCATCAAATTCCAATAACATCACAAATGAACTAAAGTTTCCAAATTTGAATAAGAGACACATTTTGCGATCTGATGCATATTTTGGGTATCTCGTG
Organism: Ophiura sarsii; assembly: GCA_035610835.1. NCBI lineage: Eukaryota > Metazoa > Echinodermata > Ophiuroidea > Amphilepidida > Ophiuridae > Ophiura > Ophiura sarsii. The sequence continues at coordinate 44,326,378 of CM069450.1, read as the reverse complement.
GACAAACATGTGAAATGGGTGCACTGGTCAAAAGGTTCACCAAAGGCAAACGAAAAATGCGATCGACTTCATTTTTTCACACAAAGTTAGGATTAAATACATCATTCTTGCAACGTTTAAAAAGTTTTAAAATTCATTTTGGTTTTGAAAACAAAATGGCTTCTTTCCACTATTGCAGTCTTTTTGACTCACCCTGTATATCATTTTATATGATGTGATTCTCTAATCTATTACTTATTTCAGTAACAAAAAAGACAGATGAATCTGCAAAAACAAAGGTAAGAGTTACTAATTATGAACACAGTTTGATATGTTATTAGGGAATTGTCATCAGTTCATATTTATTAGTTAAAAAGTACATTTTCGTGAATAAAGAACATTTTTAAATTTGCATGAGTACATGCTGTTTTGTGGTGAGGGTGAAAGGTGACTTTATATTCAACACACTACATCAGAGCATATTTTAGTGATTTCATCATAACATAGCATATGGTAGTCATATACGATGACATTTACGCCCTGTGATCAAAGAATATTGTTCGTCTGGAAGCAGAAATACTGTGCTATTGACAAGAATATGCACTAATGTCACCTCCTAAGAGCTGGCACAGAGTATCGCTCAATGGACTCACGCCATCTTATACCAACCAGCTACTCACTTCTTATGAGCCAACACGGAATCGGCGAATAAACGTTTTCTTTCAACACCAAAAACATTATCTTCGTATGGTGATAGAGCATTTTCATCATGTACACCCAAATTATGGAACTCTCTACCTGTGGACATTCGTTGTTGTGTTTCAATCAATGCTTTTAAACACCGTCTGAAAACATATTTGTTCCAAAGTGCATATCATTTTTAATTGTACTTTAATCAATTTTTTGCTCAATGTTACTTCAGGTCACATGGTCATCTTTAATTATCATGTTTATGTTTATATGTATAGCGCCTCGGAATACGCTGCCTAGATAGACGGTGCTTTATAGATTTATTATAATCATTATCATTATTATTATATATAGGCGAATCTTGATCAATACCAAGTAATGGAAAATGTTAAGGTTGAATCAGCCTGTAATTACAATTCAATAAAGCAAAATGCAAACATGATTATGAAGAAAAAAAAGCATCACCTTAGGCCAAACAAAAAAATAGGTTTGTCTCAAAGCTTGCGCACGCATTGGTTTTGAAATGCCGAAAATACCGCGTCTGAAAGGCAGGAAATTGTAAAGTTAATTTTTTTCCCCCTACAAACTTTTTTTCAAGTTTTTATTAAGAATATTGGCAGATTTTCGTTTTCTCACATCTTTTACATGACTAAACATTGTTTTACTATTGTTTTATTATCTTTATTGTCCCTCCATTCTACAACTACATCACAATATTCATTTCAAATAGAAAACAAAAATCAGAAAGTGTCAACGGTTGCATAGTAAGATTAAAAATTGACACACAAATAAAAAATGTAAAAAATAAAAAAAATGGAAGGAAAAAAAATATGTGCATCGCCAGATTTTGAAGGCTTCGCAAGCTTTGAGACAAACTTTTTTTTTCTTTCTTATTATTCTTGTTTTGCAGACGTTAACAACGGATCCAGTTCTACGTAGTGTCCAACTAAAAATAGGTAATACTCAGCCCTGAAATGTCCTATGACACATCACAATTTGCACCAAAAAAATAGTAGTCTGGTTTAAAATTGCAATGCATTAGATTTATTAGATTTAATACATTAAGGCTGATACCAATAACTGGATGTGTACCACATATAAAGCCAGAGTTAAAGTACACAAGAATGAAATTAATATCTTTATTATTACACATTACGACACGAGGAAAAAAACCTGTTCTGCGGGCCTGACCGACCTTTTTTTTTTAATTTTAGAAGAAAACAAATTCAACAAATTGTTTGAAAAATGTTTGAAAATGTTTGCCATTTTTTGAAAATTATAAAGAGTTTTTGCAAATTTTGAAACTAGTTGAACATTCACCAAAATGGTTTTTTTAAATTCACAAACACTTTTTTTTCAAACCTACAAAACCACTTAACCCACCAACACTACTTGAGTGGTCCAAAAAGCCATGAGCAGGGGTGTTTGTTGTCCTTCCTTTTGATATATTATGTTATACCAATTTGCACACTATTGAACTTAGAGGGGAGGGGAAGAGTCAACAGGAATAGCATTTAATGACATGAGGATGTTTCGTGGTCATGACAAATTTCCTCTTTTTCAAGCCCCTAAATAGCTACTCAAGTTACTCTAAAACTTTAGGCCAATTCAGTTTATAAGTCTTGTATTGAGACAAGATCAAGCCAAATCGATTTTGTGAACAAGTCTCGATAGAAATAGACCAGAATAGCTGTCAATTGGAATGGGGTACAATCAAATGACGTGTCACTAAATTACATGTACATCTATTGCCAAGTGGGAACTTGTTATACCCTACTTAATTGACATAATGGAAGTAATACATTAATGATAAATATGTTATCAATTTTATTTTCATTTTACTTTTATTTCCAGTGGACAAAAATAAACTACGACCATTTATTGCACTGCCTGTACTCAGCAAGGTAACTTCATTTTACTTCACTTTGATCCTTTTTTTTTAAATATCGTTAAAAACGTCAGAATATATATTGTTGATTTTGTTGCATTAAAGGAATGCAATCTAGTTGAAAGATAGGATTTAAGAAAATGTATGAAAAAGAACCAAATGGTAACATTTGAGCACATTTTTCTTAAATTTGGCCATACATTTTGGGCTGAAATATACAGACCGGTGTAATCTTTTTGGAAAGTTGGTAATAAACCATTGGTTGATTCTCGACTTTCCAAAAAACATGATCCTTACTGAAATCTAATACTTGATTACTTCCTCCCTGCCAACATTAAGGACATTAATATTATGCATTTGGTAGCAATTTCTTACAATTTCTTTAACTACATACAATTTGATTGTATTCCATTACTCAGACGACCTTCCTAATTGTCTTCCTATTTTGGTGGAGTTTTGCTTTTAATGTTTCCCACTACATTCATATATATATTAAAAGCAGCCACTAGATAGCATTTCCCATCATTTTGCTATTGATGGGTTATTCTATCAAGTAATCCTACTATTCCCCATCCGAACTGAACTACAAATGACATCAGAGCATATTTCAGTGATTGCAAATTACCATCCGTCATGATACTCTGATGTGCTATTCGCTCTTTGCACGGATCCAACATATGTGATGATAGGAGAACCTTAAACTGGAATCAGATTGAATGAAAGTATTGCATCATTTCACAATGTCTCACTCCAAGACCTGTCATATTGTGCAGAGAGAGTCAAACTAGTTACATAATGTTATGGAATAGCCTCATTCAATGCGGTACCAGTTCGAGGCTCTCCTCGCAAATGGCGGATCTGTGCAAAGAGCGAATAGCATGGGGTATTCACATGATCACAGACATCCCACCATGCACCATATACAAGTTAATTCTGTGTCTTTTAGTAAAATATGCAAATGACTTGCTATTTGTACCTCTGTTGAAATGAAATACACATACATTTTAAAGGAAACAGTCTTATTGCATGAAAATTAAGATTCATCTTGAGAAGAGTGATTCTTTTTAAGTTTTGAACTCTTCTTAAGATGATTGTTTACTAATTCCTTATTCAATCTTCAAGAAATACGACTAAAGTCAAACTTTTAAAATAAAGCTCAACATTAGAAATAATTCTTTCACATTCTTTTAAACAAAGTTTAAGAAGAGTTCAAGAATCAATCTTCTCCAGTCCACTTAAAGAAGAGTCATAACCCTTTATGAAATAGTGCCAGGGTAGGTACAGTGCTGTAGTCGAGTCCACCTTACCCGAGTCTGAGTCCGAGTCCGAGTCCTTCCCTCTCGAGTCCGAGACCGAGTCCGAGACCGAGTCCTTACTGTCCAAGTCCGAGACCGAGTCCGAGTCCTTCATGTCCGAGTCACGAGTCCTTATATGTATTTAAGTTCTGATCATATGTCATTAATTTTGCTATCTATAATTGGCCAATATATCAGTGATGATGCATTTTAACCTTCGCATCCCTATACATGGACAAATGTTGATACCATTTTGAAGTTCATAGACTAAGAAATTACAAACTTGATTAAAAGGTGTGCTATTCTGTAGAGCAACCCTTCCCCTGCCATTTCAACTATTTCTTTTCCCTGAAAATGTCATCCCTAATTCCATCATTTTTTTGAAGAGCGCTGCTCTAGGAAACTGTAAATTGCCAATGAAATATCATCTTTGTAGGAAATTTTATCATTTTTTTAAACAGTATAAATAGGTTCCCTCGAATTGTGTTTTAATGCTTGTAATGGCTATCAATAGGTATATAAAGGGTTCAACAAAAGAAAGTATACCACTTTGTTTATGTCATTTTGAGTAACATTCAATTTATTTTTGACCAAACAGGTTAGATAGGCATTTAGATGAATCTTGTAGGCATACTTTGATACCAAATTTGCCCCCTAACAACAAAGATAAACCATGATTAGCACCATTTAAAGAAAAATATCCCATTTTCAAAAGTCGCATTTCCAATACACAGCACGAGAAAAAAGGACCATTTGTTAACACACACAATGTCGTAAGACCCAACGCATTTAGCACTGTGCGATCGATCGCCCCGTAAATCCTGGCTAATACACACACCCCGAGAGACCCCAATTGGTCCTTTCTTCTCGTGCTGTGTATTGAAAATGCGACTTTTGAAAATGGGATATTTTTCTTTAAATGGTGCTAATCATGGTTTATTTTTGTTGTTAGGGAGCAAATTTGGTATCAAAGTATGCCTAAAAGATTCATCTAAATGCCTATCTAGCCTGTTTGGTCAAAAATAAATTGAATGTTACTCAAAATGACATAAACAAAGTGGTATACTTTCTTTTGTTGAACCCTTTATCTTAAACAGCATATTTTAAGTGTTCAGATGTATTTATGGTGATTGATGACATTATTTCTAAACTGTGGAAGATTGGATGACTAAATAAGTATTTAATTATTGCAAACAAAATAAGCCAATATTACCTGGACTCGGACAGGACTCGGGCAAAATTCCCGAGTCCCTAGTGCCCGAGTCCGAGACCAAGTCCTTCACCTCCGAGTCCGAGTCCTTAAAAATGCGGACTCGAGACCGGTCTCGAGTCCGAGTCCGGATTCGAGTACTACATCACTGGTAGGGTAAGGTATAAAAAACTTGTTGTCACTGACCATGCCGGTAATAAATCAGTTTTCCAATATGACGAGGAAGCCAAAGAAGTGTACTGTAAATGAGGGTTAGGTCATGGCCCAAAAGCTACGTCAGCGGACCATAAATATAATCGGCAAAGCTTGCAACTCATCGCCTGGAATGTCGACGGACTCTTATCCAAATTAAATAACACTGAATTTACAAACTTCTGTGCTAAATTTGATATTGTGAGCTTTGTTGAAACTTGGACAACTATCACTGATGATTTTGTAAATATGTTACCAGGTTTCACATTATTTAGTTGCCCAGGTAAAAAGAAATCCAAATTTGGGCGTGTCTCAGGTGGTGTTATTGTTTTTGTTAAAAATACCATTCTTAAAGGTATCACCAAAGTTCAATCTAAACAAGAAGAAAGTGTTTTTCTTCTCTTAAACCGTTTCTTTTTTGGTTTCGATAAAGACATTATTTTCGGCACCATTTATATCCCACCGTCAAGTTCGAAGCGTCATACCGTAAATTCTCACACTACTATTAACACACTTGATGACACATTGATTGATATTACTGGTTCGAATCCAGATGCAAATATAATGCTTTGTGGTGACTTTAATGCTCGAATTGGCCAAGAGGCTGATTATATTACTAATGATAGAGTTGATTATATTGCTGATGTGGATAATACGTACGATGTAGACGAATTCGAGAACAGCCGGAATTCTAAAGACAATTTTGTTAATACATGGGGTCGTAAATTCCTCTCATTGTGTAAAACATTTTGTATACATGTTTTAAATGGTAGATTAAGTAATGATGTACAAGGTGAATTTACTTTCATTGGCCCAATGGGGTCTAGTGTAGTTGACTATGTCACAATGTCGTCTAAACTATTCAATTATGTAATTGACTTTGAAGTAGTGGCCAGAGTTGAATCAGTCCATCTACCCGTTTGCTGGTCGTTAAAAACTAATAGATGTTACCACTCTTATAAAGTACCAAATGTCGAAGTAAATACATCGACATATACAAAGTATAAATGGAATGACAATGACTTAGTACTGTATAAAGAAAAGCTTAATTCCAACACCTGTAAGGACATTTTCGATACGGCTATGAATTGTATTACAACCAATGTTGATTATGCCATCGAACTGATCACACAGGCACTGCAGTCTGCAGCCCAACATATGATTGTAACCCCAAACTCTCACCAGTGCTCAAACTCAGATAATGATAATCCATGGTTTGATAATGCTTGTCGTCGTTTGAAAACAAAGAAACTATCTTTGCTCCGAACATTCCGGAAAACTAATGCTATGTATGATTTTGTTCAATTTAAAGAAACCAGAGTCCTATTTAAATCAATATGTAGGCAGAAAAAGAACAAGTACAAACAGCAGTTACGGCATGATCTCCAAAAGAGTGCTAAAGATCAAAAACAATTTTGGTCTACTGTCAAACGCATTTCACGTATAAAAAACCGTATCCCGGCAACGCTGAACATGAGCGACTGGTTAAGCCATTTTAAAACTGTTTTTGGAGTTGATCATTCTGTTTGTGATGACCCGGAAAGCGTTACTGTAAATACACAGGCTACAAATGAAAATACAAATACAGACAGATCGATCAATGATAATGACATGAATGGTGAAATCACACACGATGATATCAGCAGTGCTATCAAATCAATGAAAAAGAATAAGTCGCCAGGCCTGGATGGTTTACCAGCTGAGATCTTTAAATTCTCATCTCACACCATGATGAAACTATTTCATAAGCTCTTTAATCATGTATTTGATAACGCAATTTTCCCAACAGCCTGGTCAAAAGGAATAATTGTCCCTATTCATAAAAAAGGATCTATTGAGGACCCTTGTAATTATAGACCCATCACATTATTGGATGCTTTTGGCAAGATCTTTACATGCATTTTACACTCAAGACTTGTTGAATGGTGCGAGCAAAATTCAAAAATTCCAGAAAACCAAGCAGGCTTCCGGAAAGGATATGCAACCACTCATAATTTATTTACACTTCATAGTACTATTCAGCGGAATCTACTAAGAACAAGAGGGAAATTATACTGTATTTTCATTGATTTTAAGCAAGCATTTGATAGCATCCAAAGAGATAAACTACTCATTAAACTTAAGTCTGTGGGAATCACAGGGAAAATGCTGGATATGCTTGGTAGTATAAATAAAAATGTTAAAGCATGTATAAAAGATGGCAATCTGATTTCAGACATGTTTGAATGCCCTATTGGACTCAAGCAGGGCTGTCTTCTCAGCCCCCTCCAGTTTGCTATCTTTATCAGTGAGCTATCAAATTATCTTGATACTAATGGTGCAAAGGGTTGTCAATTAATGCCAGATACCACAGAAATAAATGCTCTTTATTATGCTGACGATATTGTTGTAATGGCTGATACTATAGGTGGTCTCAATAAACATATTAAATCAATCCAGGATTTCTGCAAAAATTGGGGGATGAAGGTTAATATGAGCAAAACTCAAATTATGGTTTTCCGTAAAGGAGGCCCGATTAGCCGCAATGAAAAGTGGACTTATAATGATCACCCTCTCGATATTGTGTCAGAATATAAATATCTGGGCCTTACATTATCAACTGGCAATGCATGGGGGAAATCATCGAGACATCTTGCAGATCAAGCTTCCAAAGCACTTAATATTCTGAGAAAAACAATGTATGCTGTTGGTCATATGTCGTATGATTCCTATTTTAAAATCTTCGATGCTGCTATTTTACCCATTTTAACATACGGCTCAGATATATGGGGTTTTAAGCGTAGTGAATGTCTGGAAAAAGTTCAATACAAGGCCTGCAAGCTGTTTCTACAAATCTCTCAAAATTCAACAAATAATGCAGCAATTGGCGAGTGTGGCAGATATCCCATTTATGTATATTGTATTATCAACTGTATCAAATTTTGGTTAAAACTGTTAAGTATGGGAGATGAACGTTTACCAAAGAAAAGTTATGCTATGCTTGTTTATTTTGACGAGAGAGGTTCGCGAACGTGGGCCACTGAGATCAAATCTATACTTTTTAATCATGGATTTGGACATGTATGGTATAATCAAGGTGTTGGTGACGTAAATATGTTTTTAAGTATGTTTAAGCAACGTATTCAGGATACTGCCCAACAAAACTGGTTTGCCGATATTTCTTCCCTTGATAAATTAAGGACATATCGTAATTTCAAAAATCAATTATCACCTGAAAAATACTTATCAGTTATTATAAATGTGTCACATCGCCGTTATCTTTCAAAATTAAGATGTTCCAGTCATTGTCTTCGCATTGAAACTGGTAGAAGACATGGAATAGATCCAAATGATCGGACATGTTTAGTGTGTAATGATGGTAGCGTAGAAGACGAATTCCATTTTGTTATTATTTGTAACCAATTTAAGACTTTACGTGATAGATACATCTCAACTAAGTACACCAGACATCCAACGCATGAGAAATTCAACCAACTCATGAGTTCTCCAAAAAGCACTGATATTAAAAACCTTGCTCAATTTGTATTCACTGCAATGAAGATAAGAGAAGATATTGAATTTAATTGATTATGTTCTGTATTTATTGCATCTTTTAATGACAGCACAGCAAAGTAAAAATTGTTTATTATGTATGCGTATTTATAATTTTTGTACCATGTAGTATGAAGGGCCAGAGGCCTATATATACAATAAATAAAATGAATGAGTACCTATCTAATCATTGCTGCTGGTGTCTTTCTCCACTTTCCCCCTTGTTATGTAGCTTGATGGTAACCAGCCATTAGAGTACCTTTCTGAGCATCGTGATGTCACAATTCTCTTCATCAATCTGGTGTTGGAGTCTGCTCATGACCACGCCAAATGCCTGCAGAAAATCCAGGAGGTCATTGGTGCTGCTGTTCTGCAATTTCAAGGTATAGAGCAAGATATGCCTGTTAGATATTTGATATTATATACGTCATTCATATATTCTTGTTCATTGATTGGTTAAAAGTGGGTCACATGATCAAAAATAAACACGCTATTTTGCCAAAAGTACTATTTACGGCTCCCAAAAGTACTATTTACGGCTCCCAAGAAGACTATTTACTGCGCACTGGTGCGCCGGTAGTTTCATGCGGCGTTGTACACCGCGTGACGCGATAGGGCGCACGATTTGCATCCCCGGGCGCATCGTGACGATCGTTCGATGCACTGCCTTTGATTTGAACTTTTACAACTTTTTAACTGATGAGGATTGGAACTTACCGGATGATTTTTGAATTTGAACTTTATGGAACTAGAAATATATGAATGACGTATATAAAACAAATATATACTGCCTTTATTCGAGTCTCTGGATTAAAACTACGGTCCCTCGGTGACTGCAATAGTGCTATTTTGCTGAGGGGCGATTGCAGTCACCACGGGCCCATAGTTTTAACCAGAGTCTCTCATGGCAGTATATATTTGTATATCATGTACTCCATTCCATGATATCAGTGTTTATTAGGCTAAAAACAAAAATAAGTTTGTTTCATGTAGGCCTAGTCCATTTTGTTTCTTGACCAGTTTTAGTGCATATTTGGGGAGAGGGTATTTGAAAATCTTGATTTATTTTTTAAACCACAAATAAAATTTCACATATTTCTGAGAAGTTATAAATTGGTCTTTGTTGGTCTATGAATTGGTAATCATTGTAAAAACATAATTTGGAACTGCTTTCACCATTAACAAAATCATTTTAAGCAGGTTTGATGCTAAAATCAAAACGAATAACTGAAACAAAAAACATCAGAGTAAGTAACATACTAGACACCAAGTTGCATTCACTGGAGTGCACTTTAATCTCAAGTTCATTCATCAAAATAGATTGCTCTGTGCTAGATGCAATGATTGTCATATCTGTTGATTTCAATGTTTGTTGGTGTAAAACTGGGCTACATCCAGATACATTAGCAGCAATTGCAGATACATGAAATCAGCCTGCAGCTTACTCATACTTGTTAAACTGGTAGCTCCAAAGGCGACATATTTCTTCCCTTTCCATAATAGTTATTTTATCTTCCTTTCAAATCTTACACTTACACACCTTTTGTATTAAATATTCTTGTATTGTACAGGTATGACAAACAAGATCTTTGAATTTGATAAGGTAAGTTACAGTCTATGGAAATCAAATAAGCACGCTTACTTTGTCGTAGGCTTAACAATCCGGTAATGTTAATCTTTTTTACACCAAACCTTGGATGCACTTGGGCAATTCTGACTAAAACATTTGAGCACTATAGCACAGTTCCTGTTTTGTGATGATTTATCACTAATTATTCATTTGAATACCAAATTCTAATCATTATGTATTTGACTAAGAACCACCAAATTTCATATAAGGACATTTCTGATCTGAATGTAGAGATCTTTCCACTTTTCCTTTGTACACAGTGCATCATAACTACAAAAAAAGTAACTTAGCACTAACTATCCTACCTTTATACAACTATTAAGTTACAGCAGTTACTATAAAACATTGCATTGAAATTTTCTTTCTAGGGAACCAGTTTCATTGTACTGTTTGGAATGCCGGGGTTCAAACACGAGGATGAGGTAAACCATGCTCTTCATTGCTCCGGACAGATCAGAAGAAACCTAGATGATCTTATGGAAGTCAAGTAAGAATGAACTTAAACATGAATTTGTTCCCTCAATATCTAAGCATGCCTCCACATATTCAAAAAAAAGGGAATGACGAAAAACAAACCTGTGATGTAAATCAGTGTCATACTTATAATAATAATTTGAGATACACATGTATTTAGTTGGATCACATCGTTTTCTTTAAATAAAAGGTAAGAAATTGGCTTTCAAAATTCAAATAAAATGTGGCACTTCCTAGTATGACCACTAACCTGTGCCAATTGTATACATTGTAAAATTGTGAAAGTATGACTTGCAAAGTCTTTTGCTGAACACAATTATGAAATATACAAGATCACCTGAGTACCCTTTAATTTATATTCAACATGAAAATTTAAAACGCCACATACACATTGAATGTGACAATTTTTTCAAAAAGTTCATTTTAAGTAATACATTCAATTATGTCGGCTCAAAAATGCACAGTTTCAAACCATCTCTTTTTTATCCCATCATTCCAAAAGGATGGTCTCAATAGGAGTGACAACAGGGAAGGTTTTTTGTGGTGTGGTGGGCCATCCAGAGAGGCATGAATACACAGGTAGGTTTTATAGTGGAAGAGGTGACATTCTAAATCAAATTAACACTTTCCATGTGGCACGCCTCTGTAGACGACATTCCCAAACTTCACATCATATTTCAAAAATGTCAAAACTATTGAATTTAATTACCATATTATGAATCACCATGTGAAATGCATTAAAATAAGTACAAACATGCCTAGTATTGGTTCAGAAATCCTTGAAAATCAATAGCCGCGTGGAAAGTGTTAACTACATAAAGAGTCTTTATGTAGTTAATTTGATTAGGAATGCCATCTCTGCCCCTTATTTTACAGAGGTAAGTCCTCAATCTGGAAATGCCAAGAGACTATAAAAATAGTGATTTCTGGAAATAAAGCCAGTTGTTTTCTGGATTTTGCATTGAATCATGTTCTTAAGGTAATTGAAACTTTTTTATATTATGTGGCTATTAGGTTTGTAAGGCCAATATAAAGATACTACATACACGTTTTGGCTTAAGAATTATGAGAAAGGCAATGGTTTGACAAATTGTACACAGTGATTGAATTTCTTTGGACTCAACTATTTAAATTGTGTGACAAGATTTTACGACAGGTGTTAATGGGTTTGATGATGGCTTCACGACCTGAAAGGTGTGAAACTTGTTGAACATTTTACTATACTTTTTACATCTTGCTAGTATAGTAGACTTTTCTTTAGGGTTTTAATTATCATCATGCATTTAATAACTCTCTCTGGACTGGTCACAAAACTAACAACAGCCAAAACTTTACAATAGATTACATACTTAGTATACACTCTACCCATTTATTTTCCAACAGTAATCGGGCCCAAAGTCAACATGGCCGCTCGACTGATGATGGGCTATCCGTCACTCGTATCCACCGACTCTGAGACCAGGAAACGTTCCAAACTCGACCTATGTCATTTCTCTGAGCTACCAGAGATCACATTAAAAGGATTGGATGATCCCGGTCAGATCTATGAATATATTGAATCATCTGGGTAAGTATAAATTTGTTGGTAATATCCTCTTTGGTGTTCCTGTGAATATCTTAGAACACATTTTCATCCACATTGGAAGGATTGGATGATCCCTGTCAGAGTTATGAAAACATTATTGAATCCGCTGTGTAAGTATAGATCTTTGTTGGGCAATATCCTCTTTGTTGCTCCTATGAAAATCTTTGCATAATTTCTCAGAGCAACCAGAGATTACATTGAAAGGATAAGATATTCTGGTCAAATGTATGAATATATTTATGAATATCGGCTGTGCAAATACAAAAATGTAGATGATTTCCTGTTTGGTGCCCTGTGAATATCTTCATTGTATGAGTTGTGGAATTTGGAAACCTTCATTACATCACTGTCCGCTACCAAAGAAGATTTTAAAGACAGCACCACAATGCATTGCAAATTTTCAAAACGCCGTAAATCTGGTCCCCGATTCATCTTGGTTCCTATATACATATGCACAAAATCATGGCTTCATAGCGCCATCATTGTACGAGCTCTTGGATGCTTGTTTACATCAATTGATAAATTAGTTCTCAGTGTTCCTTTTTCTTATTTCTAAATCCTTAAGAGCTTGACTATACTCTGTTTGGCCATCTCGAGACAGTGACGTAACCGCGTATTCTACTAATTGCATCACATAACGCGCGCGCATACTCGCGGCGCTGGCGTACAAACACGAGCGTTGAAAGGCGGAAGATACACACGCGTGCGTAAAAGCTGCGCCTGTTCAGTATCGTCACTGTCTCGAGATGGCCAAACAGAGTATAGTACACAAATTACTCGCAGTTATTGTTAAACAAAAAAGACGATATCGATTTCCGGGGTACAAAGGTCACTGATATATCGATCATATTGATACGAGTATCGATACGATAAGGGGAATCCAAATGCATTGTGGGGACAAATCTTGAGTTGGCGCAATGCATTGTGGGTGTGACGTTAAAATCTTCTTAGGTCCGCTACAGGATTTATGTAGATGGGGATTGAGTGCTGCAAAAGCGATTGTTTGTGTACACATATATTTTGTGTCAACCAAAGTAAAACCACTTTGCATGTTGATAAATTTGCCACTTTGTTCCTTTACAGGAGATCAGTACTGAGCATCAATCAAAGGCGAATTAAAATATATGTATTACACAGACCACATCCGGATGTTAATGTTTTTAAAAGTGCCGCATCAAGACAAAATCCGTTTTAAAATGAAAAATAAATCAACTGTAGGCCTATGCAGTGTTGTAGCTAGGTTTTTCGTATGAGGGAGCAAAAAATAAAAGTAAACCGACAAGGACTTTACCAGGCTTTCAACTTTTGAGAATTGCCGCAGAGAGAGAAACAAGATAGCTTGGGTGACGTGGCGTCCAAGGCTCAAGATAACCATTTTTTAACCGGGAGCTACTTTTTTTTAAAAGTAGCGCCCGGATCATGGGATTTATTGAGAACCGGGAGCTACTTTCAGTCTACCGGGAGCTAACTTTTTATACAATCCAGCGTGGCAGCTTTGTCAACTCGAAATTCGATGTCTTGGGCAAGCTTCCCGATCGTCAACGGGCGCTGGTTTGGACAAAATATCAGCGCTCTGTTGTTTATTTTTCAGCATTACCGGGCGCTATGGCAGAAGGACCGAGGGGTAAAAATCGCCCAGCGCCCGCTTATCTTGAGCCTTGGTGGCGTCCAACACAAATTGCGAGTAAAATCGAGCTCGATAACCAACAGTGCCAATCTCAACTTAAATGAATCAAATATTTTAGGAGGAAAATCACCCCCTCCCCCTATGGCTTTGCTACTGCCTGTATGGACTTCGCCATATTGATTGAAGCTATATGACGAAACAGTTATGAGATTCGCAAATCTGTTTTATGTACTGATATTTTTTTATTTATGCATTGAATTCCTGCTTGATTACGCGCAGTGACCTGCTTCTGATGAGGGTGTTTTAATAACGATGACATCACAATATCGGGTATGGCTATCCCATAGGCACTTTCTACACAAACCACCAAGCGTGAATTACAAATAATTACAAGTTGGGGGTGTTCAGGTTGGGGTGTATTACTTTTTTGGTGGTTCAGTTACAAAAATAAAATACTAATTTGTATCTAAATATCAAAATATGTTAGACGTTCATGGTTTTGGAACCCGAGGTTTCACGCACGTATACAAATGGCGATCATCAGCCAACTAATTTGTATCTATATTTTATATTGTTGTTTACAGGAGCCGGGATAACTCAATACCTGATAGCAAATTCCCTCTAATCGGTATGTATCGTAAAACAAACCTTTAATTGTCGTTACTTTCACTTATTGATGGAGGGATCATTCCTGTACTATATTTTCGAAGTCTGCATTGTATATGTTGATTTTCAATTTTAATTGGATTCCAGGATAGACTTAATTAGAGGGTAAGGATTTAAAACCATTTCAAAATTGTACCTCTCACACCGCTAAAGAATGTGGAAAAAAAGTTCCTACCAGTTGATCCAAGATTCAAAGCTGATCCTGTGGTTAACAAATGTTTCTCTGCACAGATTAATTATGACTGCATAGTGTAGGATGTTATGTAATTTTGCTTTTTTTTTTGCTAAGGATGATTTTTTTGATTTTATTGGCTAAAGTAGACCCTCAGGTATCAGAAATCCATTGGTAACATTTTTTTCCATCTGCCGATTGGCCGCCATCTTGGATTTCAAAATGGCCGCCATTTTCAATATAATTTACCCTATAACTTTTGTTCTGAGCAACATATGAAGTCAAACTTGGTGGCAAACCACATGTTTTTAATACAAGGGAGTTCACAAGTGCTCTAGCTATGTTCCTATGTCTAACATACATGCGTGGCCGCCATTTTGGATTTCAAAATGGCCGCCATTTACAAAAAAAATATTTTGCCATATAACTTTTGTTCTAAGCAACATATAAAGTTGATTTTGGTGGCAAAATCCATGTTTTCAAGAGTTGTTTACAAGACAAGAGAGTGTATAATAGCTGATCTGTTATTATATATTAATTGGCTGATAGTAGTAATTATTAGGGTAATTATTAGGGTGGTTTAAAACTGGCTGTAAGTAGCGCAACTCCAACCTTCTGCTCTACCACAAATTCTTCCTTTCCTCTATCTCCCATCTTGCTCCTTAGTCTGCATGCCTCTCCTATGCACCTTTTTCCATGCTTTGCTTTACTATAGGTTGTAGATAAGGAGGCAATTCCATCAGCCCTCCTGTCCCTACTCGCTTCTCTTGCAGTTACCCATCTCCACGTCCTCGAAGACTAAGATGCATTGCAATGTAGTGCATGTTAGTCGCGTGCCACCTGGATGGCCAA
Source organism: Ophiura sarsii (assembly GCA_035610835.1). Lineage (NCBI taxonomy): Eukaryota > Metazoa > Echinodermata > Ophiuroidea > Amphilepidida > Ophiuridae > Ophiura > Ophiura sarsii. The sequence goes on along the minus strand of CM069450.1, from coordinate 44,310,587 downwards.
ACCTTGCGGTTAGTGCTAACTGACGGAGCTCGGAGTAAGCTTAACGGCAGAGCGCGCAATAGGAGACCACTTGCAACATGCAAGACCAATATTATTATTTCTACCATGAAAGTGAGAACTATCAGAGAGAGTCGGTGCAGGGAGGAGCTTGTAACCAATCTAATTAAATGTAAAATTGACATGATCGGGATACAGGATACACCGCATTGTCCATGATGACCCACTGAAGTATGAGAGTATTATGGGTGGAACTCTGATCACTACATCAGCAACAAGAAATAAAGCAGGTGCAGCTGTAGGTGGAGTCGGGATACTACTCAATAACAGAGCACTCAGATCATTAGCAAGTATCAAGCCACATTCTGATCGTACACTCATAGTCAACTTCCATGGTAACCCAGCAACAACTGTAGTGGTGATCTACTGCCCTACAAATGTGGCGGTTGAAGACATCGTAGGAGATCATTACAACAGTCTAAGGTGGCAATAGACTCCATTCCAGCACACAACATCTTGCTTGATGTTGGCGACTTCAATGCTAGGCTTGGAAAGGATGACGCCAAATTCACTTACCATGATGACACAAATAGAAATGGAGAGTACCTAGCAGACTTGGCTGAAGAGAAAGATCTTATAATCGCAAATACTTACTTCCGCAAGAAAAAGGCAAGTTGTGGACATAATATGTCAGCCCAAGCGGCAACAAACTACAGCTGGAATAAATCATTGTCCGGCGGAAATGGCAAAACAGTGTTCTAAATTCTGAAGCATATAACACCTTAGCTAGTGTGGGATCTGACCATAGAATCGTCTCTGCTCGTATCCGATTAAGCCTCAGAAAGAGTAAAATCATCAAACGGAAAAAGCAATTGGAAGCTACTTACAACTGATAATGATCTACAAGACAAATATAGCATAGAGGTGCATAATAGGTTTCAACCCCTCCAGGATGAAGTAGAAACTGCATCTGAGAAATATTCCAGATTCATTGAAGCCACTCAAGATGCTGCAGAGGAAGTGATTCCTGTGAGGAAAAAAGAGAAAATAACCTACTTCTCAAATGACGCCCAGGTATCAAGGGCGAGATCACAAATTGAAGAAGCGTATGCAAAATATCAACTAGACACTAATGACGAGGAAAATTGGAGAAATTATACGTAGGCTAAGAAGAGCCTAGGGGAGGCTTATGATCATGTGAAAGAGGAAGACCTTACCAATAAGCTTAGATAGGTAGATAATGCCCACATAAACTGCAATCATGGTAAGAGTTGGAAACTGATCAACAAAATATCAGGAAGATTGACTACAAGAAAAGGACAAATCAAAGGATCCACGCAAAAGGAGAGACTAGATAATTGGTATACTCATTTCAAAAATCTACTTGGGAGCAGGAAATTGCCCCAGTACTATCAAATCTCAGCATAAAAGAAGGACCCTTTGACTTGGAGGAATATGTGAGGGCTAAGAAGGCTCTTGTAGAGGGGAAAAGCAGTGGGGAAGATGGTATCACACCTGAAATGCTCAAAAGATGTGATTTGGATAATATAATACTGGACTTCTGCAACGATGCCTTGATGAACTGGAAAAAGCCAGACCAATGGTCTATTCTCAACATAATACCAATACCAAAATCAGGTGATCTCAGTTTGGGAGGCAACTACCGTGGAATAAGTCTGACCTCAATTGTTGCCAAGCTATACAACAAGATGATACTCAACAGAATCAGACCGGAGCTTGACATCCACTTGAGATCCACATTCTTGCCCTCCGAAGAATTATTGAGGGAATTAGATCAAACAACCTGCCAGCCATCATAACCTTTATAGACTTCAAGAAGGCGTTTGACTCAATACATAGGGGCGACTGCTGCATATTCTGAAGGCCTATGGTATACCTGAGCAGCTTACAAATGAGATTGCAGAAATATACAAGGACACCAAGGCAAAGGTTATATCACCTGATGGGGAAACTGAGGAATTTCAAATACTGGCTGGAGTACTACAAGGTGACACCTCGGCTCCATATCTCTTTGTCATTGTTCTCGACTATACCCTAAGAGAGGCCATAGATGGCAAAGAAGAGGAGCTAGGATTCCGTTTAACAAAAAGAAGCAGCAGACGAATAGGACCAACCAAAGTTACTGACCTTGACTTTGCTGACGACATTGCACTGTTGTCTGAAGAAATGTCGCAAGCGCAATCACTACTTCACAGAGTGGAGACTTCGGTGGGTAAAGTTGGGCTCAAAATGAACGCTGCAAAGACAAAGTATTTACTTCAACCAGAAGCAAGTACCTGTAATCACCACAAGCGAAGGTATGCCCCTTGATGAAGTGGAGGACTTCAAGTACCTTGGAGCCTGGATGAACAGTACTGAAAAGGACATCAAAACACGCAAAGCAGCTGCATGGAGAGCTTGTGGCAAACTCAGTCAGTTATAGAAGGCCAAATCACTATCCAGAAAGCTGAAATAGCTACTGTAGAATCAGTCCTCCTCTATGGATGTGAGTCATGGACAGTCACCCCAAAGCTTAGTAAACAGCTGGACGGATGTTATACTAGAATGCTTAGAACTGTGTTCAACATCAACTGGAGACAGCATGTGACAAATAAGGACATGCACGCGGATATGCCCAAAGTCTCGGACATTGCTTCAGAGGGTCCAATGAGCTGGTCTCCAAAATCATACATTGGGTACCAAAGCATGGAGTTAGAAAGAGTGGTAGACCAGCCCTAACCTACATTGACTTACTAAAGCGTGACACAGGATTGCAGGTAGAAGAAATCAAGACAGCTATGTTGGATAGGAAGATTTGGAGAGGCATCGTGGTTCGGGAATATCACCCGCCATAAGTCAAAGTAAGTAAGTCAAGTAATTATGCACATAGGCTAATTTATAGGCCAAATAGGCCTCTAATATTTTTAACCATTTTTCTTTCCTTTCCTAGTTTTTGTTTCGTTTTGTTTGTTTTTTTGTTTTTGCCTTTGATACATGCAATTGAACAAAACAGCAATTACCCCCTATCATAATACAATAATATCCCTCTACAATATAGAGGGGGTAGCTGCTGTGGATACAAAAGCATACATTTGATTGCTCCTGGTATATGTCTTCTTGTACATGTTGTAATGAGTCCAATGCAATGTGATCAACCTAATGTATCACCAGTGGGGTACTACCGGACAATAAATACTAAGTATATGTTACTGCTAACAATTGAAATTTGTATTGAATTTACAGCTTAATTTATATATAGCAACCATTCATGTCAAATTAATGGATAACAGATAGAACTGTACACTCAATTGTCAGTAAATAACTCTTGAAAACATGAGCTTTGCCACAAAAATCAACTTCATATGTTGCTCAGAACAAAAGTTATAGGGTAAAATCTTTTTTGTGTGTAAATGACGGCCATTTTGAAACCCAAGATGGCGGCCATGCATGTATGTAAGACATCAGAACATAGATACATTATTTTTGAACTCTCAGGTATTGAAAAACATGATTTGCCACCAATTTTGACTTCATAGGTTGCTCAGAACAAAAGTTATAGGATAAAATCTTTCTTTTTTGTAAATGACGGCCATTTTGAAACCCAAGATGGCGGCCATGCATGTATGTAAGACATCAGAACATAGATACAGTATTTTTGAACTCTCAGGTATTGAAAACATGATTTGCCACCAATTTTGACTTCATAGGTTGCTCAGAACAAAAGTTATATGACAAATTCCATTGGAAATGGCGGCCATTTTGAAATCCAAGATGGCGGCCATTCCGTGGATGGAAAAAAATGTTACCAATGGATTTCTGATAGCTGAGGGTATACTCTATCCAATGACATCAAAAAAAGCATCCTTAGCAAAAAAAAATGCACTAGTTTGAAATCCTACATAACAGCCTACACTACATTTATTTGTTGGTAATTGTTGACATTTATTTCCAGTCAGGCACCTACAGAATACAAACCTAGAAAAGATAGAAAAATTAGGGGAAAAGTAGTCAGTGGGTAACAATGTGATTTCTGAATGAAGCCACCAATCCACAAACATTTTAACTTTATTAAGGGCTCCCACACCGAGATAAACTTACTCACAAGTGTTTTATTTTCTTGCAAATGTTGATAAGTACTTTAACTTTTTTGTTCATGACTTAGAAAACACACGGTCCTAGTAGGTTTGCCACTGCTTATTTGTGTTTTTTCTTTTCAATTGCATCATTCAAGAATATGAAGAATACATTTAGAACCCCAACAAATACAAAAGATATGTGACGCTTCACATCAAAGGTTACATCTGAAACGAGCTTTGTAATGATACCTAGATATCGAAAATTTAAGTAGTACATTTGAAAACATGATGAACAGAAGTTATACATTGCTTTTCATTTTCTTTATATTTTACTAACTATTTTGTTTTGTATCCCATAATAAGCATGGCCATCAAGATGTACATCACATCACATTAATGTAATTGTAGGTGATGAATTGTTGCCAGAAAGCTTCCCAAGTTTCAAACCTAAAATTACTAACCCAGAATGAAAATAATTTCCAAAATACTATATCATTACACTAACAGGTTACAACTCAGAGTTTGAGAAGAGCGTAATGGCTGTTGAGAGTGTCTCACATGCTGAATCAGGAGGTCAACATCCCCGGTACATCATTGTGGAGGGAGAGCCAGGGGTGGGCAAGACACGCTTCTTAAGATCCATAATGGACGGCGCTGAGAAGTATCATATGAGGTTAGTCTAGAATTCCCCTTCTGAATTATTTCAGGTTCTTTTTTATCATCGCCAACATATCTTCCTCCCCGGGGTGCAAGAAGTGGGTGAATGAGTCATTTCCCCACATCTATCTTCCTGGCCACGGTCACAGGCCTTCCCATCTCCCCCACTTCCGTATATTTGGCGGTAGGCCTACATATATTTACGACAGTTTTGATTCCCCATTTGAGCCTTTGTCTGGTTCTACTTCCATGTAAGTATCATGAAAATAAAGATAAAACATCCAACTACCCGTTTATTATTTATAAATCACCATAACCCACCTGTTTTGGGGGTAAATTGCAAATTTGTTTTTGAATCTTTTTTGAAAATCTGTCACCCAGAGACTTTCTTTTTTTGGGGCCCCCCCCCCCCAAAAAAAAAGGCTTAGGAGGCTGTTACCCAAATAGTCCTAGTAAGGACGTGCGAATCTCATTTGTCATTAACATTGGACATTATCATACTACTGATTCTTAGTACTTAGTACTGAGTTACATCGATGTTGTGACTAAATGACTCCATGCTCTCTGCGCTTTCTCTGTTCATCCCACTTTTCCCACTATCTCAAACAAGAATAAAAGTAGGGGAAATGAGTTCCGTTGGTGCATCCCATCAGTTTTATATTTAAGTGTCTCATCTCATACTTTAAACAGTAGCCCTCAAATAACAACATCAAAGAATTGGTAACAGATAAGGCATTTTCAGCACTTTTGATATTTATCATAACAAAACTCTGCAACTTACTTGTGTGTTGTTCTAAATACTACCAAACATAATCTCATCTTACTATAATTCGTCTTATGGTGTATGTATGTATGTATGTATGAGTGTATCCATAAAGGCTCCCTCATTTTACGTCTAAACGCCGCCAACCTTGCACAGATAAAAGATGATTATAATGTGAGTGTTATAAGCTATAAATGGCTGAAAACCGTAAAGAATTGACCGAGATATGAGCAAAATTATGTCCAATTTAGGCCTTTTCAGCCCGGCTTTTGAGACTAATTTCTACGGGCCATGTTTGTTTTTCTCTGCGTACACTGTAACCATGCAGTCGGCGCGCGTTACACATAGCGCTCAGCAGTGCGCCATGCAAAATAAACGCGCACACGCACTACACCCACGCACCCCTACACACGCGGGCGGGCAAATATTGGAGAAATACGCTGCGCCACGGGAGTTGGTTTCGGTTTAGGCCTTGGGGTTGCATAAGCCACGGGGCGGGGGCGGGGCGGTTAGGGGTTGTGTGTAATGATCCCTTTAGGGCCTAGGTTATGTTATGGTTATGTATATAGTTTGGGATGGGGTTAATAAAGAAATGTATTATTAAATTGCGTAACGATGGTGTCAGATGTGGGATTTGATACTGTATGTGACACGCGGGCGGACAAATATTGGAGAAGTACGCCGCGCTACGGGAGATAGTTAAGGTTAGGCCTTGGCGTTGAGATAAATTGCGGGCGGGGAACTTTGGGCTTTGGGCTTGAGGTATGCCACGGGGAGGGGCGGGCGGGGCGGTGACGAATGGGGGTTGTGTGTAATGATGTAATGTGGAGCCAGGGGGTTAATGAAAAAATGTGATGCTAAATTGCGTAACGGATATGCCACTGGACGGGGGCGGGCCGGGAGGGGGAGGGACGGGTGGGGTACGGGAGATGGTTAAGGTTTAGGCCTTGGTGTTGACATATGCCACGGGGCGTGTGCGGGCGGGGGGTAGTTTTCAAAAAAAATTAAATTGAAATTTAAAAACTTTTGAATTAGGCTACAAAACCTTTTGATTTAAAACAAAAATGTTTTAAATATTGTTCTATTCCTATGTGTTTCGTTATAAATTTTCAACACTTTATTTTTGTAGGTGTCTATCTGGTAGGCCCTACTCCCTAGCGGGAGAGCCCGTCCGCAGGACAGGCGTGCCGCTAGTGTTATTAATTAGCAAACCCATCCCTAAATGATCGGCCTAATACACCACACCATACCATTCTATCACCCATTTATTATCTATCTTCTATCACCAGAATAATATCAGCTCACCCATCCCTATGTGATGCCAGCACACCATACCACACTGCATGTACACTTGTAACAGAGCTACTAGAGCTGTCCGAAATACAATGCCCACAGGAGAAAGAACGAGTGCTTAATGAACGCTACCAAGAAACCAGTCTGATGGATAAATTGTCGCTTGTCAACAATTTGCTGGGAATACAGGTGAGAAACAAAAACATACTGATATAACTGGAATATTTTCACACCCAGTTCACCATGGACAGTTCTGTTTTCATGCGTTCCAACATCTTGTTTTTAGCCACTTAAAATTGCCCAAAGTGATGCACACTGGGCAAATATCTGGTAGCTGTATTCAGTAACTTGTAATTACAGCTTGATAACAGTGATACACACTGGGCAAACATTTGGTAGCTGTATTCATTAACTTGTAATTACAGCTTGATAAAAGAATAAACTAGACATCCATATAGCGGGTTGTATTCACTAAATTGGGCAATCGTTGTGCAAGGCTGGTATGGATGGCCATAATAATGGCCGAATCAATTCTGACCATTACTCAGCTTTGAGATTTGCCATATGTTGCTACCATGGCAAATACAGTCATCAAAAAAAGTAACTATACAGGTAATAAATGTACTTTTAACACTAAAAATATATATCCTACCTAGAAATATTAAATCATAAAGTTGTTGAGAAATTTATCTTCTTCAATATGAGATATTGCACGCTAGGATCGGTTGAATATTTAAGAAGCGACAATCCAAAATGTAAGGTAAAGTCATAATTTCAAATTCACATTTTACATTTCAACACAGGGGAGAGAATTACAAGTAGCGTGTGTGTGGCGTATTGATCCATCGGAACAATGCGGCCGACTGTCCAACCTGCGCATGTATCCCCCAATTGCACTACCGGTAATCAATAAGATACCCGTAGATTTGGTCCGCGTGTAGAAATTAAAAATGTGAAAATGAAAATCGGACTTCTCCTTACATTTTTGAGTGCCACTTCCTCAATAATCACCCGATCCTAACGTGCAATATCTCATATTAAAGAAGACAAATTTCTCAACAACTTTATAATTTAATATTTTTAGGTAGGATATATATTTTAAGAGTTAGAAGCCCATTTATTACCTGTATAGTTACTTTTTTGATGACTGTAGTATGTAATAGTGTTAAGTTGTTGTTGCAGTCCATCATCCCATCTGAAGTATGAATGTGATTTAAAGCGTATTTCAGTTAAAGCAGCGTATAAGGCATATGTGATTCTAATATTACGGTGAATGTAATCACATGCTAAAAGATGTATCCCAGTATTGGCACTTAGACAATGTATCCGTCAATGGAATATGCACTGACATCATCTTTGTACAACAGATGACGAAGTGTAGTAGTTGGCAATATCTTACAGCCAAACGTAATTTGCCCCAACTTTCATTTGACACATTTTGGTCAAAATTGAAACATTCATTTAATGGACACACATCACAGTAGGTTGGCCTTGCGTAAAAGTTTGTGATGTCAACTAACCTCTCAAAATGGTCAAACGGACATCTGTGGGGCTCTGATTGGCTACGGGAATTTGGTGAGTTTTCGGCATGCCCAGTGAACTGATTGGAGTGTCCTTGGTGTCCAACTGTGGCTAGGAGGCTACGTTCCATACATCCATTAACCCTTACAGCCCCACACCCCATGAAATCCCATTTCCCAGCCTGTCGGTTCCACCTGCCGCTGAGGTTTTTGGGTGAAATAATGGCCCCGGGCTACATAGCTGGGCGAATACACTCGCCCAGCATAGCTCCCCCCGTGGCTCACTTGGTAGAGCGTTGGACTTGTAACCGAGAGGTCGTGGGTTCAAACCCCGGGGCGTGGCACCTCTTGTTGTGTGTGGTTTTTTTTGCTTAAAAAAAATTTCGTTGGAAAATCCACCGGGAATGTTAGGGTTATTGAACGATTTTTTTTCTTCTTTTTAATTTTCACTTTTTTTCTCTAATTTCACCTTGATTAACCCTTACAGCCCCACACCCCATGAAATCCCATTTCCCAGCCTGTCGGTTCCACCTGCCGCTGAGGTTTTTGGGTGAAATAATGGCCCCGGGCTACATAGCTGGGCGAATACACTCGCCCAGCATAGCTCCCCCCGTGGCTCACTTGGTAGAGCGTTGGACTTGTAACCGAGAGGTCGTGGGTTCAAACCCCGGGGCGTGGCACCTCTTGTTGTGTGTGTTTTTTTTGCTTGAAACAAATTTCGTTGGAAAATCCACCGGGAGTGTTAGGGTTAATAATTTTGCGTGTAGTATGCTACCCAAACAACTTAACTAAAAGTCTGTTACCTTGTAATTCATCTATATTTCTCATTTTCCATTTAATATCCAGTTGACCGGAAGTGATGCCATTGAAAACATGTTGCCAACCCAGCGTAACCAAGCCCTCCACAAACTCATCGGACAGATAGTCCTAGACACCGAACTAGACCATCACACTGGCACTCTGCTGGCTATTGACGATGCACAGTACATTGACGCCGACTCTTGGGACTACCTGAAAGATTTTGTAGGGGAATCCTGCATGGTGGCCATAAGTCTGGGTCCCTTCCGTAAGGACGAAGAAGTACCCAAGGCAGCTACTGACATTCTCAATCATCCGTCTGCTACTCATCTTAAATTGGGTGGTCTGGATCCACAGTGTATGGAATCGCTCCTTTGTCAACAGATGGAGGTGGAGACTGTTCCTAGGGAGCTTACAAAGTAAGAGTCTTTCCTATTGACCAACCACACAAACAAGACTGCATAAGAAGCAGAGAAAGGTTTTTTTTATGATGTGGTATATTCATCATTCAAGAAATATAAACCAATGTTTCAGCCGAAAGAAAAAATAATAAGGTGACTTGGTATGTGACTTTTGACCTCATTAACATATGAAGGTTCCCATGTTACATCTTTAACCCACATTTGGTTCCAAATGGACTTTTAACTTTTTAAACGAGACCAAAAACTCAAAACACTTAACCTAAACTTTAACACCCCGACACACACACACCCCACACTGAAACACACAGAATATAGCAGTGGCGGCATCAGAATTTAAGGGGGTCAGGGACAATTTAGAGGGACGCGGGAATAGTTGATACACATGTTCCATGGGAGACTTGGCAAATTTTAGCACCGCCCCCCACTTCCGCCGCCTATGGAATATAGGACTACAAGAACATCTTTTTAAGCGACACAAAAACAAGTCTTCACTTGGTTGTATGTATGTATGCATAAAATGATCTTTCAGAAGGAACTTGACAACAACCCAAAAAGGGGCAAAACTCCAAGCTGACAACAGTGAAGTGGCCACTATCTACAAACTTTCAAGAAATGCCATTTGTAAGACTATGACTTGACAAATCTTTATCAGGTGGCACATTATTTACTCTAGCCTTTAGGTTGCAAGAAAAGATGCACTGACATCCAGTCTCAAGACACCGTTGATACCAATTCATACACTCTTAGTGGTGTCCGACCAATCAGAAAGCAAGAAACTAATATATGCGGAGTGCATTGAAAGTGTCTACTGCACTCCGTGTGTGCGCCGTTGACTGCGCACGCCACCCGCTTTGTTTTGATTCGTTGTTCAGGAATTGTGGGTTCGCCGATTTTCACTGCGGGTGTTAGCAAACTTGTTAACATGTTTTTATTCGTTTTTACATAAATCAAAATTAAGCTCAAATTGTGAATTTTGATTTGTATAGTGTATGAATTAGGTCAATACATGCGTGTATTTTGTTTCTCGAAAAATTAGAAAAATCAATGAACTTGCGCAAATGTTGATATGCTCACAATAGCACTCCCCCTGCGGGGTCGTGCCATTATTTACACATCAACATCAGCGGGCGTGCATTGATTTGTCTAATTTCTCTCGAAACAACACATACGCATTTATTGACCTATAAATAAGAGTTCATTCATTGTACCATTGAATGACACTGACCCTCTGCAAGAGATATTCCTACTTGAACACTTTGTATATTATGCATATAGCATGCTGTATATATTTTCCTAAAGGTGAACTATCCATATCTTTTTGCAGCATGTTATCATCCCATCTAAAAGGCCGTCTCAACCCATCATGGGTAAAACAGTGTATATCCAACATGTTGCATCATAAACAACTGGAAATAGACACTCATGCTGTAAAGCCTGCGTGTATCATAGCCCATGGTATTCGACTTATGGAATTGAATATACCGCCCTCGTTGAGAGGTAAGTGGGATCATGACACAAACAGGGTGTGACAACTTCCATGATTTGCATGTTGATATTATAGTACATCTTCTTTTCATCAAGTATAATAAATAATCAAGTTAATTTGAGAGTAATTCACTTTCGTGTATCAACTGAATCCCTATCATATGCAACTATTTGTGATTTTGACTACACCATTGCAAATCATCAATTAGCTCCGCTCCAGAGCCCTCTTTGATCCCCTATGACAAGTGACAGTGGCATAGCTAGGTTTTTTATATAAGGGGGCAAGGAATGAAAGTGAGCAAGTGAACCAACAGATTTCAACCAAAATGTTTGCCACATTTGGTCACTTTGAAAAATTGACGAGCAAAAAAATAAAAAATAATGATTGATGCAAATGACTTTGATCCAATGACTTTTACTAGAATATTCAACCTACCTCTGAATTCCTGTTCCAAAGTGAAATGTTACACTTGTTCACTCAGTACCCCATTTAAACTTTTATATGCATTCATCAACCTCTAAACATTCCAACATTCTCACCTTATTGTATGAATTTTCATTTGAAAATTCCATGTAGGAAAGAGACTTACTATTTTCCCATACAGGTTTCGCTATAGTTCAATCAGTTCCAAATTGACGAGAAATATTCGGTTTTTATCTATCCGCGCGCAAAAGTAATCCAAGCGTATAAGCACGATTTTGGCATACGCAAGTGTCAAGCATGCAATGACACTGCGACATTTCGAGACATATTGCGCTATGCGAGCATTTTGCGCGCGATGCTCTTCTGAATTCATTTGCTGCTGTAAATAGGTTTTGCCAATTTGGAACTGACTGAACTATAGTGCTTCTATATTTCTTGATGATGTCATCTGATGTTGATGACATTCCACTGAGGAAGACAACATATTGGTTGTCAAAACATGTATGAAAAAATAGTAAGTTTCTTTCTTAAAAGGAATTTTCCCAAAAAAATTCATCAAATATCCTTCTGAATTCTTGATGAAACTATTCCATGATTCTCACCTTATCTTTGCAGACTGTATGATAGCCTTCATTGACAGGTTGTCCGAGACAGAAGGCATGGCAGTCAAGATGGCATCTATTGTTGGCACAGCGTTCACCGATGATATCCTGGTCAATTTGATGTCACATATGTCATCTGAGAAGGTCCATCAGAGTATAGGAGCTCTACTATCTGCAGGTAGGGAGATACTTTGAGTTATGAATCAAATAGCTGAAACTACATGCGGTCACACCTGGGCGATTGGGAGGAGAATTCACTCTCTTTTTCGCAGCACTTGTTTTGGAACTGTGTCTGGGAAAACTTGCATAGAATTGATCATCATTATCTTCCTTTTGCATGATTTGTGATTGAGCTATGACCAAATAAAACAACTAGGGAATAAAATATAAATACCGTAGGTGACCAAAGTTAAATCTGGTGCTTCATGCCATCTTGATGACTTGAAGAAACAGACATTTTTGTAAGGAATCCGCAATGTAAGGTAAATTTATTCAAGTTGCGCTACCATATCAAGCTTAAAACACGTTTGAAACACATAATTCTTGACAATAAAAGGAACAATAACATTAATAATATGCTAGCATGTGTCACAGTAACTGTAAATTTGGTATCAACATAATTCTTAAGTTTTATCTGTCCAAGTTTTCAGTTATACTGTAAATAATTTTACCAGATATATATAGCTTTAAAAAGGTATCATCAAAACTGTTTGGACACCCTGTAGTATATCAGTTATCTTATTCATTTTCATGATATTAAATATGATGACTTTACTGCACACCCAAGTCTATCACTCCCAAATGTGTGACATTGTGAACTCTAGTCTTTCCATGCCAAATAACAAAACCTGGGGATCTGATTTCATAAAAGTTAAGATTATTCTTCAGTGTGCACTTAAGAATAGCAATTCTTCAACTTATTTTTAGCAAAGTAAGAAGATTAGAAAGTAAGGAGATGAGTTGTATGAAATATAACCATGGTTGAAACTTAAAACCTGGGTCCTATTTCATAAAGATCAACTCATGAATTCTTTAAAAAATGAATAAATCACGTAAGAAGAATCAAGGTCAATCTTGACTTTTCTGAAACAGGACCCAAACCACTGTTTGTAAAAGGCATTTCAATCAATTGGAAACATTATAATGGTGTAGTAAAGATTCAGTACCCTGTACTGGATATATTTTATGACACCAATTTCTGCTTCGCCTGACTTTGACTTTGGGGTAAAAGTAACTTATTATCATATTAAATACAAAATGGTATGTTCTGTTTTCACGCTGAAATATGTAATGTAAAAATGACATTTGAGCACTTAAACCTTTCCTATAGGTGTGTTTTTCTACGATAACGGACAGTTACGCTTCAGATCATCAACACTACAAGAGACTGCCTACTCTCTGCTTCTAGACAAACAGCGGAAGAAACTACACGAACAGTACGCTGTGTACCTGGAAAAGAAGTATCTTGGCGCATCTTCCAAAAGTAAGAAAGGCTTTCTGTATTACTTTCATCAATTTACCCAAATGTCTGAAATGTCAGAGGTCAATATTATAAGAATACCATTGATATTTGCATTCAGAGGAGAAATAGTACGTGGCAACGTGAGAATAAAGTATTCGAGAATCAATTTTCTTAATGAATTGGCAAATACCAACATGCTTTGCAAAGAAATAAAGTGAATTATCAAAACAAAAAATTCATAACCATTTCAAAAAGTCCCATGTTGCTGATGCATGAACCAAGAGCTGTAGGCGAAATTGGTTAGGTTACATAGTTTATATTTTATTTCATTTGAGAACTGAAAATTTGTTGATACAATTGTTTATATAATTTTTAAATAAATCCTGAACCAGCAGGATATAATATCAAAATTCTGATTCATTGTATTTGACCGTTATTTATAATAAGAGTGTGATCACGCCTATAGACACTCAGGTGGTATGGCATGTTCTACCTGATTGCGTAGAAAACAGAACATTTTATTTTGTGTTATCACTCACCTTGGTTGAGCCTGAGGTCTTATAGTTGATACACCGCAAACCCTTCCTTCTCCCATTCTCTTCCTGTATATTAAACTAAAGAATAAATTGGCCATCCCAGCTGTGAAAGAAAAATAAGACCCAAAATACAATTTATGTTAATTTTTTGTTTTGTTTTTATAATAGAGAAATCAATGTTCAGGCGGCAAACCAACAAAGTCAAGATTAGGTAAGTCTAATGCAACGGTGAAATATAAATGATTTATAAATAGATTGTGCAAAATTGCCCAGTACTGTTATTGGGTTAATTATTAAATCAAAGAATGTGACATATAGTGGCACATTTATCTGCAGGCTACCAACAAATGTTAATTCAATAATCAATTAGATCTGATTATACATGCTATCTCAGTGTTTTGAGAAGAAGTAATTATCTCATATGCTACTCACAATCATTTATCATGTGAACTTAAAACCTAATTTGTGACCTGTTCTTGCAAAATCATACGGAACTGGGCAGGGGTCAAGTTTGAGTTTTTGATTTAATCTTTAAAAGGTTAAATTCTCAGTACAATGACATCTTCCTTATTAGAAATTGGACAATGGACTCTTTAAGTACAAAAACGCTATATTTTTGTACACTAATAGGCCACACAAAAAAAAGAAGTTTGTTTCCAGTAGTAAGCCTGAAAAATCAAATGCGAAATGCGTTGGTTTTTTTTATAAAATCTTCTTCATCTTCCTCAAATCTGTGCATTTTTGTTACTGTTATGCTCGCTAAAATGTGATTTTCGCCGCTGATTTTCAGTTCCATGTTTGCTGTATGTTACCAATCGCCATCTTGAAACATGTTGGACACAATTTTGACAAAAGATAGCGCCCTAACAATAATCGTTCGTGTTTTTTCTATTAAAAAAGAAATGCCCAAGAATCAAGCGTCTCAATGAAATGAGTGCACACTACTGGAAACAAACTTGTTATTTTGTTTGGCCTTATAGGTACTACTTGGACCCTTTTCTCAGATTTCAACCTTACCCAGTTCTGTCTAAAGAACAAAAGAAGTAACATTTACTGCAACCATCAGGTTTCACACCACTAAATCACGTCTGGTTCTGGCCCCTTTGAGGCAATATTCCAAAACCGGCCCGTTTCTATGCCGAAACGGGGAGCCCTATTCTAAATTACAGTTTAAAATTAGGGTATTTATTACATGTTATGGCGAAATTAATATAGTGCGATATTTGACAGACACAACACCGTTCTTCAGGTCCAAAAAAATTGATGCAATGATGATTTTTTAACATTTTAACAGAGACATTTGTGTTCAGGTCATTTCCGGTAGCTGACACCATCATCTAAATCAACAATTGCGTGTGACAGGAAAACCCAACTCGTACTTTTTGAAAAGGCTCTAGCTCAAAAAAATGCCGGTTACCCCCCATATATGAGTTGTTGAGTTAGTAGTCATGGCTTTCATCTTTAAATTGAAACCAAATTTCAAGATACCAGTTTCCTATAACGTCGAGAAATATCCATTTTAAAATTGTGCATTTCACGTGTAAACCTATGGGAGATGTATTTGGTGGTGTGAAACCATCAGGCTTCATCTTCAACCTAAAATACAATATTTTATGATATGAACACCTGCAACTTGAATCTTTTCTTAAACTTGTAAATGTGATGCACTAGGTCAAACATGACAATAAGGCCTCAATAATTAAGTCATGATTGCTTCTTCAAATCCCCAGCTCCAAAGATACCAGCGAGAGACAGTTACAGTTAGTCTATCCACAGCTAGTGACACATTGGCGTAAAGCAGGCAACATGGGAAAGACCATCAACTACCTCATACATGCAGCAGAGTCAGCTATTGCATTGGGAAATACAATGCAGGTAGGTTAGGCATAAACAAAAATTATGACTGACCATGAAAAAAGGTTGCCTTCACAGAGACACCTTCAACCAAATTTACGTTCATGAAAATGAGCCTATAAATTACCATATTTTTGTTCCAGTCTGATCTTAGCAAAAATGAGAGGACAACATTCAGATTGTTTTCAGTAAAATGCCACACTGTTTCCTTTTCCCCTATTGTTGGTTTTCACCAAGTCCATTTATGGTTGAATATTGACACCATAACTATTACAGCCCTAACACCATGAAATCCCATTTGAAAACTATGCTGGTAGCACAAGTCGCCTCAGTCTATCTTGCTGGGCGCTGACGGCGGGTGATAATTGTTAATTGCGGGCGCGTGACCCCTGGCCAAGTGGAATAAGACACGGTCATGCTGGAGGACCCGGGATCGAATCCTGTCGTCGGCAAGTCTGTTTTCCCGCTAAATTTCGCCCATTGCCACCCCCGTTATCTTTTTCACCAATTCCATACTAAAAATTTTAGAGTTATTATACACTTTTTCTAGCGTTACTATAACTCTTACAGCCCTGAACACCATCAAATCCCATTTGAAAACTATGCTGGCAGCACATGTCGCCTCAGTCTATCTCGCCGTGACCCCCTGGCCGAGTAGAATAAGACACGGTCATCCATGGATTGAATCCCGTCGTCGGCAAATCCGGTTTTCCCCCCTAAATTTTGCCCATTTCCACTCCCGGATATCTTTTTCAACGTTTCCATTCCAAAAGTGTTAGAGTTATGATTAAAAAAAATCAAACTTGTGTCATTTATACAAAAAAAGAATTACAGTTATTGTATGGCACCAATACATAATGAAAAGAAATCCTAAAAACCAGTGTATCTTGCATAACCATAGCCTACACTTGGATGTCAAATCTTGGCATAAGTTCTTAATATTTCTATTGCAAGTTTAAGCAAAATATACCTACTATTAAAACAAGTGGTCCCATTATTTGAAATTATCTTTGAAACTTAAAAAAATCTAAATCTGTGAAAGATTCCAACAATCAACCCTAAAAACATTCTAAATTTTGAGTGTATCCTTGTCATGTCTTGTGTGCTTTGTTGTCAGAACTTTTGTTTTATTTCATTTTCTCTCACATTATTTGTATTTCATAAGTGCATATTCTAATTCACTCACCTGTTGCAATATGATATTTGTCCATTCTTTACAGGCAATTTCTTTCATTTTCCAAGCAAAGGGGTTGACTCCATCTACTGGTCAATCAGGACACCTCAACACACTGGGAGCTCAGGTAAGTTACCTTAGAAGATCCATGCCTTCATCTATTTTCATCTTCATTCTACTTCTGATGGCCTTGATAGGAAATTAAAACAATAATAACAGATTTGAAGGTACATTCCTCTGCATGATGATCTATCCAACTGGTTTGGAGACCTTCAACAGGTTCTTTAGCTGTCTGCATGTTCCACTACCATCCATCAGATCACCCGGTTCCTGACTGACCGACTGATTGATTGTTTCCAATGGATTGTTCTCTTTTTGTCGATATAGATCAGTCAATGTTGCCACAATGGTGCTAAATTACAGCATTTGGTTAATCAGGTGGACGTCTTTACCCGTCTACAAAATGCAGGAATTGAACGACAACGTCGAAGGCGCAGGAAGATTGTTGACTTTCAGTTTTGGAATTATTTTGCTATACCTGTAGCTCGTAATGAGGCCATTCTGATGTTTTTGAAAGGTCAACTATTAAACAGTAGTCCCAAAACTGAGGAGACCCCACAGACTATGAATTTTTGGCATCATTTTGCTTTGTCCGTTGCTCGTGGGAAGCCGACCGAGGCCATACTTAAACTTTTTAAAGGACGCAAAGGCGACAGTCAGAAATTGAAAAAGGGATGCAAGGCAATTGTTATGTTATCGAACATCTCTAAATGGAAACAATAAAGTGTTATATAAAACTTTAAAATCAACCATACGGTTTAAATCCGAACTAAATGGTACAGATTTACTTGACATCAACATAAATGTATTTATTCTATACAAGTAATTATACAGTACTCTACATGGCATGGATGGGTGCATGGTTACCTTACATAGTTGTTTCATTTATTATAACATTTCCAGTACACTCAAGAAATATTAATTAAATATGTCTCTATGGGTGGTACATTTCCATCTATTTCAAATACACTTCAAAATGTCAGATATGTAGATCTGGATCTGAAGGATGACGTTTTGAAGCCAATCAGATTCTATTCCCAAATAACTGTTAGTAATAGGCATAGACAATTACTGGGACATGTTTTAACCTCACAGTTTACCTTTCACCTCAAAATGGCAATATTTCAGATAGTCAGTGTTTAAGTTGCAAGATGGAATGCCATGATTAGAATAGGAGGATCATATGTGGCATGACCTGTCACATCAAAATGGACATGTTGGAGGCCCGAGTCAAATCTGAGTTATATGACTTGAAAGAAAGAGCCCATTTTAAGCTTTGAAATTATACCATGTTGAAGGTAATCAGACTTGTAATCGCAAGATATGATTTGAAGAAGCATATTTGTTTCTATTATTTTCTTTATTATTTCACCAACTATATTGGCCTTTATCTCAAAACTGTGTTTGCCGACAACATGTCCCTTTTGACGTGTTACTTCAACATGACTAAAATTGCAACTTATGCAGGGTTTTAATTTAAAATTGATATATAGTTAGCAATTTTAATTAAGCTTTCCCCACATGCCTCAGCAAGACTGTATAGACTCAAGTAGGCATGTTCGAACACCTGTGAATTTGGAAGTCACATATGGAAATGTATGTCCTGTGTATAAAAAAGCAACACCAGAGAACATTAATAAAACAACACAGACACTTACATTAGTGTGAATAATTTTGTGTCTTTTGTCTGCACAAACCCTCAATACCATTTCCATGATTATACCAAGGTACATTAAGCTTGTTAATTTATATTCAGTACTTTGGTTCTGCATGTTTCTCAAACAAATCCTTTCACGAAATATGAAATCCTCACAAAAATAACCACTTAAATCGTATATTTACACGACGCAACATTTTGACCTAGAGATGAGCAAACGTGCCAAACGATGGCACCTGTAATGTCCCAGCACGCAAGCAAACAAAAGTTTGCCTGCCAGTATACACGCGCATTGCCTGCCAGTTCGAAGGGGGTGTCCATTATAAATCATACATTAAACCATACCAGTCATCTGTATACACAACAGTTAATACAACAGTGTTCCCCATGCATGGACCGGGATGGTCTATAATACACCATGTGCAGTGACATCAGTTTACAGTAAAGTGTAATTTTTTGCGGTTTTGCACATTTTTGGAACAATTTTGCTTGTCTTTATTTTCGCGAATTTGAGCTTCCTACATGGACCTACATACAAAATAAATATATTTGAGTGTTTTTATTTTCGCGATTGCTGATTTTAGCGCCAAAATAAATGTAGCGCAAATATTTCCACTTTTACAGTATTCCACTTATTGCAGCTTATTTATCACGCACAGGGTCAAAGATAAATTCTCATTCTGGCACTCAAAAGCACATCATCTTCTGTGCAGTGATGTCAGAGTGTATGAAGATAATCCGTGGCACCACTCAAAATTAAAAGTGTTTAGTTTCTGGAACATTCTCTGACATCACTACCCAAGAGGTAGATATGGAGAAAATATGTTCAACTCACTATCAATTTCAGATTGTAGATATGTTACAGCTCGTCAGACTGATGAATTACATCAAATGTCTCTATCGTTTCTTTCCTTTATCTTCTTATTCAGGCTACCAGTAGTCTCTTCACAACAAGAAAAAAGAGAGTTGAAACATCTGTGAGTATGAGATGATTATTGTGTTATGCAATTTTGTTTAATTTGATTTTTTTTAGTTTCTTGTGTGTCTGATGCATCTAAGAGAAGATATCGGTAGCTTCCCAGAAACCATCGTGACCTGTCATGTTATCTGCCGATCAAATTTGCTCTCCCATTACATAGTCCCATTTGTAGTCCGGATTAACTGGGTAAACATGAATCGATAGTAAAACAAAACACACCATTGGCAAGTTCTAGTTTAGCTCTATTCATTGATGTTATTTTTTTCACTATCGATTCTTGTTATAGAGAGAAATATTACTTCAAAAAGCTCTAAATACATAAAAATGCATTGTGGGAAGGTTATGATTTCTGTCAAGTCCAAAATCCGGTAGCTTTACCGCACCTGTGTGTGAAACTCACTTTTGTATTGCGCGCTTTGAATTGTTAAGCCTATCATATTAGCATGCTATACATTCCATACACCCATATATCGATTACTAAGCCCTTTGTAAGTATTTCCGTTGATGTGAATATATTCAGCTATCTGACTCTATTAAAAATGATGATGACAATAGACTGTAGAATAGTATGGCCAGCCAGCCAAGAAAAGAACCTTCCCATAATGCATTATGCTTTTATATCTTTTAAAAGAAGTATATTTTTCCTCAATAATGGAAGTGTAAGTTAATTATGTAATGCGATCGGACACAATTGTTTCTACCGAGATCTTCTCTTGATGCAACCAGTGTGCAGATCAAGCTGGTGTGACAACTGTATCCACTCGCTCAATTGGTGAATTGTGCAATTAGTTACTGCCCACTTACGAGGTTGACCTGCTCTCATTTCATCCTACTGAATGAACTCTATTCCATACTCTATCTTTAGCCCTAACCCTAAATCAGCGAACTCAAAACCCATTGGCCCCGGCCCCTATTTACCATGCATGTGCTCATGCCAACCGCCCAAGGAATGAGTGGTCTTAAATGGGCATTGAAAGACGTATTGGGAGCGTGCCCTCAATTTTTCTAGAAATCAGGTTTTTTGCACCTACATTTCAGCAGATACTACCTACCATCTGAAACCTTTTACCTTAATTTGCCTCATGTCGTGTAAAATTTCACGATTTGGTCATTTCGATGTAGATCACATCGAAATTATAAGCACCATTGGACATATAAATTGCTTCAATCGAATGTCTATCTAGCACCAGCATTCACCTCTTTTCCCATACATTATTACACTTGAGGGTCCCTACGTACCTTATCTATTGAATACATTATTACACTTGAGGGTCCCTACGTACCTTATCTATTGAATACATTATTACACTTGAGGGTCCCTACGTACCTTATCTATTGAATACATTATTACACTTGAGGGAATACATTATTACACTTGAGGGTCCCTACGTACCTTATCTATTGAATACATTATTACACTTGAGGGTCCCTACATACCTTATCTATTGAAACAATAAATTGTTTCAAAATTCAATTTTTCTCAGCGATCTCTCAGTGCCCCTTTAAACATGTTGAATCCCTGGCCAATTTTGGCAGTGCCTTGTGTCTGATGCACCCAGTGCACATATTACACTAGTGTTGTATCCACTTAATTAATTGGTGATATTGTCATGTCATTACTGCCCACTTACCATAAATGAATACAAGCATACTCATGCCAACTGTCCACTGTCCTGAGAGCAAATGTAGACATAAAACTCATAAAGAAGAAATGGATTAAAGTGGTTACACTCACATTTTATTTAAAATGTTCAAACTAACCGTAGTCTGTCACCAACTATAGTTCAATCAGTTCCAAATTGACGAGAAATATTTGTTTTTTATCTATCCACGCGCATAAGTAATCCAAGTGTATAAGCTACTTTGGCATACACAAGCGTCACGCATACAATGACTCTGCGACATTGCTCGCCATATTGCGCCATATTGCGCCATGCAAGAGTTTTGCGCGCGACGCTCTTCTTTCTGAATTCATTCGCTGCTGTAAACAGATTTTGCCAATTTGGAACTGACTGAACTATAGAAGTTGTTTTGATACTGTATAACTCTAATCCTCTTCTCGTGCTAGTGAAAGGAAGTGCAGTTGATATTTACAGCAGAGAAACAAATCCTAAAAATCTTGCCCACCCCTGTTTAATTTGCAATGTAAGCAGTAACTTACCCCAGCTATCTCTTCTACTTCACAGGTGGCAAAGTTGCGATGGCGTTCCGCTGCAGCCAAAGCACGGGAGTACAAGAAATCAGGGCTGATCACCTCTATGAGTTCCGACTTCAGCACATCCAAGCAAGACAAGTTTGACATCAAGGAGTACGAGAGCCAACTTGGTTTATTACCTACAGAGAGCAAACCTGGTACCCCATTCAAAGAATGGTGTATCTCCGTCATCCCAAAGTGGTTTTACATCTTTGCGATCTATCTTGTAGTCATGTATGGCTACTTTTGGTTTTTCATGTGATGGGACACTTGTTATAAAGGGAATTTCAATCTATAAATTATATGCAAGGTACCTTTGCATGATTAGTTCTTCATGACGTTCATGTTAAGATTTCAGATTTTGTTTCTCCGTCAATGGGTTTTGATTTAAGAGCAAGCTATGGGCCGGTAAATTTCATATTGCATAAGCTTACTATATGCACATGGTGTATATAATTGTTCAACATCTTGTACAAAACAATTGGTACTACAACAAAGAGGGCATTATTTTTTAGTTGGCAAATATCTAATTCCATCTGTAATTTGTGGTTAAGGACCAAAGAAAATTTTAAGTCAGATTAGGGGTTGGGTTCAGGTTTTGGTTTGGGGGTTGGGTTAGGATTTGGGTTAAGGTTAGGGTTTAGGTTAGGGTTTTGTTTAGGGTTAGGGTTTGGATTGGGATACAGATTTATTGGGTATTGTGGTCCAATGCCATAAGATGCAAATGGAATTAGATATTAACATTTGTTTAAAATAGATGTATGCCCAATCAATACGATAAAACTATGTTCACATTTTTAAAAAATGAATCGCTCAATATTATATCATAAAGGAGAAACATTATATTCTGACCTTCCTGACATAAACACCATTTGTAAAATAAATTTGCTGATTAGAATTGAGTGAGTGATAATTATCACTATCTATACATGGTTATAAAAGAATACATTTGAGCGCTCTTTGGACATATCTCCCTGATTTCACCTTATAGGGTTGGGTGTTTTCTCATTTCATGTACCAAATTCATACACAATTTTTTTTAAAGAAAGAAACATGCTCCTGTGTGCAAGATCTTGCTATAATATGAAATGAATACTGCAACTCAGATACAATGTATATTACTTTAACCTTTCCACAGAAAGAGTTTCTGTATAACTGAAATACGGTCTTCAATTTGGGAACTAGAAATGATGAGTGTAAATAGTATTGAGATTTACAGGTGGTACAAGACAATTGTTGAAGAATAAATACATACATACAGTGCAATATAAAAAATATTCCTCAAAAATATTTATTTTCTGTATATATTTATCATAATACATTATATGTAAGTGAAGAGAACATATATGGTTAGTTTACAATGCTATGTTAATAAATACCTCATACAACAGTGTAATAATTACACAAAGTGGAAGCAACAAGTCAGATAAAATACAGACTTCCATCATGTGACTTTTCACACTAAAAATGCCTCAGGTAACTAAGGGGTCGTCCAAAATTATCGCCATTTTCACTTACGTACAGAGCGTACGTAACTTTTTACCCCCTCCCCCCTCGAGTTACGTACGCAATAAATGGCGAAATTTTATTTTATTTTGTACTTTAAAAAAGAAAATACCGCCTCTCAATATCGCCATTTAAGTTACGCATGGTTGGGGTATATTTCAACCCCCTCCCACCCTCTTACGTACGCTTTGTACGTAACTGAAAATGGCGAAAATTATGGACGACCCCTAAGTATATTTGTAACCAGTCGCATAAAAAAGGAAAATGTCAGCAAACAGAATTTTGAGATAGATGCCAACCAATTGATTATGAAATGTAAATAAAAATTATACGACAACATTTAAATAATGAAATTATGTCTTTTGTTTTGAAACTTTGATTTTCTTCGACAAACATAATTTTAAAGCTTAGAATAGCATCTGGTATCTATAACAATTTACCCTAGAATTTCTACCGTCCATGCCATAACTATAACTATAACATGCTATATTTATAACATGTTTTTTAAAAATGACATGCAGAGTGCAACTTTATAAAGTTGAAACAATGAGCCTAATAAATAAATAAATAAGATGTGTGATATTCAGCACAAAAATCAATTTTCTTGTTTGTATTCTTAATTTATAAACCCTCAGAAATATGTGCACTATCCACGTCAAGGGTAAACACCACCATAGGAACATCAATCGCTTCTCCTGTCTTCCTCTCCCTAACTTGGATATTGATTCTTTTTGTAAAATCATCCTCATTTTGTTCTCTTCAACATTATTTATCATTATTAATAATTATGATTTTAGAAAACATTACCGTCATAGTACCTAAAATCGTGAACATCTGCATTTTGGATGCTTCACGTGTATGATCAAGATTTCGCCACAAGAATATTTCACAACTTTTTCAATTTCAGATTACAAATGTGACTATGTCAACTTTTTAATAATAATAAGAAAAAAACCTATGCCGAAAACCTGGCCAAAATATTAACATTTCAAGCCGCAATCCAGGTAAGTTTAGGGACTATAATAGCACCCCTGCACTCTGCTCTCCCACAGAAGCTTATGGTGGTGCGTACACTTGAAGCCCTATAACATCCAAAACTCATATACAATGCACAGCTTCATTCTGCAGTGCAAAGTGACATCATGGGCTATGAATGTGGATAAGGCCATATTCTAACCACTTAATTTTAGTGGCATACCCATAAGGCAGGACAAAACCCACTCGGCAGAAATTGAGATCACAATGAAAAGCTTTGAAATTTGAAGTATTAGAGAAGAATTGTGAGACCAATAACTATATTTCAAATAATAATTTCATCAGGATTGTAGAAATTAAGTATATTGAGATTGTGTTGAACAAATCCAAGATGTTTACTCAAATTTTAGAGGGTTTTGTCAACCATGTCGGCTGACTTTCTTTACTGTGGAAGTCAGTAGACCTGTTCAACATAATCTCAATTTTACATTATTTCTCACACCTACAATTCAGTCAGTTCCAAATGGGCGAGCCTGCTTACAGTCAGCAAATTAATTCAGAAGAGTGTAGGTGCGCAAAACGCTGGCATGGCGCAACATGGCGCATTGCGAATCATCTGCATAATACTTGCGTATGCAAAAATAGAGTGTACGCTTGGATTACCTTTGTGGGCAAAAAGATAAAAAACACGCATATTTCTCACCAATTTGGAACTGATTAAAATATAAAAGAGGATGACACTGTTTAATTTCCTATTATGTCAATGCATTTTAATTCAATTTACATTCCTCTGTGCAGTGGCATCAGGACTATTATATGATCAATCAATCAATCAAATTTATTTCCATAAAAACAACACTACATCAAAAATGTAAAACTTAAAAACAACAAAAGCGTATGGAGGAGTAGGCTGAAAAGCCAATAAGGCCTGTAAATAGCCTACCCCTTTAATACAATACAATACAGTATATGATTATACTTTTGTCATCTAACTCTGTGTAATGATGTTGAAGCAAAATTTAGAAATCAAAGCATTTATGTGCGGGTTCTGGGAATCATCTTTGATTGTGTGTGTACTTACGCCAGTGTATTACAATAACTCGCGCAAGAATAGAGCACCATCAGTGGATTATGTGCTGATGTCACTGCACATAGTTGAGTTAGATGAACAAAGTATAGAAAAGTTGAAACCATGATATGTTTTTAACATTATAATCAGTATAATTCGGTCTCAAATGGGCATATATCAACTCGGACCATGAAAGACGCACATCAACAGAATATTCTAATGTACAATGTTAAGTATACTTATATAAATCAAATAACTAAGGCGATGGGGGGAAAAACCCTGTTCTTTGGGCAAATGGACCTCTTAGGTTGGGTTTAGTCAGTCAAACTTCTGTCCTTCATATATTGACCGTACAAAATGCAAATATTTGTAAAAATTGTGCCATTTTTGGAAAGCCCAAAAACATTGGGGTCGGTATTCATGAACATTTTTTGAACCAATTTCTAAAAAATGGGTTGATCGGGTCCCTAGAACAGGGTTGTTTTTTCGTCGCCTAATCTTCCCCAACAATAATATGAAGAAAACAGCTGACTTTCAAATAATTTTTAAAGTAAAAATATATATTCTTAACAAATATACACATGAAGTTCAATATTTAAAATATTGGTACATTAACGTCAGCCAATATCCCGAGGTGCACAACATCTGCGTTACCAGTACCAAATGGCTGCACCATTGATAAAGTTTGCAGTCAAATTTTTACTAAATAGAGCACACATTCTACATAATTTAATGAGAAAGACTGAAAGATGCATCCAAATTGTAAAAATGTGGGTTCTAATCATAATCAATTGTTCCATGCCTTGGCAAAATGTAATTACACTGCACAGTATAAGAGAGAATGAATCATTAACCTGGCCAAGCACTATATTGGGCAAGGCCGTTGTCAAAAAATTGAGGTCACTTGTTGCCTTCATGCATGCCCGCATCCTTCATTCCCTGCTTTAAGGAGGCTTCACCGATTTGGAGCTGATCAAACTATTTTAATACATTCCTCTTTGAGGACACTTTCAGATAAGTTTGGATAAAGCTCCTTACCAGACAAAAAATAATAATAACAAGGTCCCAATCACCTGTATGGTTCAGCTGCTCAATTCCATACGAAGATGCACAAGATATGCATCTTTCATATAGCACATCATATTGACAATTTATAATCATTGCCGAATCGCAGAAGTTGCCTGTTATTATCCCGAAATGTTGTCAAATTGGTTACTTCACACCATGGAATTCAATATACAATAAAGGGCTGTAATATAATAGAGGTTCAGTACGTATTCATTGATTGACTTTGCAGAAAGGAATCAACCATGCGTCATTCACCGGAATCATGGTAAATTACAGACCATTCAGTTTATACTTTGGATTGATGCAGGATTTTTGAGCATGATGTAAACATGCATGAATGAAATGGTGTTTTTAGCTGCTTATAGTTTTTGTGAACAAAGTTCAGTAGTCCGCCATGATACCGGTAAACTACGTCATATGCAAAGCCTCTACAGGATTGTTCATGTTAGTGTCTATAGCTTACTATTATAATAGTGTGCCCTTGGTAAACCTAACATTTGCTAATATCGATCCGATACCGAGGGTTCACTATACTATAAACCTTAGACAACAGCAATGATAGCCTTCCTATAATATATTCTAATAAATGGTTCACACACATACAACTGTAATACTCAAGTTACATATAAACCTTTTCACACTGACCAATTAATCAATCTTTGGAGGATTGATTGTCTTTTCATCAAAATGAATTGCGGTGATTTATAGTGCACTTTGCAACCGACTTTAAGTCTGCAGCATACAAGATTTTTCACTGGTCACAGGGGCCCATAATTATACCATGAACCATTATCAGCTTCAACAAGGAAATAGGCAGGAACACAGCTCTACACAGGCGCAGTACCCTTTTATCTACCTACAATACAATATCGTAACCAAAATGTACCAGCTACCTAATGACCCATGGGTCGACAAGACAAGTACCCTCAATTGGATTTGTCCAAGGAAAATCATCATCATCATAATCGGTTGTCCTCGGACAGAACAATGGAAGCAGATTAATTGCTTCCATCATCCTTTCGGCATAATTCTGTTATACCCTACACACCTACATCGGTAGTATGCGTCGTTCTTAAAAATCATGCACTATGAACACCTCTGTGAAGGGTATAACAGAATTACTCCTTCAAACTCTTAACAGACACGCATGAAAGCACACAAATGAAATAAAGTGTGCTACTATTTGCCTTGGACAAAGTATTCAAAGTAATGCATATATTTCATTGATCATCTTCACCAGGTGGAGGCAAGGGAGACTCTTTGTGCCAGTATTATGGAAGAAATTGGCATGTCTTAACGACTTCTTCATTCTATCAACACCCAAATGCTGAGCTACTTTGGCCACATCTCACGACTCAGGGGTAACAACTTAGAGTAGGTTATAATGCAAATCATGATTAGAATCGACTTAAAGTCTGCAGCACACAATTTTTGGTCAAAGGCGCCCATAAATATACCACACACCATAATCAACTTCCAGGAAAACATGCAGGGACGCAACCCACAAGTACCATCTACCTAATGATCGTTGGTTCGACAAGACAAGTACCGTCAATTGGATTTGTCCAAGGAAAATAGTAGCACAGTAAGGATTCAAACTCTTAATAGACATGCATGAAAGCACACAAATTAAATAAAGTGTGCTACTATTTACCTTGGACAAAGTATTCAAAGTAAATATTTCATTGATCATCTTCACCAGGTGGAGGCAAGGGAGACTCTTCGTGCCATTATTATTGAACAAATGAGTGTATCTAAACGACTTCTTCATTCTATCAACACCCAAATGCTGAGTTACTATAGCCACATCTCACGATTTAAGGATAACAATTTAGAGTAGGTTATAACACAAGGCATGAGTGAAGGGAGGAGAAAGAAAGGAAGACCTCAGTCCCGATGAATTGACCAAATAAGATCAATTACTGGACTCTTTCTCTGTGATAGTTACTCCTTTTGTGAAAATCGTCATATGCGGCATTGTATCTGCGAGGTGAGGTCACAAGCTGGCAGTCATAACAGGAACCACCCAACCAACCAACCAACGTTAAATGGCTAAATTTATTCCACTAAATCAATTTCCCAAAGATCTATTGTGAGCCCTGTGTGAAAAGGTCTATTGTCGTCCAAATATAGATAAAATATTGCACAAGTGGCTGATGAGAGCAAATATCTTCCTGATTAGTTTGGGGGATAGGTCATAATGATATTGACAATTTATAATGGACATAGTGCAAATTTCTCACATAGTTTGTTGGATAGCGTAAGCCTACTTTGCCCGGAAATGATAGATTCTGGGAAAAGATTAGGCCTATACTATAATCCAGAAAACCAAGAGATTATTTGCACCATGTCTCTTTAATAAATGACACCTCATATTCAGTTTATATAACACGTTGAACATGTGATATCTTTGTGAGGATTTGATTTGATGAACCAAAATTAAAATAAACTTTACTCAATAATTTGTGATGCATCAAGATCATAAGGTACATCTTCCAGGCTTATTTTGAGATATAGAGCAAAATAGTTGTGAAATAACAAGACAATAAAATGAAATATTTACCCTCTTTATTTCCGATAGTATTACTTCAATTTTCAAACACTAGGTATCACTGAAAAGCTTGTTGTTTAATATTCTGTCAGATATTGTCAAAATGTCAAAACAAATTCAAAAGCAGACGAGATATACCCTTTGATGTGATGCGTCACATATGACTTTACAAAATATGCCCTGATGAAAGAATCAAATTTCTGCTACAATAACATAAAATATAACAAATGAACATATTCCTGTCATTTGATTGGTGGATACTACAGCATGTAACATAAAATATTCGGATTAGTTTTAACAATATTTAACAGGAGGGCAAACAGTTCCTTTTAAAAAGTACTATTGCCCTGTGGTGAGGAGCTATGAGTAGCTTTTTATGTGAATATTTTCTCTGCTAATGGTAATTGATTTGAGGACTTCTATGAGTATTATATTTTGTTTATCAAAGAATTTCAAATGACAGGAATATTTTACATCTTATATAAAACAAATATTTACTGCCTATATTCGGGAAATGGTGTAAAGAATTTACCCTCAGTGACTGGAGACTGTGAGCCTAGTAGGCACTTTCTCCAGTCACCTCGGGGAGCTATGTTACACCATATTTCTCATGAAAAGTAAATATTTGTATACTACTGACCGGCTGATGACATCATGAGCAGGCGATAGTACATTTCAACAGCACTTTCCCTACTGATATTTCAGGAAAGTGACAAGTATACGGAATGTCTTTTGCATCCACCAATAAAATATTTCCATGTGTTATATACTAATATTAAATATTAAATATACACCACCGGCCAAAAGTCTTTACGCATTCACAGATCGACTGCCCTAAGCTTTAAAAAACTATGGCAATTTACATTGAGAAAGAAACTCCCTGGGAAAAGTTCTTTGTGCAAGGTCATAGGTAGAGGTATTTATGACAGGACATTCAGGTATGTGCGTACATAGGATATGATCTGGGTATGATAAGCAAAACACTATTCTCTATTGGGAATAAGTTCTCTCAATGGAGTGCATAAACACTTTTGGCCGGTGTACTTCATAAGTATCTGCCACCTGAATAAGCTATACACATAGTAGAGTATTGTCCTCCACCATCATCCATGCCATCTTTAGGCTGCCCAATATATGTCCAACGTTAGTGATGAGCTATCCCATAGTACCATCTTCAACTGTCCCATGATCCCCTGATGCAGTTACTAGCCTACGTGGAGTGGTTTCATCTTTACTGCTCACTACCTCTGCATCCTCTATGTCTTTACTGGGTTCAGCTTGCCTGCATAAGTTAAATACAATGATTGATAGCAGGGATAAAACTGGATCAAAAATGTGAGAGGTCCCATGAAATTTTTCAGGACCCTGTAGGACTTCAAAAAACAAATTTAAGGGGTCCCCCCAAGAAATTGAGGGGTCCTGAAGTTTGGGTATTTGAACATTTTACTTTTTTACGGACAGTTTTAATGAATTTATATTGTGAGCAAAGGATGGATATGTAATTTACAGAATTTCTTATGGTTTCCATTTCCATACATTGCAAATTTAAGGGGTCCCTTCAATTTTGATCGGGACCCGCAAGTCTTTCCAATTTGAAACCTGACACGTCAAACAAGAAAGTGAGAGGTCCAGGATGCGCAGACGCGTCAAAATGCAACCCCTGATTGATAGTGAGTGTCTTGATCAATTCAACTGTAAAAGACATTAATGTACCATATATTACAGTTAGCTCTTATCTGTCTGTGTTTGTGTTATCTTGTGCAATGGCAAAGGATGCGATACAGAAACAACCAGACTATGTTGTTTTTTTTATCTCTACCACATATTTTATTGGTTACTGTGTTCCTTTTTTTCTGACAAGGTCTTTCCCTTCCAAAGTAAATATTTGGAGCTCTTTGATTTTGAGTTTAGTGCTTCAATATGGACAGACTTCTCATGGGGACAAAACAATTTCTCATAATAGTTATCAACTTAGTGGGCAAAGTAATTCAAAATCAAGGATCAAAATAGTTTAGTATGAAGTTAGTGCTCCAACATTAACACAGAAGGGTGTAATTATTTTGTTTAGTCACAACTAGTATAGCTAGACTTCGATACACTTATTTCACCCCACAGTTTTAGTAATATCATATTGTTGAGTTTGCAGCACATGACAAGCAAGATGGTGGATTTCCTCATCTACCCAATAAGGAATTCCATATGGACGAGGTTGTGATACAAATTAAACTGAATTATGATAATCGATTGGCTATCAACTAAAACAATGCCACAGCAGATATGGTTTCGCTGCACATAGCATGTACGAATGGGGGCTTTCTTAACTCATTAGCTATATTTTTCTCAAGTCTAAATGTATTAAAAATAACCCTGCTGTAATCATGTTCGTTCCACATATTTCAGGTCAGCATAAATCTTAATGACACTTACACAATACTATGGTTATCACTGCAATACATAGAAGTGAGAAGAATCTGCATCATGAAGGCAGAGTAGATGATGGTGTGCTGTGTGAGAAGATAGACAATGATATGGCATAAGAGAAATGTTAGCAAATACCTCTTATACAACAGTCAAATATAATCTTGAACTTTATACATTTCATACCAATGAGTGTGCCTTACAATAGTCCATTTCACTTCCTCAAGCGAGTGACGTCACTGTGTCATCTAATAACTGTGTGCCTACACGAGATCCTGATATATATACGCACACACATAGAAAGACATACGAGTCATAAATGGATGTTAGTGTCGTGCTTGTATGTTTACCGATTTGAGAAAGTGAAACGGACTATTTGCCTCACCATGTGATCAAAGTCGAATATTGCGCTCACTCACACTCACACATGCAATGTCTATCCTTGGAATATGCACTAACATCATTGCACAGAGAGAGGTAAACAGAGTACATTTCAGTCTCATAGCAATTGAATGACTTGGGTTCGTAATTGGTTCAAGATACTATTTGACTGGTGCATTAATCCAAATGAATAGGTTCAGTGCTTGAAATAAGGAAAATCTAAAATCTAAAATCTATTACATGTAGCTCCAAAAGAAAGAACCTGGGCCTGTTCCCGACCCTATAAGGAATTTGGCATATTTCAAGCACTGAATATGTTAGCAAATAGTGCACCTTATAGCTCTTATGCAAAACAGTTACTAACATCACATAACATAACATAACAAAACATACGATTAATATATATAAGGCACTAATCCATCTAGAGCATATTGCATGCAACACAGAACTCAAATTAGCATGGAAAAAGGTGGGTCTCAAGATTACAACGGAGCTGAGAGATGTTGTCAGTTTCTCTTATAGTACGAGGGAGATAACTGAACACTGAATGATTTCTGACCCAAGACTTTGTTTGTTCTAGGAACATTCAGACGGGTTATATCACGAGCAGAGCGAAGAGCTCTTTAAGGGACATATGGCGACAATAAGGATGAGTTTAAATCGAAACCCGTTCCATTATGGGCAGCCAGTGGAGTTCTTTAAGCGTTGGGGACTTGGGGTAATATGTTCTCGCCTGGATATGGAACATATTAACTGAGCTGAGCAGCATTGTTCTGCAATATTTGCACTCTGTCCAATTAACTGTACTAGAAGA
The DNA here is from genome assembly GCA_035610835.1 of Ophiura sarsii. Classification (NCBI taxonomy): domain Eukaryota; kingdom Metazoa; phylum Echinodermata; class Ophiuroidea; order Amphilepidida; family Ophiuridae; genus Ophiura; species Ophiura sarsii. The sequence continues at coordinate 44,277,852 of CM069450.1, read as the reverse complement.
TATCCTAACCAACACCAATAGCATGACTCATTTTCAATAAATGACCAGTGTTTTCTATCCCAAGTTCTGGTTCCCATTGATATTACATTGCAGTGTTTTTGAAGATGTTTAACATTGTTAATTGTGGTTCTATTAAAATAAATCAACAGTTATCAACAAGCCCCTGATTTTAATCAGCCCTAGTCCTACCAGAATTGTTTTTTATTTCATTTATGAGTATGAAACAATAGACTCAGATAGACTATCAGCACTGCCATAATAAATTGGTTGGGTTACAGTTTCAAAATGTTAGTAAAAAACATCTGAGAAGTAAGGACACTTTCCTTTAGTGTTATTAGAATAAGGTAGAGAAACATTAAGGCCTGTATTTGCATACATATTTAAACACGGTTTTAAGCTATGTGTTAACTTTGACTTTATACACATCGTTTACCTAAATGCAATTCTTGAGAGAAAAAACACAAATTTAAACACGCGTCTAACTCACTGAAAAATGTCTAACTTTAAACATGGGTATGGGGTAGTTAAATGCGTGTTTAACTAAACTCGTACACCAACTGTATGCCTTGAATGATTACTCAACCGTGCCAGGTGCACGCTGACATGCAAATCATGTAGTCTTAAAAATACCTGTGCTTTTGAGGAATTCAGTCAATATCTATTGTAACCCATTAGGCCGCAATAAATTGAATAACTGTATACAGTGAACGCAAAACCACTATGGGGACGAGATTTGCAGAGTTTGAAAGCGGGGTTTGTTAAACACATTGTTTAAGAGATAAACTCACGAGTTTAGTTAGTCACTGTTTTAAGCAGGCATGAGAATGGAGTTCTAATAAAAAGCAGGAAAATGGCGAGCGTAGGGAGCGAAGCGACCGGAGCATCACCCCTCAATGTGCTATTGCTGTGTGGAGTGATGATATTATTTGCTTCTCTTGCTGATATCAACTATTTGAAATTTGTCCTTACCCCACGCCACCTCACCCCCCATTAAAAATATCAAATTTACATCGAACTCAGAGACCACAAATTTTGAGGCCAATTTTCCGGAAATCCGGATTAATCAGGAAGATTCTCTTGCCTGTTTAAGCTAAAGGCGCGTTTAGTACGAGAATACGGCCCTAAAACTTAATTCATTGCAATCTAATATACCTATCTAAAATCTAGTCTTCACTACCCTTACACACTTCAACTGATTTACTTCATGACAATAACAAGAACATTAAATTTCTTTTCCAATGATGTCAGGTTCATTTACAAAATGAAACATAGCTACCACTGTCCAACTTGAAAAGGACACCAACTGTAATCTGAGCTCACCAATATTAGCCCCATGTCACCACTCACCCAAAGTACTATTGCTGTGTGGAGTGATGATATTATTGATCAGTTAAACTTAGTTAAACAACTCTACCCGGGTTAGCATACCAATGGTTGTGGTGCAACCTGTGATCACCAACAGGGCTCAAAATACTCCGAGGCTAAGGGTGATTAACCCCCAGTTTATACAAAATAGCTCCATGCGAAAATGTTGGTCTAAGGTAAAATGTACTACAAGGGCTACTTTAGGCAGAATTTGCTCTCAATAGCCCTCATAGCCAAACAAGTATTTTGAGCCCTGAATTCACCAACGATGATTTCATACTACAATTCCCCCAATCTACTCAAGCAATACATACAATCCACAGCTAGCCCATACTTGAACCACTACTTACATGTTATACTAACAAGCCTATACATATTGTGGATACCTTTGTTTCTGTGCCGTGAGCATCCATTGTTTGACACGGTCAATGAGTAATCCTCCTAGTAGTATCTGCACCGGGTGATAGATGAGTAGAGGGATGGAGATGATGGACAGGTGCTCGTAACCGGCGAATACTATCTTCAGCATTGGTATACCTGCAAAAGATAAACCAACATAGAAACAAATCTAAAAGTTGGTACTACACTATAGTTGACTGGTTAGATTAAACTTGCAAACACCGTTCAAACTGGTGACATGGATTAGACTGGGTCTCCATGTCCCTCCTTTTGGCCATCATTTTTTTTAATAGCAGACAGAATTGAGGGACTGAGACAAAAACCAAAAGTGTACAGAAATCAGTGGAAGCAAATCTGTTTGCACTCAAAAGCAGAACTAAAGCACATGATTGGTCTAATACAAACTTCAGTGCATCAAAGCATCACACTGGGCTGTGGAATATAAATCATGTGCCCAATGGCTTATGCAATATACAAGGCAGTGTGAAACTAACAGCACAGTGTGGCGTGATGGTGGATGAATTATATCGTGTTTATTCAAGAGCTGATCAGCTCACAAAGTTTTTAACCTATATTTTGTTCAAGTCTTCTCATTGAGCACCCTAGCATGGGCCGTGTGTAAATAATGAAGATGGGAAAAATTAAGTCTAGACATGGATATGACCTGCATTGCAAAATAAAATCAGCGGATAAATAGTCCCTGTCTGGATTTGCTTCCATTGCTAATATCAACTATTTGGGAAAAAACCTACTGTTGGGAAACAGCAATAGCGCCCTCTATTGTTTTCTCTAACAAACTTTGATTTCTAAGGTTCTACATTACTTTCTCACATTAATCCCAATAGATTTGGTCAGTACATTCCTGAATTCAATAGTAATGATATTTATCCAGCATTAACCACCGGTATTTGGATCCACCTTGTCACGGCCCCTACTGGCTTCCGTCACCCCCTTTTTTAAGCTGGCTTACAAGATTTTTACAGCTGGTATTTGATCATTATTATTCATTATGTCTGTCTGTGGTCCCTGTGGGCATACTGGCCTATCTAAGCCGGAGCCAATGCACCTGTCACTGTGCATAGTCCATCAAATATCAATTGGGTTTTAAAGTAGCATCCTGGGCATATTGTTGTATTCTAGGATAACATGAAGGTAAAGGCCATTACATACTACTTGGCATCCTTCAGAAATCCTGGTTTTTACTGAAAACAGGTTTTACTTAATAACCCCCAAACCACGCACCAAATCATAAGCAGCAACTTGTCGAAAATTTAGACAGGTCGCTACAGGTTCCTCGACCCTAATGTTATAGCTGCAATTAACTTCAATCCAAATCATGAGTGATGTTAAGCTACATAGCCAGCAGATATGCGTATGCCAAAATAGCACAAGTGTTTGGATTACTTTTGTGTGCTGAGAGATCAAAAAACACATATTTCTTGCCATTTTGGAACTGACGGCCAATCGGCCATCAATAATAATAATAATAATAATAATAATAATAATAATAATAATCAGCATTTATATAGCGCCTTAGCAGAAGATCAAAGCGCTGTAATTTTGCTGCTGGTGAATCATCAGAATCAGGTCGCATCAACTAAGGTGCTGCGTGCTGCGAACTTCCCGCGCCCGCGCAACCCTATCCGCACTTAGATTGTAACATCCACCATTTTTTAATGCAGCTCCCCAAATACCTTTGGGTCAAGGAAGTTTTTGATAACCGAAACAAAGATTTTGAAAGCAGGAGGAAACCGGAGAACCCGGAGAAAACCTGCGAGAGCATGCATGGATCGTGATAAACCAAATCCACATAAAGCCCGGTCGAGCAGAGAATTGAACCCGGATTTCATTGGTACAAGGCGAGGGAAGAACCGCTGCGCCAACACGCCCTCCCAATAAAAAGCCAAACTTCAAAGCTGGATCTGTAGCTGAGCCAAACCAGTATCCTTATCCCTCAAAGCCAGATGCCAACATATACTAACCCTGAAGTTACTGATTATATGATTATAAACCTGACATCTCCTCCAACAAGTTGATACCTGTAATACATACCTAGTGTGAGTGATTTATGTGTTGAACAAAACATGATAGCTACACTATCAGCAGGACTGTAGCCTAGTACCTTGGCTTGTGACAACGCCCATGTGAGAGCTAGTAGACACATCTGGAGTATAATTACTGTAAGCAAAAAAAGAAACATTTTAATTCTGGTATTTCAACTCATTTTGTTTGCAACCAAGACAATACAGAGCATTCCCTTATGTTCATCAAAACTATAAGAAGCTAAAAATCCCATTTCATAATTATGCGAGTTTACATCACTTTCAAATCCTGAGTCAATTCAAATAATAAACTGAATGGTCTGTAATACGGCATGATTCCGCTGATTGGCGCATGGTTGATTCCTTTCGTTACAGCCGATCGATGCATTTATGCGCCTGTCAGTTGCAAGCCCGGCCCCCCTACCCGGCCCCCCCTACCCGGGCACTAGCCAGGATGTAGCGAGGACTTGACCCGGGATTGACTAAAAATCATGTCCACGCATACCTTGGGCATACCCGGGGCGTATGCGGGGACGTATTGACGCTAACATGGGCCGGGAAACTACCCCGGGACTATGCGGGGGAAACGCCGGGACTATGCGGGAGAAACGCCGAGCTGTTTTGCCATGCCGGGACTGAGTTTTGAAATTAGCAGGAGAGCAGTAAAGAACTCCCCTGGAGCCTTTAAGGGGAGCAGTAGGAGAGCAAACAAAAAGCTCTTCCCAGGTAATCAAGGAGAGCATTTTTGTTCAGATCAATACAATTACACTCACCGGAAAACATTTAAATTTGGGAAACAGTTTCTGGGGAAATTTGACATTTGGAGATCGCACCAAACTTCACTAGTGTACGTGATCCCATCATGATTATTGACGTTTTTTTGCAAAACCAATGTCTTTAAAATTCGTACTACTAAAACTGGCGAATTTCACTTTATTATTCCCCGCCATCATCGCCCGGCATCATCGGCGATTCGCTTCGCTTGTTTCCAACATCAACAAAAACATTTTACAACCGAATGGTTTGTTGGTTCTTTGTCAAATCGACCGGTCAATTGATGCACATGACATATAGTACCGATAAAAAGGATTACAGTGCATGCTGGGTATTATTCTGCATCAATTGTACAGTGTTTACATGTCAATCGCTGGCGTGTTTTTTAATGATGAGAGTTGCCGTTGAATGGCTCAGGTAGCCCACAAAGCTTACACGACGATCTAAAATGCTTTTCTAGCTATGCGATCTATTTTACTATGCAGGGCTTAACATTTTCCTTCCAACTCTCGTGAATATTATAGTAATGTGGCTTTGAAAAACTTGAGTCATACAAACTTCCCGTTATTGGCGCAGCATGGTCCTTTTTCGCAACCAGGGCTGGGCGTACCCGGAGACTCAGCGGGGACTCACACGTTGTGCCCGGGGTCAAGGGGCGGGGACTTGACCGGGGCCGTAACAGAAAAATGTCCCCCACCCTGCCGGGCGGTAATCGGGGCTGTAGGGCCGTTACAAATATCAATATTACAGCCCCGGTCAGGTCCCCGCTATGCCCAGGTAGGGGGGGGCAGGGTTGCAACTGACAGGTGCATTATGCAGGGCCTCTATACAAACAGTGAAAACAAACTAAATATCCAGGGAACATTGAATGATGATATCCTTTGGTTCAACATTGCCTACTAGCTGTCAATTAGGTGTCATATGTTCACCAGGTGTCTTTGTTTGAGGGTTTTCGCATACAAGGTGGGATTTATGTACTTGGCCAAAATAAAGGTCACATTTCTTTCTCGCCATGATATTGCTGAATTGCCTTTTGATTCCCAAATTACAATTTTAACATTTTGGATTTATTGGAATCCCAAAATGTTATATTTTGGGGAATGTATTTGCTACTATTGGTGACAAATGTATGGTAACCATCTTCAAAAAACAAAAAAAAGATACAGAGAATCTCACATACTGAACATATCAAAGTAATTCTGACAGTAACTCAGAAGTTCCTAATTAGTTGGACATCATATGGACTTGGACAAGATACTAAACATGCGCCTTCAATGCAATGGTTTGAGGGTGGTATAAAATAAGGTTGTCTTCTATATTACAGTCAGTATCATAATGCTATGGACATAATTCCAAAAATGCGTGCGTTGGGGTGTGCGTACGTGTGTATGATTGTATGTGCGTAAACCCGAAAGTGCGTAAACCCGAAAGTGCGTAAACCCGAAAGTGCGTACTGGGATGCTTTCAATAGATAATCGTGCGTCCTGATTGGCCACACATGAAATCATATCGCGAATGCATGAATAGTCGTTCCCGCATTTCATGCATATGCAGTCTCACAAACAACAACAAAACACGCTTGCGTCAAATAGCTTGAATTTCGTCAATAGCATTATAACAGTGACTATACCAATTATAGGTCTCTTATTTCAATTAAAATGTATACATTTCAATTATTTATTTTTTGATTGAATGATTACCTTTCCAAAATGTGTAAATAACTGGTCATTTTCGAAGCTATACATGTGGTGGGAAACCAGGAATTTGTTTTCTTTTTTATAAAACTTACCAACAATAGCAATTGCGAATAGGCTATGATGATCTATTTGTAATGCTGTATTGGAAAATGTTTCACAGAATGTTGAATAGATGATGAGTAACAATACAGCCTTGCCTACTGTCCCAAATGGAGGCTGTGTTCTCTCTAGCCAACCTTTGATGAATATTCTTAATACCTGTGTTCAAAATCAAATTGATACAACATAAACAGATCATTTGTATCAATAAAAAGATTCATTACAATTGTAACCACGACGACAACTGTCTATCAATGTCCAAGGAATCATGATGACATTTTCTGTGGAAGTGGATCAAAACCATTCAAAAGTAAAATACCAATCCACATGGGTGAACCTGGTTTTGCCATGCATAATATTCATCCTCATCTAATAGACTTACGGCACATATTCTCCTGGCTAAAGCCGACATACGTGTGCGCACTTCGATCAGCTGCGCGCGCATGCTTGAAAACTCACCAAATGCCGCTAACCAATCAGAGCAGTGAGGTCGAGCTTACGTATTGCGCACCACGGGTGTCCGTTGCACCATCTGTCTTTGTTTATTTCTTATTAAATTCTTTGATTTTTTATAGTCCTAAAATCTATTCAGAATGTTACCAAAATTAATTTTGGCATGCATTCCAGATGGCGTCCACAATGGCCGCCAAATATGATGGCAATTTAACCAAAAAAATAATATCTACACAATATTGCAAGAAAAGTACAAATAAACCACAGAATATTATGTCTAACATAGCCGCCAAAAATTATAGAATTAATCAAAAAGACTAATATCTACAAAATACTGTAAGGAAGATGCAAATAAAATGAGGAGAATCATGTGTTTGAACATAAGAGCCACTTGTCCAGTGGTTTTGATTAATTAACACTCTTGAATCCAAGATGGCTGCCAAGATTTGTGAGTCCTCCACTCCCTGGGATGTCATAATTGGTCAACATCATGAGCGTATACATAATAGTTAATACTATACTAGGTATTTGACTCACCTGTCCTATGATTAGTGGTACAACTACAGTCATGGACAATGTGGTGAAAATAGAACTAAACGGCACGGTGGAAGATGAGCCTAGCTGTAATAAGAAGACAAAAAAATGCAATAAATTAAAGAGTGATTTGCATAAATGGAATATCAATGATATTTCACCAGGTTCGATATTTTAGCTCACAATATGAGGTAAAATAACACTGGCTTTTCACAAATATTCTGTAACTTTAACAAGCATAGCACAATCCTCTCTTTATAAAGGTGCATTGAATGGAAATGGATTCCTCTTTTATGTACACACTATAGAGGGCAGTATTAATGAACACTATTAATTTTTATATTACACCTGTTTGAGATACTGTAAAACAACTTAAGGGCAGTGTCAACCCGGCACTTGTTTCAAAAATTGAATTTCATATTTCTCTATTATTTTATACTTTTATATGTATTCTATCATTACCATCATAAGTTACTAATCGGAAGCTATTATTTCCCGTTCTTTTGGGTGATTTTAAATTGTTGTTTTGGTAAGTTTGAGTCAGGAAAAGGCGCATAGTTATTTGGCGGGAATTTAAGCGGAGTTCCGCGCTTTTCAAATGCTGCGACAGCTGTTCGATCATTGCGTCACGCGCTGAAACATGCCCGCGCGTAATACTAGACGCGCCGCTTAATATCCGCGACGTAGACGCGAAAAACAAAAGAGCGCAAAACAATGTCTAAAATGTAAACAAAGGCCAATCTTACGATCATTTAAATTTCAGTTTTCTTCCAATTTCTTCACATTGTGACAATATAAATTGAATCTGATAGTTTATTATGATTGTTCATAATAGTATACTCGCTTTTTAGGTCACACGCCCGTGTGTTCCGTGAACATTTAGCTTTAAATGGTGGAAAATGTCAATATTTTTACTAATTCGATGTTTTCTAGAAGTTCAAATTTGAAGGAATTTTACGAATTTTCAGACAACATAACTAAAAATATATCAAACTACCAGGTAAGCTTTTACTACCATTGTGTAGAGGACTTTCAGCGCTAGGAGGCATTTTTTATTTTTTAGATTATGGATTTTAAACTCGAGATATGCATCCATTTCTAGCGAAATGTACGCAAAAAAACACGACTTTTACACTTTTCCGATGTTTTTAGCAATATTTCCAAAACCAAGCTTTATTTTGGAAAAAGAAAAAATTGCCTCCTAGACAAAATTTTTTGTTTACAAAAACGTATATTAGAACAAATTACCATTTTTTATTTTATAGTTATGCTGTCTGAAAAATTTGGGGTAAAAAAATGGCTTTTTGGTTCATTTCTCAAAATTTAGTTTATTTGGTATCACATTGATATCACCATCGGCTTCCTTATCAAATTTCCTTTCTAAAAATGTATACTTTTATGTACTTTTATTCAATATTCTCAAACTTAGAAGTAAAAGTTGATCATCAAAATAATAGGGTTGACACTTCCCTTAAATTCGCTAGGAGATCCAATTCGCCAAATTAAATTGCCACCAATTATATTATTTATAATGGTAATATATAGGAAGATGATAAAAAATAGTGTAATTAAAAAATAGTGTAATTAAATTGCCGCAAAATTTGACTGAATGCTAATACGCTAAATTAAGTTGCTGCAAAATTACACTGTTTTACAGTAGTAAGTTAGTACACTGAAACTTCAATTTTCTATTCCACCTTGTCTACATTGGATTGTATAAGTGATGCCTATATTTAATTAAATTATCAAACTATGGTACCCATTTAATAGTTAAAATATATCCATACCAAAAAGTACTTTACATTTTGCTCCAAATATGCCAATTGAAAATAGGCTATACTGCAACAGAATTTTAAAATTCTGATACATTTTCGTACTAAAGCAACTCCAAAACTTGTTTATACAAGTGGGGGGGGGGGGGGGGGGGGGGCACTTATGGAAAACATTTAAGACCAAGTAAGAACTATGTTTCTTCTCCCATATTTTTAATCAGATGGAAGAGTGTGATTCTCTTATATCATTCATCAAATCATCAGTTTTTCCTAATATTTTTCAAATGAAAATCATCACAGCTAGAGAGACTCAGCTATTTCTAAAAAGGATAGAGGCCTTTTTTATTTATCAACCATAAAAGAAGAGGGATGATTGATTATGTTTTCAACCTTAATTTTACATAAATTATTTTGAAGATATGCCGTAAAAATTTGCAAAATAACTTCATATGAAAAAATTAATATACTGAGAAATCTTCTAAATGGGAAACAGTGCAAGGGAAAAAGAAACATGTTATGTCCCTGCTAAATATTTGTTCAATCATAAAGAAATATTATCCCAACAGTCCATAACTTAGGTACTTTTTCCACAAAGGTACCAAAGAAAGAGCAAAGAAAAAATATAACTGTGTAGAGAAATACATCCTATATGATCAGTAGACATCATAAGAAGGGGACAATGACACAAAAGAAAAAATATTGAACAGGGGGTACTTTTCATCTTTCTGAATCAATAAACTCCACCACAACACCTCCTTGTATGCTCTATTGTAATTTGAGAGCTAGCGCATCAATATTTTCAGGTCTATCGACTTCGATTTTGACAATTCTTATAGATTTTATGATGTTATTGATGTATACGACTGATAAATAGTTGTGGGCATTCTTTTGGTTTTTATAGGTAGAATAGAAAGGAACAACTTGGCTGAGTTCACATTATTGCATTCAAACAACAAAAATGGATGATAAAATAATTTGACAGAAATTACATTATCATTGGAAATTGAGAATACATTGTCATGTCTTGTGGTATCCTTGGGATTAAGACCAGTGTTTCAATCATTAAAACATTTATATCTGAAGAGGTACAAGCACATTATCGATATGGATTGCCGATTTAGTTGTCAGGTATCCAAATACAATGGAATGGACCCCTTTCTATCCACCCATTTATGATCAATGTAGGTCCGAAATTAGGGTAAACTTATACGGTCCATCCTTCAAAATGTGACAACAGTGCGGAATTTGTGCTCCCAATTTGGCCCATGTACCCAATCCAAGGGATACCATTCTCAATTTCATCACCATAGGTATTTATGAGACAAGAAATGACACAAAAAGTTGTCAACTTTAGGCTTTATTTGTAGGCACTTCATAATAGTCTGTCTACACTTTCGGCTATTAAATGATTAGATTAGTAATAGCTTGGTCCGTGCAAAGCGTAAATTAAATTCTCTATACACAGGAGAGCAAATTACAGCTCTTCTTATTACATGGACAGACGGATGTATGCTGTATGGTCTAAAATATCTGGCTGTTTTTTGCTGGTTTTAATAAAGTTATGACCTAAGTCTGAAAAGTCCTGTTTCCTGAATGTTACAGCTCCCTCATATTGAACCACAAGATTGAAATTTTTTAAAACTATGATGGCTAGTTTTCCAAGGAGTCGATACATGACATAGTCTTGAAGGAAATCATATAGTCATAATAATTCTACTGTAGTGATTGAAATTTGAAAGGTGTTCCCTCAGCTGAAAATATCAGGTACCATAAATATTACCTATTTGGGTGTTGATATCAAAAGTTTGATTATTCTTTGAAACCTAAAGAAACAATGTGAACCAATCTAATTTTGCATTGTAAACTACATGCTTAATATGCTATCCACCCCCAGCAAATTACAGACCAATAAAATCTCAACAAAATTAATCGACATGTTTACCCACCCACTCCCGATAATCACATTACGAAAACCTTAACAAATCGAGCCAGAAATATTAAATATACATAGATCTAATTAATTATAAATGGACGCCGACTGGAACGACAACATCGCGAACAAAAAAGCGCTGTCCTTAAACTCAGGTCCTGTCCTCAAACTACAATGGGGAAGTGATAAAAAATTCATGGTAACTTTTTCCTGTGTGTTGTTGCGACACACGATGATGAGTGTGGGGCACATAAAATATGCATAAAACCTATACCTGACTTTCTCTGAATAGGTAATGATAGGATGGAGTTAGTGTAATGATAATCACTTCATTTACAAAATGAAATATTGCTGTTATATTTTATATTTATAGTACTAGTTGTATGGACAGGTATATCTACTAACAATGGGACGGTTACTGGTGACAGTACTATACAAACAAACAAGAAGGTTTCGTAATTTCAACATACTGGTCTTTACTGGAATGAAATTCCAAGAGGTCTTTCACATTTTGGGGTAATGCCACGGCATGTTACCGCACCAGATCCTGTGCATTTATCATAATCGCTTTCGATCTTTAAACCAGGGGTGTAAACCATGCATGTATTGTGTGCCCAACATGTTTCATAATTAATCAATTTTATGAATAACTTATGGCAGGGTTAAACTTTCTATGAATAAATTATGGAGGGGTGTCTACTGTCTGTTGTATGTGTCTGTTGTATGTGTTTGCTATCTATCTATCGTTTCGGTCTCTGATTTTTTAGCAAATGAATTATATATAAGGTTCTGTAATGGTGCTCTGATTTCACCTTAACTATGCCCCTACAAAAACCTTCCATGATGGTAAACCGCTTTACACAACAAACAAGAGCAAATATGAACAAAATGGGTGCTACCTTCATGTAAGGGAGGCAGAGTTAGTCTAGGGTAAAGACTTCATTGAGGGATTATATGGAATAAAGCTATATCTGAAACTGAATGAAGTTTTCAGACTAGACTAGTTTTGTGACTCCTTACATGAAGGTAGAAACCAAGAAATAACACAGGAGGTCCAAGTTAAGCACAATGTTGTTATGACAAGTCTGGTTCCTTACTAGTTTACTAGTTACAATTCAATCATTTATTGGAATGTCTTGCTTTTTCTCCTACAGTTAAATGCAATACAATGTTGTAATGTAATGGGTCAAAATCAAGGCAATAATATTATACCTGGATCCCTCAAATTTATCCCACTTGTGGGAAAACACTATTTTAATTATATTATTATGCCATTAAATTAGTCATGTCGAGGGCTCAGAACCACAAGGCCTTATCTCTATTTGACCATTTGAAAAAAGACTATAGAAGATTTTTAAACACATTGGGGAGATGAAGATGAGGCCTTGTGATACTGGCTATAACTTTGAAAGGGGTTGTGTTATGGAGATAAGGTTGTGTTACTGGAAAGAGAATTTCTTTCTAAAAATGTTGATATCAAAATCTCATTTTTGAAAAAATGGAGATGATGAGGCCTTGTGTTTCCGAGCCCTCGATGTATTCAAGAAAACAAAGCAAAACAATTGAATACTTACAAATAATAGTAGAAGGATTGGTGTAACTATAATACCCTGAAGGAATAAAAAGAAACAAATTGCATATAATATTTAATAGGATCACTGATGATAAGCACTGATTACTGAATTTGTAAATAGTACTCTACATTCCTCAAAATAAGTAACTGACCAGATAATAAATATCACCTCCAAAACTATAGCTCATATATGTAAAAGTATTTAATTATTAAGTTGTAAGGAGATTTCTTCTCTTTAATTTGAAATATTACATGTGAAGATTGAATGAATATTAACTCAGTTATGTGCCCAAAACCAAAACAAAGTCCGTTTTTCATTTTAACATTTTGTTCCTCTACACCAAGCGTGTGCAACCTGCGGCCCGCGGGCCACATACGGCCCGCCGACCTCTAATCTGCGGCCCGCGAAGCAATCCTAACATTCCCATATGCGGCCCGTTTTAACCGGAACTCCCTAGTTTTACACAAATGATGGATTGATTTAGTGGTGTGCTCCCTTATAATTAGTAGGGTGACATGCTGCATTTAGTAAATATAACTCAAGGCGTGATTGTGTGATAAAATCCCTGGTTAAAATGGCGCTTGCAGCAGCAACAGCGAGTATAAAGAGGAAATTACACGAAGAGAAGTGGGTATTCCATGAACAATGGACTTCCCCTTTCCCTATTACTCCTCCTCCGGACGTGTTTGGAATGTTTGACAATCACTGCGGCCCGTGAATAGATCTCAAAATCACAATGCGGCCCGTGTGGTAGAAAAGGTTGCACATGCTTGCTCTACACGCAGCCTCGGACCAGCAACAGGCAGATTATTGATTAACTGGTATGGACAACTCATGGGTCGATAGTAAGATGATGATTGGGGATGCAGCCCATACACATACCTGTCACACTGTCCTGCGTTTTCAAAACCCAAGTGTGAAAATGTAAACTGCACTTTGTTCTATCTTTTTCAATGTAGGCCTACTGTCTTAATTATTAACCAATCTTCGTGAACAATGTCTCAAATTAAAGGGAAGGAATTTCATTACAACTTTATAATTTAATATTTGTATAGGAGCTACATGTATAGCTTCGGAGTAAAATTACCTGGTCAGTTAATTATTTTGAGGACTGCTATAGTGTCTATGTTGACTATCTGAAGCCACAGTAAACTATTTGTGTTATCAAAACCTCTGAAAACCTTTCACCTCTACAGCAAACTCCAAAATCATTGATGGATATGTCTACATGTCTACAGCAAACTCCAAAATCATTGCCTGAATAATGTGAAACTGTCAAACTCTGTATATATTTCTAAGAAAAACCTGAAGAAATATTTGTACTCGGAAGCATTTGCTTGATATTATTAAATAATTTTAGCTCATCATGTAAAAGTATTTGTAAATTGGCCAGACACAGTATTACATTAACTAAAATCTTTAGAAATGTGTTCAAACACTGGCCCTTAATTGCCATACTGTTTGTACCAAAACATGCACACTATTTGAGTCACATGAAAATAGAAACATGTTAATGGCAGCCTGAATCATCCCCTTCCACATACCCCTCCCCCTTTCCCACCTATCAATGTTCCAAGGCCATGTGCTGATGGTGGACATACCGGCACATGTGCCATTTTGGGCAAAATGAGTTAAGTTTCATGTTATGATCTACAAATGAAACTCTTTATTCTCCAAACAAATTGAGACAAAAAAGGTAATTAATTAATGAGGTACCACACTAATTAGTGTGATATGCCAGGGTTTTAACATAATACCGGCATAAAAACCTCATTTTGTATTCTGACATACCGGCACATCACAATATTCTGCCATAGACCACCGTGTAACTGCAGTTCTGACATACCGGCATATCACTGGCATATCACTGTAGGACGAATATGAAGGTTTTTTTCTTCTTTCTGACATACCAGCCCATGACTTTATGACATAATTACTCCTAATTAATAATTGCAATTTGTTGTTGTACCATGCTCATAACAAACATAAGTATATATCTATTAATGTTCTTTGACAATGATAGTTACATTTGATGTAAATGCTCTCTAACAAGTCTTTAAAAATTGGAAAATGTTCAAACACAATTTTCTCAAAACGCTGTTTTTCGTGATGTGCCGGTATGTCAAAACAGCGACGATATGATCAGGGGGAGAAGGGGAACACTTTACGTTACAACTTCCAAGTGTTCGAACAATATTTTCTAACATTGTAGGGCCATATCCTCTTTGCTGCCTGGTAAATGTCTTTGCACCAAGAATCAGACCTGTGAACTCGTAACAGGTTGTGAAATTTGAAAATGTAGTTTGTTACAACAACCTGGACTTTAATTGTGGATGTTGCTAAAACATACATGTAACTTTGAGATTAAGTCTATCCCATAAAAACTAACCTCTTTTACAAGGAATTGTTTTTTTGTTTTTTTTTAATAATGCCTGAAACTCACCAAAAAACTACCAAATGCAGAGTTGAAAATAGCTGCAGCCTGAAAGAACAAGAATAGAATATCAATTATAAAGTTTCAGCTTATTAATATTAACATAATTCTGCTCTTTTTTCTATTCATATGCTGGCATGGCAGCTGATTGTCGTTTACAAGTTTTATCATGCCACTAAATGTTATATAAGGGCAACCAAAGAATATCAACCACTGCTATTCAAAACCAATTCCCATCTAGTCAATGAGCCTGTATCCAAGCCCTACAAATATAATGTATGGTCATAAGAGTATCCTGTATGCTGTATGCAGGGATGGATCTTAAGCTTTTTTGGTACCAGCCAGTTGGGCAGGTAGCTTCAAAAAGTTACCAGCCCAACAAGAAATTCACCTGCCCAAATTTGTTTTTCGATTACACAGATGTTGGTCATGTTTCATTATCGTAATTCATATCAAGTTTTGTTTGTTTGATAAGTTTCCTCATCACTATAATCACTATAAATTATTATTATTCAGGCTCAGAATGTTGACGCGAATCTGCAAATTGATTTGCGTAAAGATAGGCAAAAAAATTCCATTTACGCGATCCACATAGATTCGTGTATGAATCCACATGGATTGGCGTGAGACTTCAACCCAAACATGCCAAAATGTGGGCAAAAAAATGCTTCAATGCCCACAGAAAAGTACAAAATTAATTTCCGTTTGTCGCAAATTTCCACATACAGTATTTCATGACAGCTCAGCAGACTGCCTGCTGCCCTTTATATGGTTCCTCTTTATAGGTAATCGTGATGGAGTCACATACAGCTTCAGGGAAAGATACTACACCAGTATATCTATTCCCAAAGTGTTTCATGATTTGTGCTTGACCACATCTGCATGCACGATAATCAGTGGTTGCATTTTAATGTGCCCTTGGAATTGATGTTTGTAACGCTTGAAAGATTCTTTTAGGCCCAAAATGTTATGCTGGAAGTTATCCAAATGATGCTTAAAAGCATCATTTGGATAACTTCCAAAGGATTATGTCAGCAACTGGTCACAGGTCACTAATAGGTATATCAAATAAGGTGGGGCCGTTTCAAAAAATCCTTAAAATCGTGATACGTGTCTCTATTTTAAATAGAAGTTGAATAATAATATTGAATTGTTATCTAGACATTCTCTACTAGAATATGATGTTCAATTCAGGGAGTGTTTTAATGTAAAAAATACACAGTTTTATTCATTTTATTGATTAAACAATGGCCAAATCGCAGTCTCTCTATTTCATTTGTGTGACTCTTCGGTCCTTTTCTACCCTGGGTAGTAAAACATTTAACTAAAAAAGCCAGAAGTGTTTCTTCACAGAATTGTTCATAGTTTTATGAAAAAATTGCTATTTAGACCTATTTTGGACCACCCTGTATTCAAAATAAAAGGAATTTTAACGATATTCATGTAGTTCATTTTGATAACCATTTTCTTTTAAATTAAATAGTCCATGCTAACTAAATTTCATAGAATATTATATACAAACCTTCATTTTATGCATTATTTCATCATAATTTTAGACACCCTGTACTTTTCCTGTGTACATTTTGGGCAGGTGATTCTTAGCAAATTTGGTAGCACCTTCTGCGGTTGTTCTGATTTTGGTGACTATCTTCAGCTAAACCCTAATTGTACAAACTATCAAAATATTTTGTGAGGAGCAAAAACGATCAACTTTTTTATGTAAAAAATGTACACACCCTGTATAATTTGATTCTTTTTTGCAAAAATGAAAAACCTTGAATCATAAGCTTTCCAACAATATATAGTTTGTGGGTCATTAAGTATGTAAAACTTAAGTTTTGTCCCGTTTAATCAGAATTGGTGCATTTCTCAACGTTATTAGAAGTGAAACATTTTTTTGGACCAGTTTAGAATCATTCTACTTATTCCAAGTTGTGTAGCACATAGTTGGTGATACCAGTTTTGATTTTTGTTGTTGACATGAGCGGAATCCAACTCAGTTGATTAGAGCCTCTTTCTGACAAAGATCCTGCCCATAATTACATCTCTTATTACAAACTATTTAAAGAAATAGTTTCGAGTATAATAGCAAAAAATCTAAAACGGATGTTATTCTATGGATGAATTTAACTCAAATGTTGTCATAATATATTGTATATGATGTGACTGTAGGTAGAATTGACAAATCCATACAATGTGGAAAATCATGTCCACATACCTTTTAAACTCTCTTTGGCTAAAAATTTAATACCAGGGTTCTAGCTAGGATGGGCGGCGCCGGGCGCTGGGCCCGGAATTGGGCTGGCCGCCCGGCACTCTAAAAAAATATTTAAAAAAAGAAAGAAAAGTATGTGGCAGGAACCCTCAAAGTGCATTAAAAAACCCTAAAAAGACATTAAGAAGGCCTCTGGATCCCATGCCATGATCCACTGCACTCCGTTCGCTACATTTTCTCCGTTCGCCGTCAGTAAATTTACCCGGTTCTAAAATAGTCCTGGCTAGAACCCTGTCTAATACCTATTTTGCAATTATGTGAACACATATGGGCAGCATTTTGCACACTGAGCATCACCCTGGGGTCCAGATAAACTTGCCTTGTTTGACTCACTCTTTACACGATTCATCTTATATATATTTTTTCATAGACCACTAGCTCTGGGCGAGATAGAGGACATGGGTATGGTTTTTTCACATTCATGACAGAATATGTAACATTGCGTGATATAGCGTGACAAACAGTCAGACTAGCTCGTACAAAGCGACATCAAAAGTGTGCTACACGGTTCCCCCTATTGATGGATGATTATCGGCCGGTGGGCCATGACACAAACACGGTGAAGCAGGTTCTAGCACCTACCAACCATGACTGACTACTGCCATTAGATATATAGTACACACACAAAATCCATTATGTCGTTAACTGAATAGTTACAGAGTGGAGTAATAAGCCAGGTCTAATGCCAATTTAAGAGGGTCCAGCTCTTCGATACATGGGCTCGCAGAAGGTGGTCGGGGGCCCAGATCTGACCAATGATATATTCATGACTCACAGATCCACATTTTCACAAACAGATATTATCATCACAGAAAGCACAATACAATTTTATTCAATTTACCTCTCCGTTAGACGGTGGGAGCATCAGCATTTAGGAGGGGGCGGGGTGAATTTAGGGGGGGGGGGCCACGGACATATTTAATACACATGTTCTATGGAGCGCTTGGCAAATTCAAGGGCTTATTTTGCACATTGCATTATAAAGGAATTCTTTAAATAAGGCCAGACGATGTGAAGGTGGTTCTCATTTAATGCTCTTTCTCAGTGTATTTTTTCTTCAAATTGTGGCTTTATTATCTAGTTTAACCTCTTGCTTCTCAAACAGTCACACTACTTCAAATTTAGTGTTCCCAAACCACACATTTTTAATCTAGTGTTTCCCCTGTCATGCCTGTGTAAAGCTCCATAGACAATACAAAATTCCATACAAATAATGTTAAGACCCTTGAGTCTTGTATCTATCATGAAAAGTGCAAGCTATAAAAGATGCACTATCAGGCCATCATGTGATACTTCTTCTTTTTTCATAGTACATGTTTTACAGAAAAAATACAAATATCAAATATTACCCTGCATGCCTTGACACGTTGGTTGAATAATGCACTGTGTTTATGGGAAGATTAATACAACAAAACTGTTTTCGGTTGAAGTATTAGTATTAAGGTTGGGAGCGAGTCCCGGGTAATCGAGTCCTGCCCGAAATTTCCAGTCCCGGGTGCCAAATTTGGTACCCGGATACCCAAATTCTTTTTCTTTCTTTTTTTACTTTCTTTTTTACATTTTAATTTTTTTCTAAGTAAAAAACAGGACCTTTGATTACTCGTATTTGACCCTTAATAACCAACATAATACCCCTTGACCCACACCATGAGGGATAATAGCTCCTAACCTAAGATCTTATACTAAATTATTTAATTCATTCTTATCAATTTTTTTCTTTTTCTTAGGGGGGCGGGGTGGGTACCCACCCAAAAAATATTTTGGGTACCCGGGTATACAATTACCCGAAATTCTCACCCTTAAGTTGTATCAAACAGAAAAGTTGTACAAAAGCGGTCTATCATTCGAAAGTGGAATATCAGCTAATTGCTAACAGAACACCATATGTGATCAGGGTTAGCGTTTTGCGAGTTTTAGGTTCCTGAATTATTTTTTCTTCCATTGTTATTATTCATTGCTATGTTTAAATTTGAGCTCTTTTGAAATAACGAAATGCTAGTGGGATGAAGATGACACAGAGCACCTTGAGGAATAATCACGATCAGGATAAGAAATCAACTAGCCCTTCAAATTACATCTCCATTAACAATCACTTAATGCCATTCCGTGCAAACAAAAATCCAAAACTTACTGTGCTTGGTCATTACCAGTTGATCAAGCATATCATGATTTTTCCAGCTTAACGCAATTTACTGCTTTAACTCGCTCCATACACACCAAATTATCGGATTATACCCACACACAAAAAATGCCACGCCAGTGATTTTTCTTTTTTTACTCACAGATCGGCATAGCAAATAATCTGTTTCCCAGATATGACCGTTTAACAAGTCTTTAAAAAGAAAAATATCCGCTCAACCGTAGTAGCTACCATCATCAAAAAGGAATTAACAACAAATCTCAAAGGCTGGATCAAATATCCCTCAAAATTGGTGCACTTTTTTTACTCCATCAAGATCATCTTTAGCATCACGTTTTTTGGTATAATCCCATGTGATTTAGAACAGGGTAGGCGGCCGTCATGTAGAGCACACGCTGTCATGCGGTGACGGCTGCCGATGCTGTGTGTTGGTAGTCCATCTGCTACCGTATGTCATTATATTTAACGCTTCGTTTCATGTCACCAGGCAGAGTTGAGGGGATTCACACATACTAGACTTGGTCAAAAATCTATACCATTCAGAGTTTTTTTCACAATGTAGTTTTCTTTTTCTTTTCTTTTTTTCAATTTTGTTATCTATTTTGTCATTTTCTGCCAGTTTAATGTTTAAGCCATTGACATGTTGTCTATCTTTTGAAATAAGACACAATCTAATACAATTCCTATAATTTTGCTATGTAATATTCTAAAGTTGAGCCTAGTTGTATTTCAAATTGTCCTTTCTTGCAAAATGCTAGCATGAACATTCCACTAACCACAAGGAGTTAGTCAAGACTAATTGATTTTGATTTTTCCTAAAAATTGCATTTTTTGAAAGAAATTAAATCATAAGCATTTCTAGAAACAGGGCCAGAGTGCTAAATCTGGCTTCTGCTGAGTTCCCTAATTGCAGGATCCTTTTAAATAAACCAAAACAAATAAACAAAGGTACACAATCTGAATCATATTAATTATAATATTATCTTGTCCAATATTTTGACAAATACGATTGGTCTACAACAACGTGCAGGTCTATAAATACAGTGAATAACAGTGCGCCATGATTCGGAGAGTCACGCTAAGCCATGGGTCGGTCCTGTGTATTCAGACGCTTCACCCTGAACACACTAAAAAGTTGCAGACCTTATCGTTACGAGTAGAGGATCAAGATAGATGATATTTTTGTACAGGTAACAGATCCGGGAAGGTATCAGGGAGCTGCTACATTTATATCCCAATTGTGGACATTGTCGCAGTATCCGACAGATGCACCTCATAAACACCCAATGGTATAAAATACACTTATTCCTCATAAATAAAGAAGAGATCATGCCTGTAAAACCTCAACAAGACTGCTGCTAAACCTATATGTCCCCCTACATGTGCCCACTTGTTTACATTTGATCTATATTATATCCCAACTATGACGATTAAACTCATTTTACAAGTGAACCGTTTCGGGAATTAATGCACTGCACAGATTTATAGGGCTTTACACACTTGGTGAGATCAATTATCCGGTGATCCTCTCTGAACCAAAACAAAAGTAAAGCACACTACATACAGATGCAATATCAAATTCACTTATAATGGATGATATTTGCATCTGTTGCTAAGCATCATTAAACAGTGCTTGAATATTTAAGATTGCCATGAAATGCATGTCAAATTTGTGCTACATGCTAGCCTCCCCTGCCCAACCACCCCAGACGTTTTTACGCAAGTTTACACCCCCACCCCCTTGGAAAATATCCCTCCAATTGTTTTGGAAATACTTAATAAAGAAACCTGAAAATGGAATACCCAAGCCTAAATGTGGCGCGGTCAAGCGGAATGAGTCGGATGTCGGGAATATTGATTTTGAGTTATAGGTGGAAAGAAGTGACTGATTCTTATGTTTTACTTTGTTTTCTCAGTTGGTAAATTGTTTGTAACTCAAAAATTAAAAGCTCGATTCTAGTGGGGTTTGGACCCTACTATAGCATTTTTCACCTGCTTTTAAATGATCGATTGATCACGTCACCAATGGGAAGTTTAAAATTAGCATAAATGTCCCCATTTTCTCTTCACATGCTGTCTATAGAGCAAGATGCAAAGCAATCATATGGTCGGCAAACTGGTTCAAAAATTGGGCCTAAAAATGGGGAAAAGTGACATCTTTTGAAAAACCAAATAGATAACCTATGGAGGGCCTTGGCACTTGTTATATATATCTTTTATCAGCTTGTGTGTGAATCATCTATGGCATTTGTTCTAAATCTGGTTTTAATTGCAACTTAACAGGTTGGCTATAAGTTTGGCTGAAAATCACTATCTATTATAGAGCAATGTGCAATTCATTCAGATATTATTGTCTGCCGGCAAACCGGTTCAAAATTGTGGCCTAAAGTGGTTTTGTACAGAAAAAAGCTACATATTTTTAAATACCAAATAGATCACCTATGGAGGGTCATGGCACTTGTTATATCAGCTTGTGTGTGAATCATCTATAACATTCGTTCTAAATTTGGTTTTAATTGCAACTCTATCAAATGGACCATTTACTTACTAAATCGAATGCATGCTATATCTTTTCTATGTGTGTGGATTTTCTTTCAATCAAATTACCCACTGGAAAATATATGGTTGAAATGAGTTCCTACTATAATGTGTGTCTGTACTGACTTATGACAGTTTTCAGCCAAGCTTATAGCCAACCTGTTAAGGTAAAGTTACCATCCACAAAAGTAAGTTATGGGGAGGGGAAGCTGACTTGGTAGGTAGGGGTGTGCCATCTTGGTTCTCAAAAAGCGAGGTCTTAAAAACAGATTTTTGATAATAAGAGAATCAATTTCTTTTAAGAGGCACATTTTCAAAATTTTGAGAAATCTACAGGGTCTTAAGAACCGAAGTAGGTTTAAAAATGGCGATCTTGTAAATTAAACGGGAAATTGAGGTTGTTCGAGGTAACGTATACCTATATACTACATCCCGATGTCAGTGTTCCCCCGAGTTGCCATAATCTCATCACATTGAGCTTACACAGCTGTTGAGGTAATCAATTATTGGTAGTGAAATTGAATTTCACACCTTGCGCCAAACTTGGCCATTATCTTACTGATTTGTGTGCCGATAATGATGAAGATGATGCCATACCCATATGTTGATGGGTTTTCAAACTTCATGAACTTACGTAATACGCTCTAGTGGCGAAACAAGTCGTATTTGATTTTGAAGATAAACGAAAATAATGGTACGTCTGAGCATGTACCTATTTTTTGTTGCATGTTTGGTGGGTGAACATCACATGGTAAACAAGAAAACTGTCAATGCCTTACATTTACAAAGATAATCTAGATTCAAACCTAATGTAGATGCTTAAACGGATAGAGTATCGCAATAAATTGCTTCGTTAACCCTAACCCACCCGGTGGATTTTCCAACGGAATTATTTTCAAGCGAAAAAAGCACACACAACAAGAGGTGCCACGCCCCGGGGTTTGAACCCACGACCTCTCGGTTGGCGGGCGAACACTCTACCAACTGCGCCACGGGGGAAGCTGTGCTGGGCGAGTGTATTCGCCCAGCTATATAGCCCGGGGCCATTATTTCACACAAAAACCTCAGTGCCAGGTGGAACCAGGATGCTGGGAAATGGGATTTCATGGGATCTGGGGCTGTAAGGGTTAATCATGTTAATATAATGACAAACATTATAATATAGTTAGAGAGATACACACTGAAAGCTGTAAACCTGGCAACAAATGAACCAACACTTCTCTGGGCATATACCCTTTGACAAATTAAGACATTGCTTTCAAAAAAACAACTCAATAGACCTCCTACTATAATTTGGCTATGGTATAATGGTATGGTAATGTATCACTGATTTTTTTTTACAAAGTTGATCTGAGGACCCATGAATCATATCATCCCCCAAAATGGTACACTCTTACAGGCAGAGACTGTTTAAGGTACAAAATACCATTGAGTTCCAATAAAAGTAAATGTTCCAATGTCAATGTATCACAAAACAACTTTTAAACCAATTAAGTGTTTCTAGAATAATTCACAGCCTTTTGAAATTTTTCCTAAAATAAAAATTGAAAAAAATATTTTTAGAGAATTTAGATAATATGCTTATAAAGTTATTCCCAAAGTGTCATGGGCATAGATGGGCATAGCACTTTGTCTACAAGAATTCCAGAAGGTGAACATTTAGGAAATTTCCAAAAATTATCTGAAAGTCCTCTAATAGGTAGAGGAAAGACTTTTCTTTGATGTGGTCTCAGTTGATTTAGTATTACAGCTGTTTTTCTGCAGTAGTGTAGGAGCTGAGTTAGCTACCTTAAATGGTTAAAATCTCTCTATCATTTTAATCATGTATTTAATCATTGTCTTGGGTTTAATTTGACACCAAACTCAATTTCTAAATCACAATACATGTAGTCATTGAGATCTCATCGTTTAAAGCGAGGCACATCGATCAAAATAAGGGGTAAAATGGTGTATAAATTTGACTAGCTATTATGTAGAGGTGTGCTACCTTCAGTGCTGATGAAGTCAGGAGCCACTACTTCTGATGAAAGATTGGCCAATGGGCAAACGTCATTCTCGTTAACCTTTCTTCTTGTTATGGATTCCTAATTATGCGCTTACAGATATCAATAAGTTGCAAAACACCTAGGAAACTGATATGTTTCTGTGCCAGTTGCAAGAAAGATGCCTACATGTATAATTCAGTCAGTTCCAAATTGGTGAACCTAAGTTACAGCAGCGAATGAATTCAGAAGAGCGTGGCCATGCAAAACACTCACATAGGGCACGTTATGAATTGTACGCATGACTCTTGCTTTTACTCAAAGAGTGTGCGTACCTTACTTTTGCAGGCAAAAAGATTAAAAAACCCATATTTCTCACAAATTTGGAACTGATTAACAAAAAAACTTAAAAATTCAATAGTACATAAAAGCAGGTCTCTGTAGACACACTTCATCTTATATAATTGGTTAAAAATATTAATGATCAGTGATCCACAAGTCACCAAATTGTAATCATGTTAAAATTACGTCCAAAAACCGCCCGATAATAGATTCATCTAGTGCGCATGAAAAAGGCATTCATTTCCATTTCTTTTGTGTAACAGTATGCTCCACTGGATACATGGCAATTAAAATGTATGTCCATCCACTTAAAAGCTCTCATTATTACCTGCAATTATTTGATTACCGGATGGATTACAGTCACAATTATGAAATTAGCATCTAATACACTTAACGGCGCCCTGAACATGCCCAATACTAATATATTAAAATACAGTAATTGTAATGATACCATTTATCTAATTAATATCTTAATATAAAATGCGGAAAGGAAGGAAGGTAGAAATACAGTGTACAGGTATGACACTAAGGCCTAAAAAAAAAAAAGTTTGATTGGCCTAACCCGACCGACCCTAAATACATAGCCGACCCTGAATATTTTTTATTATTTTGAGGGAGAAAAAATAAATAAATAAAAAAGATATATAAAAATTGAACAAAGTATTAAAGTTTCTGACTGTTTGCTTTCATTTTCGGCTTTTTAAGTCCCTCATCGAGATGAAAAGTAGGAGATTTAATTTTTTTTTTAAATCCCGACCGACCTACCCTATTTGTTTTTGTCATGTTAGGCCAATCAAACTCTTTTTTTTTTTAGGCCTAATGTCAATCTCATTGTGGAAAAATTAGAAATTCAATGGAAAGTTTGTGCTAAGTTAACAAATTTGAAGCATGTAGACCGATGTTCGTTGGATCCTATCATGTTGGATTGATCTCTAAGACTTCAACCGTGGCAGCCTTGGTTTGTGGTTGAGCCCCATTTCCAGCAGATCCAATGAGAAGGCAGTGTACACATACTGGTTTTCGCCCAGATATCTGGGCATTATACATGTAGCCTAGGTTGGTTTTCACCCAGCCAACCTGCGGTTAATTTGCTCGCTAACTGACCAGAATTGTTGATTTTAAAACAGCTTTTTGGGGATTTACATGATTTCAGTGCCAAAAATGGAAGAAATGTGATGATGTGTTATAAATTTGCCGTCCAAATGGGGACAATCAGTGAAGTATTTCCGAAGTTATAAAAAACAAGAATAAAGTTGTGATCCATACCCTGGAATAGTATTGTAACTGTCAGCAATGGTATCAGTAGGGACTTCAGTGACGTCACATATCACGCTGAACGCAGTGCAGCGTGTACTCATCCAAAAATAATGTTTTAAAATTGCGATATTTTCTAACTAAAGTAAAATAATTCGCCAATCTTTGGATATGTTATCAATCAAAAGTTTGTCCAACTAACCTGGAAGTATCCTGTGCGTGCTTCATTTAATTTGGACAAAAATGCATGTATCTCGTGAACCGAGTGGCAATATTCAAAATTCAAACTGTTCTGTACTGCTGTTAAAAGCACTTCCTAGCTGAGGCAAAGTAAACTCCAACAAACCAGTTGGAAATTTTGACCTGTGCTGGTGCAATGGTGAATTGTATAACATGTGCATGTGTGTGTGGTTAGGCCAACTTTGCCCCACTTTGACTTTTCCAGTTTATATGGAGACATTTGTCTCAGCTCTATATTGTAGACGAGGCTGTCCATATCTGGGAGAGGGGAGGGGTGGGGGGAGGGGGTATTTACAATATTTTCTATGCCCTCCAGCATGGCTTCAGGGATAAAAGATCCTGCGAAACACAACTCTTGGAACTCATCGTGAACCGAGTGGAACTCATCCAAGACATTGCCAACAACATGCAAGATGGTTTGCAGACCGATGTGTGCGTACTAGACTTCTCCAAGGCCTTTGACAAAGTTGGCCATAAAAGACTGATAGAGAAGCTCAAATGGTACGGGATTGACAGCGAAACCAACACTTGGATTCAGAGTTTCCTCAGCGATCGAACACAATCTGTTGTACTGGACGTTTTTTCATCAAATAAAGCCCCAGTAATCTCCGGTGTGCCTCAAGGATCTGTTTTTGGGCCCTGATTGTTCCTTTTCTACATCAATGACATTGCTCAAAATCTAAATTCTACTACACGTTTGTTCGCTGATGATACCATGATCTATATGACCGTCAAGAGCGAAAAGGATGCCCAACTCCTCCAGAATGATCTTAACACCTTGTCACAATGGGAAAGTAAGTGGATGATGGAGTTTCATCCTCAAACTGGCGAGTTTATTAGCATCACCAGAAAAAGGCAACCTACTCATTACAACTACATCCTCCATGGCCAACAGTTAAAACATGTGGATCACATCAAATACCTCGGGGTAACCATCTCTAATGATCTACGCTGGGATAAGCACATTGATCTCATCACAACAAAAGCAAACAACACCCTAAATTTCTTAGTTAGACCAATCCTGGAATATAGCAGCACTGTGTGGGATCCCAGCACCTGCACCCTCTCCAACAAAGTCGAGAAAGTACAACGTCATGCAGCATGATTTGCATTACATCGATACCAACGTACAGAAAGTGTTACTGCAATGTTAGATGAACTCAACTGGCCACCTCTGGCCACTAGATGCAGACTGGCAAGATTATCAATGTTTTATAAAATTCACAATCAACATATTGCCTGCCATTGACCCAAGTAATTATCTGATCTCCAAACACCTACAAAAGCCCACTCGCTTAGAAAACTCAAGTGCCTACAACATTCCATATTCGGCTAGAGACTATAATTTGTCAACATTTTTCCCTCGCACCATACGCGATTGGAACACCCTCCCCAATCTACTGTCCAGCGCCATACTGTAGAGTCATTTAAAGGAGCTCTCCAGTAAGACTAGCCTGCACACAGCCTACCAATCAGTGCAAGAGACTTCAAATATATTAAGTTGGCACTATACTGGATGAAGATGAAGATGAAGGTTTCCGTATAACAGTCAGAATTAATGTGTTCTCTTTTTATTAGATGAGTAAATCTGCATTCACTCACAGAAGGGACATTTAGCGTATATTGTGCTTGAAATCTGAAGGTGGACCAAGAAAGGCGTATAAGAATGGTGTCTCATTTGATAAGGAGAGAGAGGTATTAATTAGGAATTGGGTTGCGCATCATACATTCTACTACTATCAAATTCTGAGGTATGTGTATATTCTTAATTCGGCCTAGCATTAGGCCTTCAACCGTCACCGATCCTGTCCGTCTGCAGTTTGTAGCAGATAAACGACGTACCCCAATTTTATGTTGCATATAATTGTTTTTATTACAGCTAAAACAGGGAGGAAGGGCGCAATAGAAAATAGTTTATTCACGATTAAGCGAGCGCATTAGTGAAAAACACACATTTCTAGCAGGTGGTTAAGGTAAATGCAGGGTGAGTCAAAATATTCAGGTCCTATTTTCAAAAATCAGGACAAATACTTGTTGTCAAAAATTGGTCAAATGTCTTCATTGATTATAAGAGTGGAAACACTTCTTCATATTTAGTGAAGTTTTCAAGATGATATCTAATTGTTCGCCATTCCCATAATTACAACATATTCACGAAAAAGTGCGAAGTGTTCCACAAATACATGAATAAAGTCAAGTTGGTGGATGTTACCACTTGTAGTAATAATTATTCACACAACACAATTACACAACACACTTTATACCAGTTGACATTTTATTTAGAATAAAACAAAATTTGATAAATAGACCTAATATACTTATAAATTGGTGTTGAATCTCTGATAAAACAATATTGCATGTAAAATATTGAGATGTTATGATATAACAGTATTGCACAAACATATTCATAACAATTAATTAAGTACTTGTATGCACTTACATGTAGTTATTTTTAAATGCAAAAATTGTTTGAAGAGCTGAGATATGTTCTTCTTTCAAATTAAGTTTAAAATAATATTTCCAAATATTTTGGTCAACATCTCAATAGTGCTTGGAACGTCTCTTCAGGGTTGTAGCTACGCCGGACGGGCTGTCCGGAAGTTGTGCCCAATTTGTGGGGAAAATCATTAAACTGCCTCATAAAACAAGGAAGTATGTAGCAGGAACCCTCAAAGTGTATTTATAACCCCTTAAAAACATTAAGAAGGCCTCTAGACCCCATTTCATGATGCACTTCGTTTGCTACACTTACTCCGTTTACCGTCAGTAAAATTGTCCGGCACTCAATCTGGTCTAGATCAACCCTGCGTCTCTTAGAGCCCGAAAACAATTATATATAACATAGTATTACACATTGAACGGATTTATATCAATTAAGCAAAGTGAATGATGAGTTGTGTGTAAATACAGGCACTCTTTACAAAAATGAAGATTGTCTTTTTATCTCAGTATCAATTCGAGTAAAATAATATTTTCATAACCTTTTGATCGCACTAATCCCAATAAATGTATCATTTGAGTCCCATGTGTCATGTGTGTGATGATCTGGAAGTGGATTCAATGTCTAGCACTTCCTTGAACATGTTCAACTTTTACTTTCATAGTGGTCCCATGGAACAGATTGAATTTCACAGAATTTGGGGAAAAGCACAGATCTCCCGTTTGGAATAACCAATTTGAATGAAATAATATTTAGGTTATAGCTAACAATGTGTTCCTGCTGTGCATTTCATTAAATGTATTCTTGTTTTAAAATTTAAACTGGTATAAAAAATCAGTCAAAAATCGGGACCTGATTATTTTGACTCACCCTGTAGAATATAAAGGAAACGTCTCTCCGGTTTAAAATTATGTATGGGAAAATGACTTTCTTATATTAATTATCAAAATCTCAATGGAAGAAAAGTGATCAGTAAGCCCCGGAGTAAAACGCGATTGCGTTATTCACGGCGTGATTCTCGCTTTTAGGAACATTTCTCGGTTTATTGAAAATCGCCCGCAAATTCTCGGCATCGCGGGTTTTATCAAAGAAAAAATCTGAAATCGCGAGTTTTTTCAAAGAAAAATGTCAATCATTAAAATAGAGATCAAATCGACCCGTGTATCAAGCATTTTAACAGTCGTCCGGGAATGAGATTAAATGTCAAGTGCCCAGGAAGTAGCTTCGATTTTCCGCATCAATGCGGTAGAATACAATTACATCATCGCGATATTTAGGGGTGATTTTCGGTCACCTTTTTGTTATTGCTTGAGAATTAGTGACAGCGCGATTTCTCGTTTTTCTCTCACTATCAACAATTTCGGTGCGTTTTTCTTGGGTTTTTAGTAAATCTGATGAAATCTCGGTATATCTCGCTTTTGCTCAAAAGTTTGTGCGTTTTTTACCAAAATGAAATGCATTTTTTCCGAGGCTTAGTGATCAGGTCACCCACCTTAAACTTCGAGATCATAAAATATAATAATCAGCCTACCTCATTTCCTCCAACTGCCTTTGTTAGGATGACTGCTGATGAAACGGGTGGGGGCATACAACCAACAACCAGCAATCTGCCAAAAACAAATATAAAGTAATAAAGATTGTAAGCATGTGTGTTGTTATTGATGAGTAATGAACTTGTGAACAAATAGTATTAAATCCCTGGAATTTTCAGTTGATACTATAAAACTTTTGCCAGCAGCCTTATAAAATTTGATTCAATCTGACGTTTAATACATAGGGATTCTCTGTGTGAAGCCACTGCATCAGAGGCACACAGCCACCACTCAGTTACAGATGGTGTCCAATACCATTCTATGTCAAAGCCACAAACATCAGATGATCAGATCGAGTCATACATCTGCCTATGCAATGACTGGAAATTCCCGGTATTCTTTTATCAAATTTATATATGGGGGATCCAAAATGTTATTACAGATCAGAAAAGGTTGTTATTTTCCGTAAGGTATTTCTCCATCAAGTCTTCAGTGTGGTTTATCCACATAAGCAATGGTGCATTGTGTTGTTGGCTGGTGTAACATTTGATTCAATAATAAAAACAAATTAAAATATATTTCCACCACCTGCCATTCCTCTTGATAGGTGTAGCAAACAACCTAGAATAATTTATAAAACATGTTGTGCTATATTATGTCTCATTGTAAGTGAAAACAAAACAGTAAAGTGTATAGAGATGCACAACTTTATTAGGAAATAAAATCTGATGTTACGATCGATAAACTTTGATCACGGAATGTGGAGAGTGTGTTCAGTGAGTACGGAACGGAGCCCACACGTTGCAAGCAAGAGAGTAAGACAAAGGAAAAGATTGCAACAATATAGGGGCGTGAACTAAAAATACTTTGTTAGTCCTATGTAATATACAAAAACCATCTTACCCTTTCAGTAGCCATTCATCTATAGGTGTGTTGAGTAAGAGCTTTACCAAAACCCATACCAGACAAGGCACAAAGACCAGGGTGAAACATTGTATAAACAGATGCAGTTTCACATGAAGAAAGGCACTTTTTAGATCCTGTACATAAAATAGAATCAAAGATCAGTGAAATGTTTTATAATGTGTGACATTGATCTAAAATTCAAATACATACATGGTATGAAAAAGATTTTTAATGTGTCTTTCAGGGCTCAAATTCTACCACGGCCATTGCTGTGTCCTTTTGAGGTTTTGCCTTGGTGCCCTAGACCTTTGTTAACTTTCAAAGTATTCTTGCTCATTTGTTGGCCTTGGTGATACCCATCATTATTATAAGTTGGTACTATTTCAATAGTAATGATTTGACAATGTGACCATACATTGTACATACATATTTTTACTGCTTTAATTGCTTTAAAGTCAAACACAAAAAACACAAAGAGGGTGTGGAATAATGACACCAGTCTTACATTTTATATAGACCTACTTAAATTTGGACCAATTTTGATACCTTTTATTTTAGATTGTCGGTACTTTGAA
Source organism: Ophiura sarsii (assembly GCA_035610835.1). NCBI lineage: Eukaryota > Metazoa > Echinodermata > Ophiuroidea > Amphilepidida > Ophiuridae > Ophiura > Ophiura sarsii. The sequence continues at coordinate 44,246,555 of CM069450.1, read as the reverse complement.
TTTTCTTTGCAAAAAGTATGTAATTTCCTGCAACATCTCGGTGACGAACCCTAGTGCACTATATAGCCACTACCACAGTGCATTAGGCTTGTCAACTGACATCACTGATGACGTTATAGAGATAATCTTGTCTCAAGGATGACTTAGGCCAAACAAAGAAGATAGTCAAGTACAATGTACATCTTTTATTATTTAATATTAACTAATTTATGATCAGTGCCTGGTCCTCGACCATGCTCCCGTCATAATCTCCCTATTTTTGCAGATGGACTAGATCATACGAACCTACATCATGTTGGTGTATGTCTACACTCTACATTACATTTTGAATAAGCCCTGTAACAGAATAATCCAATGATCAATGTAGTACTACAAAGTGATGCCCAGGTGTGGATAGGCCAACCTATTTTTACATTACATGTAATTCAATTCATACTTGTAGAACATTTTCCAAACGATTAAAATTACCTCAGTTTTCAAAGACAGACCACTATTGAAGAAAATAAAAGACACCGCTAGGTATTTCACTGTTATCTCTGGCATCAATGGACCTGAAAAGAACACACAACAATATTGAAAAGATTACCATTGAATAAATATATCAGGATCTCTTAATTGGAACGTGTGCAGAAGTAATCTGCAAAGTTGGATTTGTTTATGAAGGCAGATTATTAAAGGAAGGGTCCCGCAAGCACAACATTGAGCATTATTTGTTAGAAAAATAATTATCGAGCCGAAATTACGTAATTATATAGAACAAAACACCATACTAGTCACAAAAATGAATAAAAACTGCCATCACTCAACATGCAATTTTTAAAATTCGCGGCGATCGAAAGTCCCGGCGATCGAAAGTCCCGGTGTCGATGACGTCATGGGTATCGGTGCTCAAATTTGCGCATGTGCATTGTATAACTATGACATCGTCGACACTGGGACTTTCGATCGCCGCGAAATTTAAAAAGTGCATGTTGACACTGACTAGAAGCCTATCGCATCTCAACAATTTCAAATGCGTCTCAACTTAGCGTCTCAACAAATTTGTTGAGACGCTAAGAGCGTGTGTGGTCTAGTGGATAAGACACCGGTCTCACGATTAGTGCTGTTATCGATACAAAATTTTGTATCGATATGTCGTCAAAGAAAACTTCGACATGTCGATATATTATCGATAAAATAACTTTTTGGTTTCCGAATTCTGCAACTATCGTCTCAAATCAAAAACGTCAGATAAAACCTGATCAGATCGGGAATGGGAGAAATATTCCTATCAATGATGTACCCCACCAATAAATAACTTTGAAAATTGGCCAAAAAAGTCATTTAAAAATGTTAAACGAAGACTAAAATGAACAAATTCTGAATTAGCTTGCCGATATGGTCGCCAGCTTTTAATTGAAGAAAATCATCCTTTACGCATGCATGTGACATTGTGCTTCGGATTTATTCGATTTCCCTTCGGCCTTTTCCGAAACCCGATACGAATGACGTATTGCTACGGAAATCATCCTTACGCATGCGTGTGACAATTTGTCCAATCACACATTTTACGATGATGATTTTATCAATTTATTTAATTTTCCGGAACCGGTCCGAGTGACGCAATGCCAATACCATGTGCTCTCAACTCATCTCGAAAGGCACAGTTCCACAGATGTGGATTACGCCCCTGATAGACCATTGCGCTCTATGAAAAACGTGGTTGTTTATTTATAAATACAATACGAGGGGCATTCCCCGATGGCGTTGTTATTCAGTATGAATTATTTTGATACTTGCGGGATTTGTCAGGCTTTCACCGAGGGAATGATGCACGGTACGGCCATGCACACGTCAATATACATTGTATCACAATTTGTAATGAATTGTAAGTGAATGGGGAATGTGCGGAAAACTAATAAAAAGCATGTAAAACCCAATTATAAAATTCATGTCGTTTCTTTCCGATATACGAAAATATGTATCGACATGTCGTATCGTATGGAAAATATTGCGACATGCGACACTTCCGACAATCGATAACAACACTACTCACGATACAAAGGTTGTGAGTTCGAGCCCCGCTTCGGCCAACATGTTTGTATCCTTGGGCAAGGTACTTAGTCGCAATTGCCTCGTGGTTCAGAAGTCACGTAGAAATGGTGGTCTCGTGCATCGGACGAGCAAAAGCCGAGCACGTTAAAATGTCACAGACTCCTTCGTAAAGAGTAGGGGATCATCCCGGTCTGTGTACACACATTCCTAGGTTACAGGATCATGTAGACATGTAGTATGCACTTGTCTAGTCCTAGTCCGAGGTGGCTCAGACTCGTTCCGATACGATCAGTGATCTACTCTCCACGAAGTCTGAGAAGCACCGTATTCAAATAATCGGGGTCCATTGGAGATTTAACACATTCAGTTTTTATTCACTTACATGCCGCAGGCTCACCGCCAATATGCTAGATCAAATCTTTGATATCACATGATTATCTCAAGTTCAAATTCAAGATGAAAATTAGCTCCTCATATTCCGTATTTTGACCATAAAAATTGACACTGAAATACGAAAAATTTCCTTCAAAAAATTGAAACTACGATTTCTCATAGGGTGGGGCCGCGGCGGTATCCAATATCGCTATTTTCGTTAAAATGCTTCAGGGGTATGAGGATACGTATTTTTTGAATAATTTTGTTTTCCCATTCATTTTGCTAGCTTATTTTATGGCGTTAATTAATCATTTAACAGGTCTTTATGTATACTTTCCTTTTTATTGTAGTTATCTTCTTTTTTTTTAAATTTTCATGTCTCAATCTGCTTCATTGTTTACGCTATACATGTATGCAGGCCTACCCCCGCATGTGTACCTGATTAATATCATGTTATTGAGTTGAAGTTCGTGCAATTACTTATTCATTTATGTAATTTAATATTATTTTATGTTCCTATGTTCACTTTTCAATTTCATTTTTTAAGGTTTAACGTTTGTTTAGCTGATCATTTGTTGTTGTTGCTTACTTATCTTATAAATCTATTTATACTTTTTTCAAAACAGAGCTGTAGGCCCATAGAGATCACGAGCTTTTGTCATATAAATGACAGCTGTAGTTTATCAGTAGGCTGTCAATTGCATACATAAAGGTCTTACGACTATCTGTGGTCTTACACATGACATGATTTTATAACTTTCGTCTCAACTATGGGTTTCATTATTTAAAATTGCCCAATCGATAAGTAGGGCTTCCAAAATCCAATATAAACAGCCCAGTGGCGTAACAGGAGGGGGCGGGGGCCTCCCCCTCCCCCTAGTCAGAAACCATCCCCCCAAATGAAATATGACATAATACAATGTTACAAATGACAGTGCAATACATATCCTAATTTGCCCAGTGACTTGACTTATAAAGTAAAAATTGCTCTAAAATGGTCTGAAATACCATTACCATAGGTAATTTTGATATTATAAGGCAAACATTTTACTTTAGCGTTGCCCCCACACATGTATCTTGCCCCAATTTTTGTTTTAATACTGGCGCCGCCACTGCATATGCCCCCTCCCCCAGTCAGAGACCATGTCCCCTTGATGCCCCCCCCCCCCCCCCCCCCACCCCCCAATTGAAATACCTAGTTACGGGACAGTTACGCCCCTGAAACAGCATGTCGGTGCTTGATCCCAGTGACACAAATTCGGATGAGTCACACCCGGTTCAGGTAGGGTTCTAGCCAGTAGCGTAGCCCCCCCCCCCCCCCCCCCCCCCTCCCGAAAAGAAAAAAATGACCGGGAAGATCGGGAAGGGAAAGAAAGGGAGAAGAGGAGACAAAAAGGGACGGAAACTGAAAAGGGAAAGGAAACAGACAGAAAGGAGCCTAAGGAACACAGACAATTTAGTTGGAAATTGCAGTTTTTCACACCGGTATGGGGACGCAACACCTCTAATTACCCCCCCCCCCCCCCCCCCACAAAATAATATATCCTAACCCTCCAACCCCCCTACCTTTTACGAATTTTGGGGGTACCAATGTACCTTTTCCAGAAAAAAAACCGCCCCCTGTCTGTAGTTCATCATCAATGAATGTATGAACAAATTAGTTAATGAACAAACGACAGTCAATCAGTTTATAAAATAAATAAAAAATAAATAACAAACAAACAAGGAATCAATCGATCGATTCGATCAATCAATCAATCAATCAATCAATCAATCAATCAATCAATCAATCAATCAATCAATCAATCAATCAATCAATCAATCAATCAATCAATCAATCAATCAATCAATCAATCAATCAATCAATCAATCAATCAATCAATCAATCAATCAATCAATCAATCAATCAATCAATCAATCAATGTAAAGAAAGAAAGTAAAAAAGAAAAGAAAGAAATAATGAAAGGAAGACATAAGTAAATAATGATAATTGACCAATCAATCAATCAATATCAATCATCAATCAATGTAAACAAAGAAAGAAAGAAAAGAAAGAAATATAACTCCCACGAAAGGAAGACATAAAAAAGCATGATAAGTAAACCACTGAGCATAATGCATCGCCACATCGATTGCATCGATCTTTTTGCAATACCGCCCGACCCTACTTTGATCAAACCAAGAAATCATTTCGCAATGTTACGGTTTACAAAATAGCCATGTGTAGGTCATGAAATTACTACTTTCAACTTCAATAAACTTGTAACAAGCACAACACAAATTATATAAATCACAGTTAAAATTATATAGGGACGAAACAATCTGGTAGGTATTGATATTTGAAAGATATAAATCATTTTACTATCCCAACACCAAACGCCGTCGGGAATGAAATTTCTCGCCCCGGCTTTCAACAGTAGTTGATCACGTAGCGCTAGTGGGAGGAACGACAACACGTACGCTACGTGAACGAGCTAGTCTAGTCCCAATCGGTACCGTAGTGCAAGTGTATCTTCGATACACGGTACCTACCCTCCATAGACTCACGACGTCGCGAAATTGACATTGAGTGTCAGCACTGCCGATTTTTCATCTCAATATTTTCCCCAAAATGAAGATGCTCGATCAAAATTAATGAACTCAATGTATTACTAAGAGTTCTAGGAACAACATGTGAGTGCATTTTGATTGATTTCAATTTTATTTAATGTGAAAATCTTGATTTCAAAATGTGATTTTTGTGACGTCGTGTGTCTATAGAGGGTGTTGTGGCTATAGTATAGTGAAGCATGAACGATAGTATAGCCACCATTGGGTCTATTGCTTGTCTAATGCTTGAATCATACTAAGGTCGCTTTGCGATTAAATCGCTCCTATGACGAGTTTTACGTCATATAAAAAACCCCGATACATCGATCAAGAGATCGCTTGACTGGAAACGACCAGTCGCGGCCAGTTGACTTCATTTCAACTCGAAAGATCGGTCGCTCATGACGTAATGAACATCCTACTTTTTCAACCAATGGGTGAAGGTTATTTTGCCTCTAAATTAGCATGACCAATCAGCAGCCATAATCCAGGTTGTCGTCTGCGTGACCAAAAAAAAGACCTGAAAAGGCATGCGACTATCGGCGATTTAGTAGCTCGAGGCGACCTTTGGTCGCACCGAAATACTTTCGAGCTAGCGATTATTGGTGAAGCGAGCTGTTGCGACCAGCGACCGGCTAGTATGATTCGACCATAAGTTGGTGATGTTGCCTCTTAGAGGATTATACCGACAACGACATATACAGATAGATCGCTTACCAGAGCTCAAAAACACACTTCTTTGCTTTGTGCTTGTTCATATCTACTCTTCCTCATCTATCTTGCCATTCGTTTAAAATGTTGTACAAATGCAATATTCCTTTGAAATTTAGGGTGAAATTCTAAGCCATTTCACTTCAACGGCACTTAGCGTAGCGATATTTAATCGAAACTCGACTTGATTAAAATTATAAATAGACTCGTTTAAAAACATTCCCAGCACGTACGGGGTGTGCGTTCATCCATAGGTTTAACGCGGTCTTGTGACGCACTGCATTCCAAAAGAAAAGGCACACAACGCACAACGCTGTCGTAGTCTCGCACCAGTCGCATACGCGAGGGAATAATAAAAAATTAAAATGATCGACAATTTTATTATTTGTTTTGATTATTAGTAACCAGTCCACTCCAGGGCTGGAACATCAGATTTTTTATAACTTTGGAATGCGACAATTTAAGGATGACCTTTCATGTAAAATATAAACATCAAGTTGAAAATCGGGCCAGCAATCAGACCATAATCAGATAATTTAATACAAATTTTAATTTAAGTAAGCTTATTTTTTATTTGAAACTCACCGCCTTTGGTCCCGATAGATGGTTCTAAATTAGCAAGTACAATAACAACTATAATTCCTATGAGGAACCAGTTGTCTTTAAAGCGATCAAGAAGACCCATCCTCAATATTTATGTCAAAAAACAATCATACAATGACGTTTTTATCATCGGGCCATCCATCCGAGTCACATAGCAAAGTCTGCAACGTGTGAGAGACTTTCAAGCCCAGCAACTTCTTGGTAAATAGAGGAATACTCCGCCGGGTCAAGAAAGTAGAGCATAGTCTATTTGGTAAAAGTCAGTGTAAAGTTATACTAATGAAGCTAGTTATGAAGCACAATACAAATAATAAGTCACCCTTGTATTTTGGTCCAGCAATGAATTCTAAAAAACAGAAATAAAGTTGCATATGAAAGCGGATTAATATCAAGTTTGACCCCTGACTTCAAAATGGCCGACAAAGGATCATCCAAAACAACTTCCTCTATCTCTTTTACTTTGCCAATTTCTTGCCAAGTATGCCTTGGAAAAGTAAGTTGTATGATGGGAAGTAATAATTCATCTGACCTCAATCTGTATGTCAAGTTTTAGATCAAAATGTTTGGTAAATTGAGTAGCATAGATGAAATAATTTCTCGCGCTAAAGCAGACGACTGTGGGATCCAAATTCTGCAGTTCAACCATTGTTTACTTTGATTTTGTTTACTTTGAATCCGAATCTGAAGTTAAATCTCTGGTACGGGGTACAACCCCGATTAAATGCCCACCCGCAAATCACATAGAAAATCCTTCATTGCACTGCAGTCATCTATCTAAGAATCACTATAAATTCTTATATCAGCAGAAAGCAACACTTCACATTTCATGATTTGACTGTTTTTGAATACATGTAAATTGTAATTGTAAACTTAGTCTTAAAACTAAATAACTGTTAAAAGTGTTAGTTAGTTTAGTGTTAGCCGTTTAAGTTTAGGCTAGTACTAGTAGTAGGTTAGGCCTGTTCTGTAACATTAATATAAAAAAATTGGGCAGGCGACGGGGACGTGACGTCATATTCTCACGGTCGTAATGATGATGATGTCACAGAATGGAATACTGGCACCTGATTGGTCAATTACGGTTGCTCCAAGTCCAAGTTACTCCCTGGACTGGAGTGAAAGATTGCTATACGATGATGGGTGAACCGTGAAGTAAACAAAATCACACTTTATTGCAAACTTGCTCGTTATAAAAAGCTTCTTTGTTCAAAATATTACCAATAATAATGTTCTACAGTCTCGAATAAAATTAAATGTATCGGGTCAAAAATAATTTATAAAAGACATATTTCCCAGCACCCCAGACACACTCCATGCTGAGTTTCACTCCAGTTATCCGGAGTGAGTACGCCAAATTCAACAACCGCGACCGTGAGAATTGTCACGAGATAGGCAATATCGTGTTCTTTGCCCAGCACATGCGCAGTAGATACACACACACATACGGAATAAGCTGTGAAATACATTGTGTTCATTCCGTGCTGGGCAAAGAACACAACATTGCCACGACAGATAATAAGCCATTTCGCAATTTCAAAAAATTACAATCGCGCATGCTCAGAAGTTTACCGTCGGAAATAAATTGGAGATAAACAAAACAAACTCGGCCGTAGAGGGCCATGTGATGAACTGCGACTCTTTGGGAATCCCCTGTGAATGTTTTGTGTCATCAGTAATCATTTCATTTATTTTCAGCCGCATAATAATCAATACTTCAAGGTGCAATTTTCATGAAAAAATAGGTGTAACGGTAATCAAAACTGCAAGTACAGTCATTTTTATGACCAAGTTCGCCACATTGGGAAAGCACTGGCAACCTCGGCATGTTTATCTCCAATCAATTTTTTGAGATTGCAAAATGGCTTATTGTGTGTGTGTCATAGACCTGACGGGGAATTCCTCTTTTGGTCTATACACTGGCGTGTTCGATATTTATATGGATGGTCCCTGGTTCAATTCCCGGCTGGTGCTCTGAAATATTGCTGACCTCGTAAGTTATTATATGTTTAGGGCAGTATGTGACAAAATTGGTGGCAGTGGTGGGATCTGGTGTTTCTTAACACGTTTTTGTCTGTTTTCCTCTTTTTTTATACTCCTGATAATAAAAATAAGCTTTAATAAATAAAAAGCAACTTTGTCGGCTAAATCAATATTATTTAATGCTAATTTATAGTGGAGATTCATTCGAAATGAATTTATAATATTTAGTCAAATCTGTGCTAACTGTGCATTTTTCATACTATTATGCTCCCTAAATGTGATTTTCTCCACGTATTCTCACTTCGTATCACCGACGTGAACAGCTATCGGTCACGCGTGGCCACAACACAAATGTTACAATTCCGACAATAGATGGCGCTATACAAAATTGTTTAAAGATGGCGGAACGACAGATAAAAAGATAATTTATGTTTTGCGATCTTTCCGGGCTTGGATTTGTTGCCAGAATTCATGGAAATATGTACATTCGGCAAAATGGGAATGTAAAATGTTTATTCTCGAAATACATTTCCATATATTTGGACTGAAAACTACCGTTTTACAAAATTTGTAAAAAAAGGATGCGGCGGCCAAAAGTGAGGCAGGCGAGCTACAAGAATTGAATCTTTTTTCCTCTTTTTGGTCTATACACTGGCGCGTTCGATATTTATACGGAAGGTCCTGGGTTCAATTCCCGGCTGGTGCTCCGAAATGTTGCTGATCTTGTGAGTTATTATATTGTTTAGGGCGGTACGTGGCAATATAATTATTATTTTATGGCCCAGGTTGTCAGATTTGAAATTATACTTTATAGTCTAATTAAATAATAGACCATTTCAAATCCGAAAATATTTGATCGGTTCCGAATGTTTCCCATTAGCCGAGTGCACTGTTTTGGCACCAAGCGAGTCATCTCATCGACATCATGCACATAATTTCATAAAAACTCTAAGCAGGGCCTACATGTTTTCACCTGGTTAGGGATGTTCATATCATTGACTATAGAAGGTGCCCTTTGTTTGAAAATTTGGTAGCAAAAATATGTGGAAAATTCCATGTTTACCTCTTTTAAATCCAGTGCCCCAGCGGAGTATTACGAATCGGGCTGGGATATATTCACTGTGATGTCTAAATAACCAAACACAAACGAATGGACATCATGAAAGTAAAGCTTATTAAAGCTAAAATGTTTTAAAATTTGCATGACTTGACCCAGTGGCGTACCCAGCTTTTGGAAACAGGGGGGGCCGACCATAGTTGTACCGACGAAAGGCATGATTTACCGACAATTTGTTTTTAGAGACTCAAACAAAAATTCGTAAAACATGCCAATTTTTTTCCCGTCAGCAGCTGAAATCTTGATAAGGGGGGTGGGGAGGGGGGGTAGGGATAGGTTGTCCACAAAACCGGCCAAAAAAAAATGCATGGTCAAATACGCAAATCTACCGACGGAGGCTTGAATTTACCGACGGGCTTATTCCAGGGGGGGGGGGGGCCAGCCCCCCCCCCTGGGTACGCCACTGACTTGACCAGTTTTTAGCAATATGAGGCAAATTACTTTTAGTTATACTGTAACTTTGTGATTATTCAGCCTGCAGGCATGGTTGAACCATGTTTGAACCATCATAGCCTGCTTTGTTTCCATATATTCCATTTTCAAAGAGATAGTTTTATTTTCAAAATGTTATGATCATGCCTAGCCTGGGGCTGGTATCTTTAAATAACCCATATGTGTGGATTGCACTGGTGTTGGTGAGAGATTGTCTCCCTCACAAAGTTGTATTTTGCAAGCTCTGAATCCTAGCTCTCTGTGGGAGAGCTAGCCTTGGAATAATTAAAAGCATACATGTAGCCTATGAGTTTTTTAAGCAAATGGAATGTGATTACTTTTTCTTTCACGAACAGTTGGCATTTGGCAAACTTTTAAGTCTATTATAAACTTGATTTTCAGCAACCTATTACTCTTCGATTGGAAATTAGACCAAGTGTCCGAAAATAGGAGGAGCAAGTGTCTGATAGTGATAATAGGCATAGGGCGTCTGCGAATAGAGTGAAGAGTTCGAAGTGATTTTTCGCCATTTGAAACTTGGTTGGAACTAAGTCGGATTATAATTAGCAACTGTGCAATCCTTACAGCACATGCATACCAATTTGTTAGATCTGCCATATTATTAAGAAAATATGCAATCATTTCTTAAGTGACTGAGAATAGGCACATTTACCATGCGCTTGCACTACATCAATCGCATATTTTGTATGCACTAGGCCTAGGGGAGACAGACGTGTTCGTTATATAATTAATCTAACTATAGTCTTACTCTTAGATTCAGGTAAGGGATTATAAAGTTACATCTGGTTTCTTGGATCTTGGATGTGAATGTGTCAACCTCCAAAATACTCAATATTTTGACTTTTAAACTGTAGGTACGTCGGATGGCCGGTTTGGACTGGACCAAGCGGCAGGATCCCCTTCCGAAAAGGCAGTTCTAAATGTTGATAAATGATGGGTCAATGTTTTGCAACAAAATCACTATCAGGGAGAGTTTATTCATGAAGAAGGAGTTGGCGTAGGTCATGTGTCGGTTCTTGAGTGTTTTTGTTTAAATTGTAATGTACATGTAGGGGCCAGGCCAGAGCATCAATGACTTTTATCTATTTCTTTCTGGGTGTCTGTTTTTGACTCGGTGTAAAACCGAACCATGAAATCGTTTGGTAAATAAATAATACTTGCAATATAGCCTACTAACCCAAATCAGATTTCTTATTGGTGGTTGAAGCTTTGATCTTATCTTATTCTTAGCCTAGCCAATGATCATTTCTTTCTGGATGTTTTTTCTTCTTTTTTTGACTCAGTGTAGAGCTTCTGAGATAGGCCTACTACATTAACTCTCTTGCTCTTTAAATAGTCTTGGTTGGTTGGTTGGTCAGTCATCTGGGTTTACTGTTCCCATGGCCTTTGCTTTGCTGATAAATTACCCAGTTTTCACTTTGATTCACTGCCCAGTACCCATTGCTACAAAATGTGCATGTGATGCATTCTGCACATGCATTTAAACTTGTTTTCCTAGCTTGTTTTCCCCTTTGCGTTTGTGTGACGAATGGCGGATGTCACCCTGATCGTGAGAATTGAAATTGCCCATTTCCAGGCATCTATATCGATATCGTTTTCTCTGCCCCGTAACAGATAGGGGTGATTCCACGGTAACATGTGTTACATTTTAGCGCGCCATTCTTTATTCTCCAATCTATGTAAAAATAATTTGATTAAAGTTTTCATCTTTTGTATTGTAATCTCCATGCTAACACCAATATTAGCTCATGCTAATGTAAGACCGCTCCGAATATCGGTAACACGTGTAAAGACGCACTAAAACAAATCCCAACTTTGTTTTGCTTGTGTATTTAAACTAACCCACTTACAATCAATTGGTCACTACTGTAAAGCAAGTACCTTTCTAAGGTTTATAAAACTAGAATAATAACAAGAATTCAAGTTCTCACTTTTTTGTAAATTGCAAAAAAGTTGGTAACACGTGTTGCGGTAATACACGTTACACTTTGTCCAGCCATAATTTACTAGCATTAGATTCTTTATTTAATTTCTAAATTTAAAATTAATTTTGACTTTGGCAATTGAACTAATATTTTGAATATGAACAAGTAATATGTCCATATTTATCCTATATAAATGTGGTGCGCAAAGACTTGACAACAGGTTAAGCCCGAAATGCTGTGCATTAAATTGTGCTCATAATAATAATAATCAGTATTTATATAGCGCCTTTTCCAAATGGCTCAAAGCGCTGTAATTTTGCTGCTGGTGAATCATCAGAATCACGTCGCATCAACTAGGGTGCTGCCAATTTCTAGCGCAAACCTATCCGCACTTAGATTGTAACATCCACCATTTTTCAATGCAGCTCCCCAAATACCATTGGGTCATGGAAGTTTTTGATAACCGAAACAACTGATCACCGATTTTGAAAGTAGGAGGAAACCGGAGATCCCGGAGAAAACCTGCGAGAGCGTGTATGGATCGTGATAAACCAAATGCACATAAAGCCCGGTCGTGCACAGAATTGAACCCAGGTTTCATTGGTGCAAGGCGAGGGAACTACCGCTGCGCCAACATGCTCCCCCTCGGAATTCCCCATTTGCGCTACATTAAAATTGTGCATCAAAGTAACCCTACCATCTCAGATAATTATATTATATTGACTGTGACATTAATTTCTATTATCTAGGTAAAGCAGCCAGTCGTGTGTCCAAACCAGCATGTCTTTTGTTCTATGTGTATAGAGCTATGGCTTCAGCATAATCAGCAATGTCCAACATGCAGAATTCCAATCACACCAGAAAACCCATGCAAACTCATCCTTGGTAAGTACCCTTCAATTTTGAATGGTTTTAACAGTTTAATCAAATGAGTGCTAGTGTAAAAAATGTTTCATCAAGGTTGAAGGCAAAAATAATTCCAGATTCCAACGTCAACTGAAATGAACAAGTTATTACATACCATAATTTATCCTTTTTTATTTGAATACATAATGTCAAGAACCAGGTAAATTGCCAATATGTTTCTATGATAATTTTTAATTTGAGCGATATCATTGAAAATTGATTTAATGAACCTTTAGACAAAACAGCCTGGCAATGTACAAATCCAATTTTTGCACTTCATCATATTATGAAGGTGTTGTTGTGTAGATAGCTTATCGGAAATTGATAACTTGTAACTTAAAGATTTGTGCCTTGCTCAGTGATATGGTATGTACTGTAGTCCCATGATTAATGTAGCAGCACGGCATGGTTTTAAGGTTGTTCCTATGGCTCATTTTTTACTTGATATTTTAATAGAGCTTGCTCCACAATAATCTGAAATTTGAGATTGATCGGAGGTACAGTTTTCTAGATTGACAATTTTATTGTCAAAAATGAAGCAAAATTGAAGCGTTCATTTCTTTTGTTTCTTATTGTTTCTTTGACACCCCCTAGTCTACCTAGCAAAATAATTATATTAGAAAAGTATAAATGCTACAAAGCTGAAATATTGGGAGCTTGTTAATTATAGTTTTTAGAAAGTTTCCTGTGCTGCGAGAGGCTGTAAGACATCTGCATAATTAATTATACTTAATTATTTAAGGAAGCTTTAGTCATAACAAATTAGGCTAATTAATGCACTTAGTAAAAAAATTCAAGTTCATGCACTTTACTAAATGTAATGCCACTTGGTGTATATGTTGGCTATACAACTCTCCTTAATTCCTGTACTGCGGAATCTGATGGAGTTTTATATTATTAATACAAAATTAGAGCAAAAACAAAAAAACTAATAGAAATTTTACCTAGGGAGTCAAAAAAAACAATATAAAACAAAAGAAAATAGACTGCCCTCTGTTGGTCGAAAAACAATACAAAACAATGAATTCAAAATGACTTAAAAATGTTTTTTTGACAATAAAATTGTCATATCTAGAAAACCGTACCTCCGATCAATCTCAAATTTCAAATTATTGTGGGGCTCAGCAAGCTCTATTAAAATATCAAATACAAAATTAGCCATAGGAACAACCTTAATGTTGGTTGCATTCTTTTAAAGTTTAATTCTTCATGAATCCAGTTAATTTATGTAGCAATCGGGAGTTGAATCCTTTCTCATCACATTACCAGTGTTTTTGCATACATACATGTACGTACACCAAATAGGAAGAGTGAGTCAAAAAAAGATGATCATGAATAAATATTATTTTTCCAAATGGACCAAACAAATTTGACAAACCAATTAAGCACATTCAAAGAATGCTAAATTCTTTCAAATGATACATCTACGTGAAGAGCAAAATGTTACGATCCATTCCAATTCAAAAGATATTAATACCTGTGAGATTCAAACAATAAGCACATATTCAAAGAGCAGCATAAATATTCTTCCACTCAACATCTTAAAAACCTGAATTACTGGAATTGCCCCTTGCTATCAGGAAGTTATGCCTGTTTTAATAAAAGAACTCATTTTGGAAGCTGTCCGGGGAATGCTAACTCCTTTGAAATTGTCCGTCTAAGTGAGGAGCAAAGTGTTCATTCAAATTCAAATTTAAAAGATTTATACCTGGAACATTAAATCACAGATATAATTTAAAGTGGGGATAAAATAAATATTCAGTGATATAAAGAGTTATGCTTTTTTTACCAAAACAACCAATTTGCGAGCTGTCAACGGTATTCTCAAATAAAAAAGCAACAAAAACATTTTTGGGGGCGAAGCCACCCTATTAGCATGTGATTGCAAAAATTTACACATTTAGGTCTTTCTAGACTTAAGTGGAGGCTGCCATGTTTGTAGTCTTTGTAAATTACATGTACCTATGCAGTTTATTTTAACAGTACCCGCAGTCTGTGCTGGAGTCAAAGCTATATTTGTTTATACAGGGTGTCTCAAAAAAAACCGTGCACGTGTTTACCCAACTTATTGACCATGAACTTCGAGAATTTGGTGTAACAATTGTATACACTTTGATAGACTAAACGCTTAGCTTTCATATGCCGTTTAATTCATCTAATTTGGTTTTGTCACTCCTGAGATATGATCAATTAACTAAAGTTACCTAAAATCGACTTTGTGCCACTTTACAGGAGAATGCTTAAGACATAAGCACGAATACGGCGGGATTTTGAGGTCGGCAATGTTTGGTGACGGGGGTCATTATGACGTCATGCGTGGGATGTTTGTACTTGATTTGGTATGTATGGATAGAGGGAACCTCTAGCTATACCATGGTACCCAAATAAGCATACTCTGCATTTCGGATTGGATTTTTTAGGGGGTGGTAACAACCCACCCCCACACCACCTCCTCTCCGGAGCAACCCTTTCTATTCATTGCAAACTGTAAAGTGGCACAAAGTCAATTTTAGGTAGCTTTAGTTAATTGGTCATATCTCAAGATTGACAAAACCAAATCAAATGAAATAAACGGCATATGAAAGCTAAGCGTTTAGTCTATCAAGATGTATACAATTGTTACACCAAATTTTAGGAGTTCATGGTCAATAAGTTGGGTCAACACGTGCACGGTTTTTTTTGGGACACCCTGTAGTTGATGATTCAATCAGAGAGATGTTATTATATCCCAACAGAGAGACATACTAGCTTATCTTGTTTGACTAGCTTATCTTGTTTGACTAAAGAGAAATCTCCACTTGTTGTCTAATAAGTGGTGAGTTGTGGATGTGTCATATACCTAGATTGTTCTTTTTGGTTTGAATTATGGAAAATACATACACCATTTCCCTGGTTTGTCTGTCTGCCAAGTCAAAATAATCTTGAATATCGACTTAAAGCCACCATACTACCAGGGGTGGGGGGAAATGAGAGTCCTTACGAAATGCTTAACCCAATGGGTTATCTATATTTGTATGACTGTCCCCTCAATTTCCCTATTAGTTTATCATGTATCATCATGTAGTTCAGGTGGACACTTGGACAAGTGCTTTAAGGGGGGACTTAAGGAAGTTTTTTGTTGAATTTTGTTAGTGCTGTAATTATTGAACCATGACTCAAATGTATATAAAAGTATACCTTTTTGGAAAGGAAATGGATCAGAGAATCCAAATTTGGCATCAATTTTGACCACAAATGTTGATTTTTTGAGAAAATCACAAAAAATCACTTTTTGACCCAATTTTTTTGAACAAAGCTAACAAACATAATTTTGAGTTAAAAATGCCCAAATCACTTGATGATGATGTTAAGACACTACTGAAGGGACGATTTTTTTAATTTTAAATCTAATCCAATATTTTTTGAAATTTTGACAAAAAAGTGTTAAAAAAAATAAAAAATGCATTTTTTCACGATTTTTGGCACTTTTTGATCAAAATTTTCAAAAATATTAGATTAGGTTTTAAAAAAAAAAAATCGTCCCTTCATTTGTGTCTTAACATTATTATAAAGTGATTTGGCCATTTTTTACTCAAAATTATTTTTTGTTAGCTTTGTTTAAAAAAAAATTGGGTCAAAAAAGTGAATTTTGTGATTTTCTCAAAAAAATCTACTTTTTTGGTCAAAATTGACGCCAAATTTGGATTCTCTGATCCATTTCCTTTCCAAAAATGTATACTTTTATATACATTTGATTAATAGTTCAATAATTACAGTACTCACAAAATTCAAAAAATCAAATCAAAAACTTCCTTAAGTCCCCCCTTAAAAGCCAAAATACCTACATGTAACTGGCTGATGACAGGTCATTCTTTTTGGAGCTTGTTGTATAGCAAAGGTAATAGCCACATTAGAAACCAGTAGGCCAGAACCAGAGCAAATTTAGTGGGCATTTGTACCCTTGCTCCAAACCTTCTTCCTTTGAGCAGCAAATTTAGTAGGCATATTTGTACCCTTGCTCCAAAGCTCCTTCCTTCTAGCATTGTAAAGTACCTGCCTCTTTTGTCTCTGATTAGGTGTAGGGTGACTTACGTGCTACTTTCTGTCACACTGGAGCTGAGGTTATTAGCATCCATATTTTGTTGCTCTTTAATCTTTTCCAATTGGTGTCATATCTCACAGTACCCACCAGTTATTTTCCATAAGCTGCATTCACAGGAAATAGGTTACCTATTTAATGCTGCATGATATGTTATTGTAGCCTAGTTAAAAGACAATTCCCCAACTGCCCCATCCATCACAAACACTACTTCAGCTTACCTGCTCTGTCATATTGTTCCCAAAGCATTTATGAATAAACTAAAATCTTTACACTCCTGTATATTAAAGGTGCCATGCAACAATGGCCCCATAACCTTTTATGTACACTATAATCCAGATGAAAGCTTAGTTTCAACAGAAGTCAATTGTCAAATTCATGTGGGTCCTCAAGTACAGAAAGTTTGAGTTGAGCTTAGTTCTAGCAAATGAGTAGGATTTCACACATTGTACACACTGCTTTCAACAAGTATCCAAACAGTTGAGATAGGAAAATCCTAGTACTCAACTGCAAGGTTGGTGGTATATCCTCGGACTGTTCGGTACATTTTGCACAACTGAACGATTACATTTTGCACAACTTCTGAAAGATTATGAATTCTTGGATTGACAATCAGCCAAACAAACTAAACTGAATCATTTAGTCATCATGACCGATTGCGCACAAAGGATACTAACCGTGAGGACAGTGTCAGTCCTTGGCTACCAGTCCGAATTTTTTCACAAAAATGTATTTTTGGGACTAAAATTAAATTGAAAGTAGCATGGACTAGGATTTACTCAGCATTTATTTAATTGCCAATCACAACCCATCCCCAACTTTTTGAATGGTTGTTATTTACACATTGCGAAGTACACTTCCATTATCTTTTTCATTATTTTCAATTACATGTACTCATTTACTTAAGTGGGAATGAACCCCATGTTGACCATTCTTGTGCAACTAATACAGCTCAATTTATTTTTACTTCAATTGCGATTGCAGAGCGTTGTGGGATTCCATACAATATCCATGACATTACGAGTAGGCTTCGTGAAGAATGTCATTGGCAAGTCCTGTAATGAATGAAGGCATAGAAACTAGTTGTAGATGGTAGATTAAACTAAGTATTTACTTTTAGAGTTAAAACTGAATCTTCCTGTCAACTTCAATCTGTTCAATTGAAACAGAGAACTTCACATATAAATTAGTAACACCACAGAAATTCAATGTAACATTCAAATGTCAAAAAATAACACCACTAAATTTAATCAAATGTTGTTTCTTCACCACACTCATTTACTGTGTATTAGGGCCCTATGTTAGTGTCTATGACAAATACTCCCTAAATATCATATTTAGTGAGTGCAACACTTACGCAGCAGTTTCGCTCTTAATCCCTAACTTGATCCTAATAGCAAAAGTGGTACAATTTGTCATGCAATTTCCACTTCAAAATGCACTTTAAAAGGGTGATCAAGACTAAATTGCCTTTCTAGTCAATCTCTTGTGATTCCCTTTTTAAATCCACCTGCATGGTACAGTGCTATTTTACCCTTGACTATAAAACCATTTGTATTGTAAGTACCTGTATACGTTCGACTCGGAATAGAGTACAATAAATTAAATAAATGCCACCCAAACACACACACACCCCACACTTTTCTCATGCATGATTTAAATGGTTGCCATGGTTTTTGGTAAAAAATTCAGGTGGTATGATTAAAAGTGCAATCAGCAAGCAAACAGAATGGCCGACGTGAATCATTTAGCTTCCGCGCCCGGCTGCGTATTGTATAGAGCAAAAGTAAACACAAGTTCTCATAAATTTCTCAGCCCCTGTATAACCCGCCATATATTTTATGAGCATTTCGTATGTGTATCAATATTTGACGATGAAATTGCAAGACATTGCAAAACATGTCATCCAACATGTCCTTAATGATTAACATGTTGACCACAAAAGTAAGAAGGATCAATATAGGGGTTAAGTTAGACTTCATGAATGTATTAAAAGCCACTTCTGGCTTGGTGCTTATTCTTCATGGGCAATTCAGCAGTTTTACGGGAAGGTTGTGCCAATTGTGTCGGGGGAGAGTAGTGCAAGATTTATGGCAGAGACACGGGCTGCTTTCTCACTTGTTTTTTGTTCAAAAGGCTTTTTTAAGCATGCATGACAGTGAGGAATCATTTATGTGTTGTTCAAAATACAGTGGCAACGGTGTTATGTAGTTAGTAGTGGGGATTCAAAATTGTTGAGGAATGGATGAAAAGAACTCTCCGGTTGACATATGTACAGTTGTCTTGTCTCTCTGTGGGAAATAAACAGTTTACACTTAGATGTTCTTGAAGC
Organism: Ophiura sarsii; assembly: GCA_035610835.1. Lineage (NCBI taxonomy): Eukaryota > Metazoa > Echinodermata > Ophiuroidea > Amphilepidida > Ophiuridae > Ophiura > Ophiura sarsii. The sequence continues at coordinate 44,227,452 of CM069450.1, read as the reverse complement.
ACCAAGCAAAGATCGCTAGGTATGATGGAGCCAATGTCAACATAAGCCGGTGTTGTATACCAGTACATCTTCATCAGTTGTACTTTTTGCTGAGCTGGGCAACCTCATGACCACTGCACATTCATTTCTTCTGTAAGATCTAATCACCTATTTGTGAAGACTATGTTGGAGCCAATGTCAACATAAGCTGGTGTTGTATACCAGTACAGTTTTTCATCAGTTGAGTGTCTGCTGAGCTGGGCAACCCCATGACCACTGCACATTCATTTCTTCTGTAAGATCTAATCACCTATATGTGAAGACTATGTTGGAGCCAATGTCAACATAAGCTGGTGTACAGTTCTTCATCAGTTGTAGTTTCTGCTGAGCTGGGCAACCCCACTTCACATTCATTTCTTCTGTAAGATCTTATCAACTTGTTGTGAAGACTGACAATTGGTGTGCTACTGTGCTGTTAGTATTAGGTCTCTTCTTGTGCCATCGTCAAAATCTGGGTTTCATCCGTAACTTTCATGGTTTCCAGTGGAATACTTTCATCACAACTTTGAAAGGTTGCATGCATTAAGAAGGGGATCAAATTATTCTCATCATGAAGTGTAAATGTTGTTTTTGAGATGTGATCTTCAATCCATATCAGGACGCCACAGAAAACCATGTCTGCATAGTATTGATGTGATCTTACGGAAATCTATGGGAAATTTACCACCAGAAAGGAAGTCGTAATATCAAGCTTTGATATTGAGATTTTAAAAAATCACAACATCTATGTTATCCTCTGAGTCAGCATTGCTTATTTGACCTACATGTATTGCTATTATTTGAAATTTCGAAATCAACCTGTGGATTATATCTTCTTCATCAATTATCCATCTCGATTCAGGTGGACCTAACACTGGTGATGATTCAAGTGAGAATAGTGCTCCAGCATCTACGCCTGCACTGCGAAAAATCAGATTGGAACTGTTGTTTAAGGAATATGAGGTACGGTACATCTAGTGTAGTGTTAAAAAGAAGATTATATATAGTGCTCACAATTATTTCAACATGAATACACTGAAATAAGGTGTAAAAAAGAAATATATCAAGCAAAATGGCAGTATTTTGAATCGCATTTTGTCAAAATGTGTTCATAATTGTGAAGTCATGTTTAAATTTTCAAATGATTTTTTAATTTTCTCAGGATTTGTTTTGGGTTTTTTAAAAGGATTGCGAGTTATTCCAGAATTGTGAAATTCGGCACTTTATTAGGACCCATGATTTCAACAGTGAGTGGAATGTTGTAAAGGAGCACAATGTAGCAATACACCCATCTTGATTTTGATCAAGGCAGTTAATCCTGATTGCCAAGCAAAACAGATAATGGATTAACAGCATTTGTCAAGGAGTTCAGCGTAAAAGTCCATTTAACAGGTAATGGTGTAGTAGAAGCTCAGCCCATGAGCTCTTGGATTCACGTTTGTGTTATTTACATTGTACTAATTGAATTACAAATCTTGTTTTTTGTGTTTTTTTGCACTTTTAAAGGATGAAATTGAAAAGCTCAACAGGAAAATGGAGACCGTCCAGAAGCAGAATAATGATCTACAGAATCGTTTATCTGAGGCGTCTCAAGAAACTTCAACCACCTCTTCCACATCCCTGTCTTCACCTTATAAAGGGATAAAACTGAAAGGAAAAGAGGTAAAAGATGATGCAGAGGCTTTCCTAGCTCTAAGAGCAAAGTTCAAGGAAGCATCCTCGACTTACGAGAAGGTGAAGCAAGATATGGATAAGATGAAGGAGGTAAATATTTAAATATGTTTCATTTATGTTTTGATAATATAAGAAATAGTTTACTTTAGGTCCCAGACATGTGTTGAGATTGTGTGACACGATCAAAGGGAATGAAGCGGATGTCAGGAATATTGATTTTGAGTTATAAGTTATTTTCTCAGTTGGTTAATTGTTTGGACTAAAGGCCTGTATTCTCGTAAGTAGTTAAACACAGTTTTAAGCTAAACACTCGTCTAACTTTGACTTTAGACACATCGTTTAACTAGACGTAATTCTCAAAAATGTGTTAAACTTAAATACGTGTCTAACTCACTAAAAAGTGTCTAACTTTAAACATGGGTATGGGGGTAGTTTAAAGCGTGTTTAACTAAACTCATACCACAACTGTTTGCCTTGAATAATCACTCAACCGTGCCTGCTGCAAGTTGACGTTCAGATCATGTATAGTATTAAAAATACACATGCTTTTGAGGTATTCGGTCGATATCTATTGTAATCCATTAGGGCCACAGCAAAAATAATTACCTGTATAAAGTACGCACGACCACTCTGGGGACGAGATTCGCGGAGTTTAACAAAATATTGTTTAAGGGGGGACTCCAGGAATGTTTTGATTTGATTTTTTTAAATTTTGTGAGTGCTGTAATTATTGAACTATTAATCAAATGCATATAAAAGTATACATTTTTGGAAAGGAAATGGATCAGAGAATCCAAATTTGGCATCAATTTTGACCAAAAATTTTGAGTAAAATATGCCCAAATCGCTTGATGATAATGTAATACATAGACACTAATGAAGGGACCAAAAAAAATTAACCTTATCTAATTTTTTTTTTGAAATTTTGACCAAAAAGTGCCAACAAAACGTGAAAATGGATTGATTTATTTTTTGACACTTTTTAGTCATTTCAAAAAATATTAGATTAGGAAACATCATGTATGCAATTATAACACACACACATTTTTTATTTCTTATGTTATAGCATTGTGAAATCAAAGACAATAAAATGTGCTATCATTTTCAAGAAATGCCCTCTATCCCTGCTTTCATCCTTGAATGCAGGTTTTTGGCTAAATTACATCTATGAACATAAAACTAAAATATCTTCCAAGTTACAGAGCGATACGATTCCTAATAACCTCAAAATCAAGGTTTGAAAATATATGGACGCACTACTTATTTTTCTGGCCTGTTTTACTTTCTTGTTCGTAAATAATATTACAGGGTTTGTAATCCATTTGGTAGTGTTTACAGATACGACCAAAAACCAGACACAAGCGAACACATTCGTGGGGTGGTATAAATGAAAAATGTGGGAAAAAACATTGAATTCCCAAAATTGAAAGCAGATTTCTTTTTAAATGTTAATAAAGTTATATTTTCTTTATACAGGTGAATCGAAGGTTGAGAGATGAGAATTCCTCGCTCCTCCGAGAGACGGGTCGATTAAAACAGCTTGTTGTAACCAGGTCCCCACGCAAGTAAGTAGAAAAGTTAATGACAGTGTTGTTCAGGTGTTGAATTAATTAAGAAAACTAATGGCCATTAACCACATCAAAATAGAGTACACACAAAGAATGCCCTAAGGATGAAGTTGTTTGAGTAGCGAAAGACTATAGATAAAGAAGCAGATCTTTTTGCGGGAGATATTGAGTTTGAAATAAAAACTTGCAGGACATGTTTGATTTTGGGATTTTTTCATCAATGCGACATGTTTAGAGAACCATACATTACTCTCTATGAAGGCAATGGTATTTTGCCTCAAGTCCGTCCCTGCTTGACAGTATTCTCATAAGATCTATCAAACAAAACCAACAAATAACAGCTTTTCCTAGATTGGAAGGACCAACTTATCCATCTGACTAACATTTGATGGACGTTTTATTATTTTATTTTTTTAATATTTTTTATATGAACATTTAGTTTTAATATTCTCCATATAATAAAGTACAGTATTTAATTATTGTCTTTCCACCTTTTATTATAAACCCCATTTTTTATTGTGTTTATATTTGATGGATGTTACATAGAAATAAACTTATTGACAATTATTCATGGTTAGTCAATACATATTCTCCTGACTTTATATCAGTCGAGCACTCTATGACTAGTATCTCTGAGCACAGGCCAAATCTGGACATTTGTTTTGCTGCGACACCAATGATTATATATTCATACTGTCCGTGGACTCATTATTACCACCATCATCCTGTCATCTGTTGTGTTTTCTTGTCTGAAAATCCTATTTTTGTTTGCTGCACATTCGATTTGCTTATTTATTTGCAATGGGCACAACCATTTTTAAAATGATCTATCACATGGAGTACACACTAAGAAATGATTAGCTAGATAAAGAAGGTACGTTTACATTATTAACTCTTGCAAATTTGGTGAAAATAAATGCAGCTATCCTGGTGTCTAATTAACATTTAATACACATTACATAACAGAACTCCAAAACTCATTCAGGGTTTTTTGTGATAATTCCTCCCAAATCACAGTCACAGACAAAAAATTAGGTGTGGAACTGAGTTGTAGTAGTTTATTAATGTTATATGTGAGATTTTCCTATGCTGAAATGATACTTTTTGTGGTCAAATACATGTTTTAACATATTTTACAATGTGAGAATAATAAAGTGATTTTTTATGGATCATTAGATATACTTGTACTTTTTAATCATGGTCAAAGATCACTAGAACATCTGTCCTTTGGTCTTCAGTCCATTCTCATGTGCCAGCAGATCAGGTCAAAATTACAAAAGTGCTCTCTGGGGTACAATAGAAGCTTTTTTTTTCTTTGCTTTTTAAAAACATGTCTTTAAGAAATTGGTATTACAATTCATCATTTTCAGATGAAAGCAGAAATAGAGAAAGTAATGCACTTCAATTGAATTAAATATTGAAATAGCTGTCAATGGAGAGACCTACAGAGATTTTATTTTGTCTAATTTTGGAACTTCCCCAAGCCAGCAATACTTTGGGGAATTATACATCGTAACCGGATGTGTCCTAATCAAAAAACATATCTGAGAAATTAAGTTTTATTTTTGGATTCCAGATTTTGAAAGTTTTGAAGTAAATAGTTAGGAGAGATTTAAGGAAATATGATGAAATAATCAAATCCAGATAATCTGGCTATAATGGAACAACCTTTATCCTGATCTGACGGTACTACCATTCACAGTGTACAACGTGCAGGACTATACAGTGAATGTCAGTGCGCCATGGTTCGGAGAGTCACAAAAAGCCGTTGGTCCTGTATATTCAGACGCTTCACCCTGAATAGTTGCAGAACTCATCGTAAAGAGTAGGGCATCATCCCGGGTCTGTTACTTGTACACAAACTCATGTCCCTAGGTTTCTGGGAATTTGGCGCAATAACAATAGAAATTGTTCTGCCAAGTATTCTATAGATATAGATATACCTAAAAATCATACACAGATTCAACATACCCGTATAGGTTGCATGTAATGAAGAATTCCTTGCTATGATTATAGCTTGGTCGGTAGGGCTGGTCGGTCCCGATGCTTTAGCTGTGAATATTATACTTACAGCATGCAATGTTTGAACCATGACCATCTAAAGGGCAAACACAACATGTTTTCAATAAAAAGATGTAACATGTTAAAAGTAATGATGAATTAGTGTGATTTTACCAAGCCCAAAGAGCGAAGGGTTATAACTTATGATTAGTTCATGAATATTTATAAAGAATATTTATATGGTGAAATAATATGTTCTTTGCAATGAATATTTTGCAATGACATTGTAATTTTATTTGGGCAGGTATTGTTCCACTAACTTAAACATATGTGACGCAACACCACAAGTAAATGAGGCACAATAAGGGACATACATGAATATTGAGATCATGATATTAATGTATAATAAGTTAACCCTAACACTCATGAGTACTCCAAATTACTACGATGCGGTGTGTTTGTTTCACCCGGCGCGGCAGTTTTTTGATGAAATAATGGCCCAGGCTATATACTTGGCGAAGTATACTGAGCCAAGTATGGTTGACCCCTGTGGCCCAGTGGTAAGTCGTTCGCCTCTGAACCCAGAGGTTCGGGGTTCGAGCCCTGGGGCGTGGGGGTTCTTTTTCCCCTCGCTTTTTGGCCGCGAAAAAAAATCTTTGGAAAAGGTGCCTCGGGGGTTAGGGTTAAGGGACATTTTGGTATCAAAGTCATAGCAGGAATCATGAATGTCTAATTTCATCGCTTTCAAATGGTGAATAACATTTTTCTTGAAATTGTCTTAAAGCCCGATCAATTATTATCCTGTAAATTTGAGGATAATTCATCAAAGAATAATAACAATAACAATATGTGTCAAGCCATTAATTTGTCGCCCTGTACAATGGAATTTTGCAAAAGTCCCTGTTGTACCGTGTTTACAGGGGCTATGGCTAAAAATAACCAGACAAAATGTCAAAATAGGACTTTTAAATGCACAAACTAGTCTCTTCAATTACCTTTTGATTGTAACAATAGCCCATAATCTTTGAGGTATTGCTCATTTGAATTAGTCACTAGTTTTGTAGTTGTAGCTATATGTGACCCAACACAACTAAATGAGGCACAATTAGGGAAATATAAATATTGAGTTATTGATTTCATCATAATTAGAAGTTAACAACATTTTGGTACCAAAGTCAATGTTATCTAACCAAAGTTACAGATGATTAAAAATCAGTTTGTCTCCAAACAAATATAATTGTCAAGTAATGAGCATTTTAAAGTTTTACACTATTTATTTTTATGAATTTGAATATTTGGTTACATAAAAAATGTATCAAAGATCAGAAATAAAATTTTGAATGAATTTCGAACTTTTTATGACGTATTTTGACTTTGTCCCACATTTGTGCTCTTAATTCAAATTAGGCACTGCCGCATTGTGCCTCATTTGTTCATGTTGGGTCACATCAATACAAGTTATTTCTACCAGTAGTCTCTTTGTATGATGATATCTGATTATCTGTTTTCATATGTAACATACAGATTAATATTTTATAATTATCCTGTAGCTGTACACTAGGAAATTACTGAATCTTTTACTAGCGTATGCTTTTTCAAGCGATTCCAACACCATTTTATGATTTTCTACTTGGTACTTATCACTTGGCATTTAGCTTTCAAAACTCAGGCAAGAGCCATACGCAGCAAATGATTACCTAAAATGTTCAGCCTATTTTGTACACTGTAGGGAGCTTTCAATATGTTGTTATGTTTGTTGTATAGTATGGGAATATGTGTATTCTAAATTTATAAGATTTATTGTAAAAATAGGCAGGAATGGCAGGAACATGTATTAAAATTCAAACAGCACAGCCTTAACAATATCTATATGGATAACACTACAGTAAAAGCAGCGCTGCACCGACCAGCATTTACTTGTCAATGTGCCCAGTCATTTACGGATGCATACAAGCAACTGAGAGTCAGCTCATCTGTGCGATAGCTACTGACGTGCACTCACAACGATGGGGCCATAACATACAGCAAATACGTGGGTAGATTTTTCCTATCATGTTGATACTAAGAGATGGCCTCAGTGTTTCATCTTTCCTTGGATGAGAATGATAGTAGGTTCAGGCCAGGAATAGGGTAGGGGGGTTGGGATTGTGACAGGGTAGGTCTGATTAAATCATGTCAATTAAAAATATGGATTCAGATAAGTGTAGGAAATTAGGCAGAAGGGTTGGCAAATACACATGAAATTTCACCTAATACTGCGATTGCATGATTCAATTTAAAACTACTTAAAAATCATACTAAAGATTGTGTAAATATGTATTTAGTATGACTATTCAACTTGTATAGGAAATGAGGGTATAACTTTTCCGGAAAAAAATAACAGGCAGAAAATTACCCTCATTGATTTGGAGAAAAAAATCATATAATTCTTAACCCAATTGGTCAAGGGTAAGCTCTATTAGCAGCACTTTCTCATTTAGTCAACTTCTAATCTTCTTCTTGTAGTTGCAAGAGAAACCTATTTCAGGTGGAATTCTTCCAGGGGGTGGCATTCATATTCTCAGAAGGGACGGCTTCAGAAATTATGTTGTCATGTTAGATCAGAACCTTTTTTTTTCTTTCAAATTTCTCTTGAAATTATGCAAGTTTTGAAAATTGTGTGGAATTAACCCTAAATACCATGACCCAGCCTGTTTCTATAACCCTGCGTGGAAGTTTTTTTATGAAATACTGGACCCAGCCTAGGGGCAATATACTGCGCCAAATATCCCTGACACCCATGGCATGTTGTGGAATTCTCTACCCAGTGTGCTGGAGGTCCGTTGTTGAAATCCGGGAGGGGGGGGGCTATTATTTGGGTCCATTTTTGCCCAGGGGAAACAAATTCTGTTAGGGTTAATCCATCACAGATATTTGTGGTTTGAGTATTCTGAGGGAAAAAATTATGAGAATTCTAACAATTTCAAGAGGCAAATTGGAGAAACCATCCCTTTTACCTGTCCCTTCTACCACCTGTCAATATTGCTGACTTAGCTGCTGGAATACACTTGATCAATATTTGTTTTGAGAGGAACAAGGGATATAGCAATCACCAAAATATATATTTCTGTACATTGTAGCCTCTCTATTGACTTGATTGAATCTCAAAATTATGCAAAAGAAAAGCAAACAGAGGTGTCCTTATTTTTTATGCTAATCAAAATCTTCAACGTTACTTGCCACGCCTGTCTGATTTTGATAAATGTGCGAGTTGAAATTTGCATTTTTTCACACGCTTCTGGGCGGAAGTGTTGCCAAACAGTTTATTCTCCCCTCATGTTGGCATGTATTAGATCATAGTGATGCATTATAGCAGTCATGAACGTACCCTATCAAAATAAATGAACAACCGTTAATAATGCAAGCAAACCCCCACCATGTCTAAGAGATAAAATGCCGCTTGGAAAATTGTCAGGAAAATTAGCGATTGCCTGGGTATATCATGTTGGCTGCGTTTCGTCATCTGAGTCTACAAACTGGTCGCTTAAATAATTTAATACTTGTTATGTGTTCATGGCAGGTCTATTAAGCATGCACCATTGAATTATGATGGTGTTCAATAAACGGCTACAAAAAGTGTCTTTAAAATTTCATATTTTCCCTTGTCGTTTTTGCGGTGGCTAATGAATACATTTATACTTGTTGCCATGGTGTCTTTCCATAACTTGTATAGACTCGAGCCCCTTGGAATCATCACCGTGTTAGCGGCAACACACTGTGCTTCCATTGTGTTTAGACTCCCAACCGGAATACACTGTATGGATCCTTTCTGCTGTTGAGGCAAATTGTACAATATTGATAATTAGCATTGTGCATTATCATTAGCACGTATTTCACACAATTATTAGCTTTTTCTGTGACTTTTTAGTCTGTAAATGCAGTTAACTCGACATATGTTATGAAGCTGTTAACCTTCTGAGTACCTCACCGGCCAAAATATCAGGTTGTATCATTAGTTAATACAATCAGAGATATGGTTAATAAAATGTGACCCAACACGAGTAAATAAGGCACAAGGGAGGGATATATGAATATTGTGTTATTTATATCATGATATTATGTATATGTTAGGGGCATTTTGGTACCAAAGTCAGTGTCATATCAAATACAAATTGTCAAGTTATGGGCAATTGAAGGTTTGGTTTTGGTAACAAATCAATGGAGTAAATGAAAATTAAATACCTCGAAATGTAGTTTGTCTCTTTATTTTCATGAATTTGAATCTTTGGTTATATAGAAGATATCAAAGATCAGAAATTTGACTTATGAATTTGACATATTCTGACCATGTATTACATTGGTGCTCTTAAATCAAATTAGCTACTGCCGCATTGTGCTTCATTTAGTCATGTTAGGTTACAAATAGCCGGCAAATAGATGAACAATATTTAGCTTTTATAATAGATCTATATAAGCACTATTTTGATTGGTTACATAGCGATTACATCACCCAACTAACCAATCAAATACACTGTACAAATGTCGTTGCCGGACCGCGCATGTTTGTTTGCATAGCAGACAGGATGTTGTGTCACAAATGGTGAGAATAAAGGACACCGAAGTGTGTGCATCGCCAGCGTACCTCCCGGCTATAACGTATAGGAAACGTGTGGATGATAGAAATATCACACTCTGCTCATCTCCATGGAGGGTGTAAAGAATAGCACTTAAAAATTTAACTATCCAACGGGTGAGAGCAGCAAGTGTATATAAGAGAGAGAGAGTTGGGGGTATTGGGGAAACTGACAGGCAAATCTGTGGAAGAAATCTCCCTCACAGTGGCGCATAAATATTTCAACTGTTTATCTATCACCCAAGTCTTAAACGTCATTAAGTAGTAATGAACCTCATAGTAGGATAGACGGTGGTGGCAATGCGTAAGAGTGGTGTTTTTAAAATTTAAAAAGTGACAAACCAGTTGCATTAATTTATTGCCCTTAAATGATTGGGACTTACTCAAGCCAGAATTAATTTTAAAGATCTGGTTAAATTTTGATTAACTTAAAGCAGGTCTGAGAAATGTGTATTATTTTTCTTCGGACAGCGTCTGGTGCTTTAAGGTGTATATTTAAGATTAGGGAATTTGGAGAAACTTCCAAAATCACTTTTTGATGAGAATCTTGGATTCGACTTTGCATTGTCACTCTCTTTATTATCCTCGAAAAGAGGATTTTCTACTTTATCCACCGAGAAATTGCTTTTTGTGCGAGAAAAGCTGAAAAAAATAATTGCAGTGTAGATGAAGATAAAGTGAGAGCTTTTTCTTTCATTTTTCTGATGGAAGTAATAGGAATTTTTAGATGTTTGAGTAAAGCTGACATAGCTTCTTTTTTGCACCCTGAGGGGGGAAGAGATTGTGTTCTCTAACTTTACCCATTGTATATTCCTTTAAGCTAAAGTTTAAAAATGCATCATCAAATTATAACAACTATGTCATATTACAGTCATCCTGTATAAGGATGGGTTGTATATTTCTGTTCATTTCTATGTGTCTGCTCATGTCCATTTTAAAATTTCTGATCTGTTATGTGGATACTGGATATGATGGTCAGCGCCTCGTGGTAGACAAGTGGGCTATTCCATTGACACCCCCCCCCCCTATGGAAGAAATCCCCATAGGGAGTGTGAATTTCAAATGGGGTTATACCTGAATGGTGGATTCCATTTTAATTCTTCGCTCCTTGCGTGATATATTAAAATCATGTCTTCCATAGGGTTGGTTGGTTGGTACGTTTTTCTGTCATGACTGACAGCTCGTGATTTTGGTGATGACACGCCACTTCCGTCAGTCAGCAGCCAATCGATAAATGACTGAAGTAGGATGCCCAACCAGAGTTTTTATTCTGTCGAACCATCTTGACCTTGGCCGGCCTTGTCTGCGTGCACCCTCAATCTTGCCCTGCATGACCACCTTCTCTAAACAGTTTCCTTGGCGTCTGGCAATATGACCGAAATAAGAGAGAGATTTGGGAATTGATCAGCCCAAGTAGTCTTGTCTTCACACAAAGCTCCTGAAGCACACTCACATTGGGGTTGTATAGATTTCAACTGAAATAGCCCATTGTTAATAAAAATTCCATTAAAATGGAAAGTTGGCGGTCAAAAGGAAATTGCGATATAAGGCAAATAGAAAGAGCAAAAATAGCAACATTTGTAAATACGGCTTTTAGTTGCTAAAATTATGTGGCAGAAGAAGCAAGCGCATAGATGATAATTGTGCATGGCATTACTAGAAAGCAATATAAATTACAGCCATAGTTTAGTGATAAACACGGTTTTAACATTCAATTTAAGTTTTAAATATATGTCATATGTATTCAATTTATTTGATCAATACATAAATAAATGTAGAAATAAATAAATGAGTATTTTTTTTAAAATACTTTAAATAAATAGTTGAATCATTTTGTTAATAAATAATAATATAAATCGAAAATTAAATTTTTAATCGAAAATAAATGAATCAATAAACTAATGAATCAATACATAAATACACGCATATTAAAAGTTAAAATATTAAAAATTACTTATAAAATAAAGAAATTAAAACAAATAAACATGAGAAAACATTAATAAATAAAAAATGAATAAATAAATAAATGAATAATTATGTAGATAATTAATAATATAAAAAGTAAATAAGTAAATGGGCAATTCCACATGAGTAGAGTCAAAAATGGAGAATTTAAAAGTTTATAAAATACAACTTCAAAGCATGTTTTTGGTGGACAACATCCTATATATTAGTGAATAGAAAACCGTTTGTGAATAACTTATTCCGTTTTTCTGACAGCAATGTTTGAACTGTTGGGGTTTTCTAGGCTTCAGAATTGAAAAAATGACTTAATTTAATAAAAAGTCAATATATCAATGATACCTGAACTTATTCCTTTGTGTCCTTTGCAGTTATACTGGTATATGGATAACATTCTTATTTTGTAAAGCACTTGTTACAGCTGGATCCGATATTTGCGGGATAGAATGTCCAGATCTCCTCCAATTTCTGTGTAATTCCGTTACCAATAATGAAAGAAAGTTTTCTTAAAGAACTTAAATCTTGATGAATTATTCTGTAATTGTAAATTCAATGCTTTTATCTATGTCCTCAAAACCCAAAACCCCAAATTCTTTTTTATCTTAACTCATTCCTATCAAAACAGTGGTAACGGAATTACATTTGGTAACGGAATTACATTAAGATCACAATTAGAGCTTCAGCTTTCTGAAGCTATAGAGTAAATATCAAGTAATCTCTATTTATTTATTGTTTAACAATCAATCACAGAATGCACATGTTAGGTTTTATATATATTTTAAAGTCCAATTTAACACACATTGGTCTAATATTTTGATTTATCAGGTATTTTCATGTTTTTCGTCCATTTTTAGGTTTTCAAAACAATCAAAAATCATCTTTTTGAGCTAAGTTTGCATACAGGTATTTTCATTTTTGTGTACAATGGTGGAAGAGTCATGCTGAATGTTAACCCACTCATTCTGATAAGCTGATATCCAAAAAAAATCCATTTATCTAGTAAATTTAGTTACAATTTCGTCATTCCGTTACCAAAAATCTGCATTTTCATGTGAAAAAAGTTCAAAGATGGAGTACACATGGTAAAATTAATTAAAATATGTCTCAGGAGACCAAATACTATTATTATAAACAAAAAATAGCTTGCATTGGGTAACCAACAAATTCTTGATATTTTCAAAATTACACAATTTTAGGTAGGTACTAACGTAACCAAAGTTGTCATAAGTTTTGAGTTTGACATCCAGTTGACTTGCATAATAGCTTATTTTGAAGCCAAGAGCATGGCAAGTGTCAGCATGCCTATTTTTCTTTAAAAACCTGATATATTAATGGGAATTTTCAAGAAAAATTCAGAAGGCGTAATTCCGTTACCATTTTAGTAATTCCGTTACCGCTGCCTTTTTTGGAAACATGGTCGATTAAGGAGCAAAAAAGATATACTTAAAGGAGAAAATACCACCATGATAAAGTTGACACCACACAGGCAATGAACTTTAAGATAAATCCACACAAAATGTATGTTCAATTTCAGAGGAAATCATGTGAAAGTTGAAGGTTGGAAAAAAGGCTCATTTATTGCCGTAATTCCGTTACCGGCGTATCATACGTGCTAGCTCTTTCCACATGTATGCAATTTCAAAATTTCTGTTTCTATATGATAGCAGGTATATCTCCAGAACATATTAAAGTATTGATAAACATATAGGTCAAAGGACTAATCCATATTATGAAAAAGTATGAGCAAAATTGGTCTGAATTGTAATTCCGTTACCGTGGAATTGCCCAAATATAGAAATATACAAATGTGATGTGATCTGTGAAAACCCGTCGGATGTCGCAAAATGTGAACTAGGGATTAAGGGTAATTTAAAAAATAAATAAAAAAATAAAAAATAAAAAAACTTTTTTTTTTATAGATTTCTTTAAAGAAAATTAGTTTCCAATACTTTGTATCATCATCTTTCATAACATTTCACCTTCAAAAACCTACTTAAGTCACTTTTATTATTAACCTTATAATGTTATTATATTGAATTATGTATCTTTTTTGGCCTGTTTTCATGATTTCTTGTTTTGTAGCTTTTGATGACATCACAATCATCATTCACTCATAACGTTTTTTGTAGTGATCGTAGAAAAATTATCGAAACAGTTCTGTAATCAGCACAGTTTTAGCTTTCTTATGATATAAATATCTCCAATATGAAAAATGCCACCATGTGGCGGGTTTTCACAAATCGCATCACAAATTAATAAATTTTACACTCAATTTAAGTTTTAAATATGTCATATATATTCAATTAATTTGATTAGAATTATATTCAATTTAATATGGCCAATATTCGTTAGTAAAACTATGGTTGAAGTAGAATTTATTTGTTTATTATAGAAAAAATTCCATTGAAATGGAATGGGGGCGATCCAAGAGAAAGAATCATGTTTTGTAACCATTTTCTGAAGCATCTGTTCATTCTGTTGCATACCAAAATACCAGGGATATGGTGTATGTATCTTTCAAACAACAACAAAACACCCCAAATCAAAACACAACAGTCTAAAAATAGTACAGGAAACCAACAAAGTTGATGTTTGTGCATGGAGGGGGGAGGTACCATCTGAAGGACACATACGGTAGGTTTATTCTAAAGCAAGCACTATTTTTTCGCGGCATTTAATGTTCGTGATGCAGAAGAACCCACATTTTTCATCATGAAATGTTTACAAATGTACACCTTTCTAATAATGTCTAATAAGAATACTAAAAGCTTGTGAGCATGACAATTTCACCAATCCTAGCCAGTCGCGAAATTTTTCATACACATAGATATTTCATGCAAACCTTGACCATGTTTAATGACACAGTTGACACTCTGAGCTTTTCAGTAGTATCTGAGACCACAATTGTAATGTGTATAACATCTGGACAGTTGGTAGATTTCTCTTTAGTCAAACAAGATAAGCTATTATGGTCTAATAACATCTCATTGAATCATCAAGGCTAAACAAATATAGCTTTGACTCCATCACAGACTGCAGGACTGTTAAAATAAACTGCATAGGTACATGTAATTTACAAAGACTGCAAAATAATTTAGACAATTTTCCATATACTAAAAACAAAATGGCAGCCTCCATGTATATGTAGAAAGACCTAAATGTCCAAGAATATGCAATCTGATGCTATAAGGTTGGCGGTTGCCCCGCCAACCAAAAAGGCAACTTATTGGAGCAGTTTTAGTGAATTGCTCATTTTGGTGGTCTCATGCCTGTTCATCAGTAGCATGTTGCAGGATTGGATAAGTACCTCATTTCTCCTTGAAACTTTAATAAATAAATATTGCACACAAATTGAGAAGAGCTGGCATTGTTGATTTCATGATTTCAATTGGGGTTCCAATTTTCAATTAAGACTAGAAACCATTTTTTGTAGGACTTGACAATTTACAATAACATGTTAAGGAAAATGGGTTTTAACGCCCCCTCCCCCCCCCCCCCCCCCCCCCTCCCCCCCAAGGATTATCAAGCTGTAACTTTTGATAAAAGTATACATTTTTGGAAAGGAAATAAGTCAGAGAATCCATTTTTTTTATCAAATTTCACTTCTTCTTTTTTGACCAAAAGATCACTTTTTTGGCTCAAATTGTTTTGGACAACGTAGCAAAATCAGTGTTTGCACTAGAATTGCACCAAGATCATCTAATTCTAAAGACACTTCTCTAGGAGCGCAATTTTTTATTTTTTCATAAACACAATTTTAGTTTTTGGTAAAAAAATGCAGAAATTGCACCAAAATCATCTAATTCTATTATTAGAAACTTCTCTAGGAGCACATTTGTTTATTTTTTCATGTAAGATTTTTGATTTTTGATTAAATTTTTTTGATTTTTGATTTTACCTCCAAAAATTGTATGAAAAAAATGCAAAAAGTGTCTTTAGATGATTTTGGTGCAATTTCGGCATTTTTTACCAAAAACTGCAATTTTATTAATTTTGTCCAAACATTTTTGAGCCAAAAAAGTGGTGGTTTTGGGTCAAAATTTCAGCATTGTAGTTAAGTTTGATACCAAAATGGATTCTCTGACTCATTTCCTTTCCAAAATGTATACTATACTGTTAAGAATTTTTTGTAAATCACATTAATAGTTCAAAAGTTACAGCGCTTGATAAAATATCATATTTTGGGGTTAGCATACCCCCCTTAAGGATTTTAAGAGGGTTCAAGACTCCAAAAAGAGGGTTGAAGCAAACTCTGATTGCTTTCTGATAGACTAATTCCATTTACACAAGAGCTGTAATATTAAGGTGGGTAATTTATCTTACTATGAGCATGTTTCTGCTGGGGAAGAAACCGCTAATAAACGCTAAGTTTGCCCAGTAGACTTGACTTGCCGTTTTCATGACTATTTTGACACAAAGGTAGAGAAGATTCGCGAGGAATTAGACGAAGCTGATCCATCTCCAATGTCTGTTAATGTCAATGACTCATGCACAACTAACTTTCATGAGTTCAAGCCGATCTCAAACGAAACTGTGCGTATGATCATAATGGAATCTTCAAAATCTTCGTGCGCTCTAGATCCCATTCCAACGCGGACGTTAGTTCACCCAGAGCTTCTGGATGCAATTGTGCCAATCATCACAAGAATCATCAATGCATCTCTCTCTAAAGGTGACATTCCACCTGCCCTAAAGGAAGCGTTAGTTAAGCCATTGCTGAAAAAGTCCACTCTCGACCCGAATGAACTGAAAAACTTCCGGCCCATTTCAAACTTACCGTTCTTATTCAAGACTCTTGAACGAGCTGCCGTCCAACAATTCCAGCAGTATTTGTCTGAAAACGAACTTAATGCATATCACCAATCAGCGTATCGGAAACATCACAGTGTGGAAACTGCCCTTGTCCGTGTTACAAACGACATTCTGCAGGCAATTGATTCCCACAAACATGTTGTCGTCGTCCTCTTAGACTTATCTGCGGCGTTCGATACGCTTGATCATGCTGTACTTCTGACTCGTCTCAAGAAACGTTACGGTATCAACGGCATTGCTTATCGCTGGCTGTCGTCCTACTTTACCGGGCGTCGACAATGCATCGTCATAAACGGAGTGCGTTCTCAGCAACGAACTGTTCCATATGGTGTACCTCAAGGCTCAGTCATCGGGCCAATGGGGTTTTCCCTTTATT
Source organism: Ophiura sarsii (assembly GCA_035610835.1). Lineage (NCBI taxonomy): Eukaryota > Metazoa > Echinodermata > Ophiuroidea > Amphilepidida > Ophiuridae > Ophiura > Ophiura sarsii. The sequence goes on along the minus strand of CM069450.1, from coordinate 44,210,429 downwards.
CCTCGCCGATTGAAGACATCATTGAAGCTCACGATCTTGAATCTATGATATATGCTGATGACTCTCAAGTCTACTTTACATTCAGGCCACACGAGTCCAATTCCAGTGTCGACCGCATTGAACGTTGCATTAGCGATATCAAAAGCTGGATGATCACAAATAAACTTATGCTCAATGACAGCAAAACAGAGCTCCTCCATCTCACCTCTCGGTTCATTAATGAATCGATCAATGTTACTGTTAACGTTGGTGATGCAACCGTTTCCCCCTCTTCCTCTGCACGCAACTTGGGCGTTATCTTTGATGAAAAAATGACTCTATCCCAACATGTCAGCAACGTCTGCAAGAGTGCTTCGTTCGCTCTCTATAACATCGGCAAGTTCAGAAAATATCTAGACCGAGCTTCTACAGAGAAACTTGTTCATTCATTTGTTACCTCACGCCTAGATAACTGTAATAGCTTGTTATTTGGACTCCCTAGCGCAGATCTTGACAGACTTCAACGAGTGCAGAATTCTGCCGCTCGGTTAGTTACCCGTGTTGGAGGTCGTGTACATATGCAACCTGTTCTGCGTCAACTTCATTGGCTGCCGGTCCGCAAACGGATTATCTTTAAGATGATCCTACTGACATTTAAGATCATCCACGGATTAGCACCTCGATATCTGGTTGAACTGCTGACTATCTACAAACCAAGTCGCCCACTGCGCTCCTCGGCGGAAGTACTCTTGAAACCACCATCACATAAAGCCATTCGAACATCAACCTATGGGTACCGCGCATTCGCAGCCGCTGCTCCAATACTATGGAATCGCTTGCCCGCAAAAATCCGTGCAATAGAATCTCTCACACGTTTCAAATCAGCTCTAAAGACATTCTTGTTTAACTCCTCTGACGATGAGTAATTTTTTCATACTGTATAGCGGATCTTAGAACATTGTACTCTTGGTTTTATTTTCCCTGCATCTGTATATTATCCTTGCAGGTTTTACATGCTGTGTGATTTTTACCTTACTGTATCATGGTTTTTTAGTATTATGTCTGTGTAATATGTATCTTTTTATGATGTATTGGCGTATAACTTGTTGTAGTTTAAGACTTTTTGCCATTGTACAGCGCCTTGAGGTGTATTCGTAAGGCGCTTTAAAATGCGTTTTTATTATTATTATTATTATTATTATTATTATTAGAAACAGGCAGAACCCTGCAATAATCGGTATTTTTGGTAATCCCAAAAACATTCACAAACCAGGTTTGGAACCGGCAATAATCGGCAATATACCCAATAGAAACAGAAAGGCGATTCTTAGCGGTTTGCGCCGTGAACCGTGTCATGCTGGGTTATAAACATTATTGTGAAGCAATCTTTTTCAGGTGCGGTGGCATTGTTTGGTATTTCAAAAGGTCAAGTGTCGTACCCATCGACTAGGGTCGATAAACTGAGCGGTAACTTTTCGCGAGTAGAAACAGGGGGGATTAAAAATTGACCAATTGAAACTAAGCGTTTATTAGCGTTTTTTTGCAGTGCCCCAGCAGAAACACGCTCTATGTGACATACCATAACCATTCTGCATAAAATTAACCAATATTCTACCACTTAATTTTGATACAAGAAACGTGTGTCCTTTTGGACAAACAAAAAAAGGAAAATTTAATAAAATAAAAACATTGCTATAGCTCTACAAACATGCATTACATCCAATGCGATGAGAAATACACATAGGAATCCACCTGTTCATCCATCCACCACTTGAAAAAGTGAACGGCTGTCTGACCAAGACACTCTGCTCTGCGTGCCTCCTTGCTGTGAATTACTTCTACATTGTGAAGTTCAATGCCATTATCCCACCCAACCCTCCTCATCACAAATCAATTGCACCAGACCAAGAAAATATCAAGTGCGTTGTTTTCATTGGGGTTTAAAAATAGAACATCAACTTCTCCCAAAATTAGGGGTTAATTGATTCTTAGCGCGGATGACAAGTTTATAACAAGACTTTTTAAAAAGCACCAGCGTCTAAGGTTTCCAATTGTCAGTCTGTAGACTAGGTTGTGGTTGCTTGCTCTGGCCGGATAGAGAATTTTACCAAGTGTCCCGGTGGCTTGCGCTAAATTACTTCTGGTATTTGCCCCTCAATAGTATCATTATTCCGCTCATTGAGCATTAATTATTCAGCACCGTAACGCAAGAAAAGACTGGAAAAGTGATTATTAAATAGAAGTTGATGTGTTGGGTCATTATTACTACCACTACTACTGGGGATGCACGGCGAAATAGCTGCGTCGTGTTGATAGGTTAGATGGGGAAGAGATCCACAGCTGGTCGGTGGTTATTAGGCATGATAATGGACTCTTATAATATAAAGTGGTCACTTTCTTACATTACTTTTACCCACCATAGCAGTTCTGTGAAAATAACATTTTTCAAGAATACCTGCGTTTTTTCCCTTAGTATTAGTAAATGTTTGTTCAGCATTAAAATCTGTATGGTAGTGAATTTGATTTCACTCAAAACATCATTGGTGAAATTTACTATTGGGCTTTGAAATACACAAAACATTAAAAAAAGTCTTTAACGTTTTATTCTTGCATTAAAATCCATGTGGTAAGGATTTGTATTTCACTTTTTTTGTCAGAGTAAAATGTCTATTTATTGGTCTTAATTTAAAACCTTAACACATTGTATTGATCATAAATAAGATAAATGTTAAATCAATTAAAAACATCTATACCAGTATCCAACATGCTTTTAATCCGTTAGAATGAGAGAACCTGATCATAAAATGCCACAACCAATCCTAATTGACAAATTGAATGTACCAATGCCGTTCCATGAGCCCATTTAACAGTAAGGCCTAGCTCAAAATCTAATCCCTTTTTCTGAACCTGTATAGGTATGTTCTTATCATTTTTGAGTTATGGTCTCAGAGTTGGAAATGTTGAACATTGACTGAAGGAGACCTTAACATTTAAAACTTGATTAAAAAATCATGCTTTGTATTTATTGCAGTTAATTAATTTAATGGTTTGATTGTTCAAAGTTCACCTTCTCTCCTTTTCATTATTCATGTAATTTAACTAATTCCTTTTTTATTTTTATTATTAATGTGCACATTATTTATTCAAACCCCAAGATGAAAGCTATTTATACTTTCAAATGGTCTAGCGTGCTTGCACACAAAATATAATAATCATTCCTACTTGATAAAAAAAATACATTAATGGATCATCAGTCTGAAGTTGAAACCAAGATTATTCAAGTATAATTAATACTGATATTTGAAGTGCCTATCATTTTGTACGTTAAAAGGTTGTGTGGGGTTTCCCCTTCTAGTAGAATAACTTTACCAAACCATCTCAGAATGGCCTATTGTGACTGGCGTACCACGTTACAGGTTGGAGCGACGTTGTATACATTGTTAATTAATGAAGGCCGCATGCCTGCAATTATTTGAAAGTACAAACACACTTGTTGCCAACGTGCCTTAATTTGTATCCATTACTGCGTTTGCATATTTGATTTATTGTTATTTGTGTACATAAACTCACTGAAGCCTAACATGTAGTCACTCAAATTCACCCCATTTGTCCTCCGCTTACTTTTTATAAGTATTTAATTTCCATTCATCAAATTAAGAGTGAATTGGTAATGAAAGCCTAGTCCGTGGAAATCATAATTGTAGTTTAATGATGGTTGAATCATTAATTATGTACTACATGTGTACTAATTAAGCCTATTATTGGTATTAAAGTGAAAGGCCTGCTATGTGGTTTCTGGAAAGACCTGAACATGCTGAATAAGCTGATTTCTTTTAAGTGGCTATCTTCCATATGTTGGGGATGCACTTAGGTAGGCGTAATGTAAGTCTGAAAGCTATAACGTTGTCTTAAAAACATACTTAGTATTATTGATTTATCGATGAGCAGACAGGTTCCATATTTTAATGTAAATTTAATTATTTTGTACTTTTTGTTTGGATTTAATGAATGTGATCAAAATTAATCTTAAACCTTAGGTAGGCCTGTAAAAATATCAAAAGATAGATTGAAATAATGAACAGTCCCTTATATTTGTTCATACTTATGTTATGCGCCTTGGGGTTGTTTTCACAATGTGAGGCGCATTATAAGGCCAAACAAATAATTATGTACTACATGTGTACTAATTAAGCCTATTATTGGTATTAAAGTGAAAGGCCTGCTATGTGGTTTCTGGAAAGACCTGAACATGCTGAATGTCTCAGAAACATTTTGCAAATAAGCTAAGTGCTGTGCAATTTTTTTATTTTTTTTTTTATTTTTTTGTTGAAAATAGGTTTGCGATTTTTTTTAAATTTATTATTTTGCTAATCCAAGCTTCAGAAAGAAAAGAAAAAAATTTATTTTTAAAAAATTTTTAAAAATCAACAACAACAAAAAAATCAACAAAAAAAGAAGAAGTTTTTTTAGGCCTCAGCGCATAGACCTACGCGCCGTAGCTCATTTCACATACCAATGTGGGCGGGCTTCTGAGACAGACTATCTTCTTTGTTTGGCCTAAATGCCCTTTTATTTTATTATTATTATTATTATTGATTAAATTAACTGCTCTACCACTACCACCTGTCTGTAGTATGTCCAATCAGCAATGTCACAAGATCAATATAATTAAAACACTTTAATGCTCAATCATCCTCAAAATGTTTAATGTACAGAAACCCTGGTACATACTTTACCAACTTTCATCCTATGAGTAAAATATTCATGAAATAACCAATTACCCTATTGAAAAGCTAACATAATTCAATAGGTGTTATAATCAGTTGAATGGTGATGAGCTTTAATCTGTTAATGAATATATCTTACTCATAGGTAACACCGCAATTCCTGTCATGTTATTTTAAAAATGTTTGGCGTTTTATATATACGTTCTTCAGGGCCACCATTTGAATGCTGTAAAATATAAATAGGAATAATAAGTATAATGTGTTTCTTTAAATATTAACCCTAACCCTACTTTGTATTACAATTACTACGGCCAAGCCTATCTCCAAGCGCATGTGCGGACGGTTTTCGATGATGTAATTAACCGAGCCTATAGATATAGTGAGCGCAGTGTACTGCGCGAATGAGTAGCTGATAGCTGTGGCATGCACAGTTAAACATTTATTGATATGTATTCATTACTTCATGAATAATCGCGATAGCTGCGTACCAAGTGCGTTCCAATAAAATTAATCGTAAGATGAGAACGTGCATGCCGAGCGCAGGTTACTAATAATTGCCCGAAAGTACTGCGCCAATGTGTTCGATTGATTTGCTCATTGACCGACCAATCAAATTAACGCCTCACGCCCCTAACCTGAATATTCCATGAGTTATGAAGAAACTCGATTAAGCTTATTTCTGATTGGTTGAATGATAAAAATGTTAATGAGGGGATGACCCTACTTGGACTGTTTCAATAACTAAGAAGGGGTTGACAAAATAAACAGAAAACTAATTAATTATTAGCAAGATTATATCGGTACAAATCAACGATTTGGATAAATATGCATCTTTTTCAGTAATGAATGAAAATAATGACTGTTTAACAGCTGTTTTCGTGAATTTGTTTTAAAATCCTCGGTTGTTGTTCTGGTCATTCTGAATTGTCCCTCGGGGGCTACGCGCCCCTTCGTCACAATTCCTCAGACCAGAACCAAAACCTCTGATTTTAAAATAAATTCACGAAATCAGTTCTTACGCAGTAATTATTCTCTAAATAGCTGCAATCTCTTCAAATATGTCTTTAGAGTAATAACATGCAGCAGTTATCTGGTTATTCTGAACTTCAATTAATAAGTCATAGTTGCCTATTAATGAATCATACCATTTAAAATACCTATTTGATGAGTATAGCCGTATATTACATACAGTATGTATGGGGTTGAATACAGAGAGGTTAACGGCGGCAATTTGGTCCGTAAAATGTGACATATTTTCCATTTGTAAGGTTGGTGTTTTTAAGCTTACATTGTTACCTACACTTATCAGCTCCAAAACCTACCTGTCCCTAACTAAGGTTTTACAACTCTCATCATCTGACTACCACCCAACCCTTTTAGTGGTTCATCACCCATCAGTCTTTCTAGATTCCCTATGTTCATAGATCCCTCAAGCAAGTTAGCGATTTGGTCCTTTGTTATTTTTGCCCCTCGTCTGTGAGTCTTTCAAAAAAATGCTCAAATATTTTTTTACTGTGATGTAGTTGATTTTCTCAATTCTGTCATTCCCTTCCATTTCATTTTCCCTCTTCCTTACTAGCACATACGTTATAAAACATGTTATAAAATTGTCCTGAAATTAGTATTACAAAAAGTGAACTAAAATACATTGCAATCTTTGTTTAAGATGTTTGATCCCTGGTTTCGAATTTCACAAAAGATGGCCGACATTGTAATTTTGACACTAGTTTTCTGAATTCACAGTCAGACAAGAATTTCACCATTGTGATTATGTGTATATGATTTCTCAGATACATCGCATATTGGTGTCTCAATGACCTTCCCATCCGTAATTGGGTTAACCGATAAGGTCCCTCAAAATGTCCCTTCAACTCCTGTTTACATTTGACATCAACGGGGTGCGATTCCCAATTAAAAATTCATCCAGTGACAGATTTCGCATTCTTCAGTGTACACTATGCATGCTAAATGAGCAACGCTCTTGAAGCTAGTAGTTAGCTAGTAGGTAGTTTTAAGTGTGGCGATGCAATTCCTCAGTGGCATAATTGATATTAACCCAATAATCATTTGTCATTTCCGCCCAGTTCCCCGACACAGACTTCGTCAATTATGCACCATGTTTTGGTGTTGGGCAAAAGACTCCCTGTATATTTTATGAGTGTTTACACTCCCCATAAGTTGCCCCATTCTTCCCGATAGGTAAATTGACATTGTGCTGAAATCGATATTATTTCATTGTACCGCAAGCAAGTGGTGCCGTAAGCTCCAGCTTTGACATGACTTATTTGAAGTTGTCTCAATTAGATCAATAACTACAGGGTTAAGCTAATAGTAATAATATGAAAGTCAATTCAATACACATGCAATGTGTTACAAAAGAAGAAGAAAATGAATAGAAAGGAGGTGTATACTTTCTGGTATAAATTTGTCATTTTTGAGACTTGTGAATATTATCCCACTTAAAGCACAAATGTGACGTGTTCTACCGAAATAGACACAATTGGGCAAGATCAAAATTGAGTTAGTAATTGATTATTAAAGTAGAGATCTTCAGCTTTACAATGGGACTTTCTTTTTTTTAATTGGACTTCCCAAACGGAGTTAAATCATTTTCAAGTTCAGCTTTATGAAAACTCCAAACTGAGGTATCGTCCTTTAAATATGTACTTACAATGTACTTACAATGATTCGAAAAGCTAACTTTGTTGAACAAGCTTCTTTTTTTAGCCTTGTGTACTCAGAGATGTAACTCTTCTGGAAATGGATTGATTTCCAGGGCATTTTCAGGAAATCAGTTTTTATCGGTTATCAAAGGGAATCCAAATATATCAGTTTTTGGCATTTTCAGGAAATAGAAGGCCAGTTACATCTCTGTTTTGCTTTTTGTCTTGAAACACCTCTCTACCCGTTTGGGATAATCAACCTTTTCACACACCATCGAGGTGGACCGAAGTTAAATTCACAATCGACTGAAACAAAATTGTCACCATGATAAAGAATTCAGAGACCATTAGAGATTTAGTTGTGAAATCCTCCCTACAGGGTGAGTCAAAATGACTTGGACCCAAATTTGCAGATTTTTTATGTCCATTATATTATAGGAATGCTAAGGCCTAATAGAAATATTTTTATGTTTCAGGAAACCTGACCGATCCTTAAAAAAAACGCCAACTGTAAAAAAGTGTATTCACATTTTGAAAAAATAAAATTTATTTTCTACCAACAGTTCATATTTTTCAGTCCAAATTTACGGAAGTGTATTGAGAGAATAAAACAAATTCCATTCCCATTTGCCGAAGGTCAATTTTGATGTATACATTTCCATGAATTCTGCAACAATTCTGTACTTTTACTTTGACAAGAATATTAAAACTTTATATTAACCATATTAACCCTGTCACATCACTCAATGCGCTGCAATTTCCACAATCATTTCTTTTCCATGCCCCATCGCGGTCGTTTCTACACGATAAAATACCCAGTTTTTATTGAAAACATCGATACAGAGGCTGTTTATGACAATTCTAGGTGGCCTATTTTGATACATGCAAAACCCCCTAACTTCTGTGCTATACGGTACACATGCTTTGTGTAGTTTGTTCGGGCTCAATCAGAAAACCGATTGAGTCAATTTTTGGCTGATTTTACCGTTAATATGTCGTCTGAATCAGGAAGAAAAAAAATCTTTTTCTGAATCGGAATATACTTCCAATTCTACTGATACAAGTTAAGGTGTCGATAGTAGCGATTTTGAGTCAGAAACTTAGACTGAAAGTTCAATGCTTGTTTTAATATAGATTTGAAGTATTCAGAATTTTTCTAAAATTGAGAGTTTTGTTTTCTAAAATAAAAATGTTGATTGAATAAATCCAAGTTTATGTCAAGAACCAATAGATTAAATGCGGTCATTCTGTACCAAAAATTTAAACCAATCCTAATTTGGTGATAAATACACGACACAATGCTTACTTTCATCCATGAAAGTGAGATTCTATATTTATCATTTGTCTCACATGCTTACCATGGTTTGCGATTTATCCCTTGAAACCTGCTATACTAACCCGGCAACCATCTCATTTCCGTATTATAAATGAATGAAAAAGTTATGTTTATGTAAAATTGTCTAGTTACAAATGGGCGCCGCGGAGAACAAATAAATAAAAATAGAAAATGTGTTTGCGTGCGATTTTTAATGCGTATATATCTGGTATCATGGTAAATGTTTATTTTGATCAGAATGGGAAATACTGGCAGCACACAACAAATGTTTCTGAGACAAACTTTCTTTATTGTTTGGCCTTAACAACTTTGTGATGCAGTCAAATCTGTAAACGATTTCAATAAAACTTGTTCAACCATAAAATTGTGGTCAAGATTGATTTCAGTGTTTTCTTTTGCAAGCGCATTTTTTCAAAATGGTACCATGAATATACTGTAAAACAAGTTAATTTCGCGGCATGTTTTTTTCGCGAATTGCTAATCATCACTAGTTTCGCGGAAACATAATTTCGCGAATCTAAAATTATATTTACTAAAAATTATTTGCTACACGCAAAAAGACGTCGAGACTGCCGAATTTTGAACCCTATACTCAATTATGAAATAAGTACGATACGGTTTTTGGCCGAATTCTGAGCTATTCTGTGCCTTTCGTAGGCACAACAGTTACTATTACTAACAGTATTGGTGTTTTGAGCCCTCCATTTCTTCTAAAACCCCCACTGATCCGAATTACTAGTAGTATAAATTATGGTTCAATCAGGCATTACGCAAGTCAACCGTCGCTATTCGGTTTTCCTTCGATGTTGATTTGCTACAGCAGCACAGACCGGTGCTGGTCCGCAAAAGAGGAAACTAACACAGTACAAAATACGCACAGGGATGAATCTGTCGCGATATTACAGTGAGTAAATCAATCGCAAATACGACAATTCTGAACTGAAAAAAGTCAAATGTAACGCGATTTTCAACTGATATCATTGCAATGACTTTTAAAAATGAACCGTGTGTGTCAATTGAGCTTTGTTTGTTTGTACACTGAGTACACATAGATACTGGTAGTATCAATTTGAATCCAGTGTAAAGGCTGCCGAATTATGCTACAATTTTTATCATCTTCAAATACATTAATTCGCGGCAATATAATTTCGCGAATTTGAGCCTTTCGCGAAATTAACTTGTTTTACAGTACTTATATTTCACCAAATATTTCAAACATACCAACCAATAACATACTGTAAAAGTGGAAATTTTCACGCTACATTTATTTCCGTGCCTTTCGCGCTAAAATTAGCACAGGCAAAAATAAAAATGCGCGAATATATTCCTTTTGTATGTAGGTCTATGTAAGGAAGCTCAAAATCGCGAAAATAAAAACAAGCAAAATAGTTCAAAATATGCGAAGTGCAAAAATTTCCACTTTTACAGTATCTGATTTACACTTATTTTAATTGGCTACATTAAGTCCAAATCATTCTTACTCACCCTGTTTATTGCAATAAGAAAATACAAGGGCATGTCTTTCATAAGCTCATATTTATTTCAATACCAACATTCAGATGTAGTCTTTAAGATGGGGATGTGATGCTGCAATGAGTCTTAACTGTTTTCGTATTACACTTAACAGACAAAAATAATGAAGTTGTAACACCGAAATGTGTTTATTTTGGTATAATATAAATCATGCAATTGAAAAAGTGCTGAAAGTCATAATAAATTAGCGTAGATATCTAGTATTAGATATACAAGATTAAATGCATTTTTATTCTTTCTTATTTCATTCCAGATATGAACAGTATGCCAGAACTGCTCAAGCCAACAAAATCGAACAGTGCGAGAAGGAGATTAAGCAACTGAAGAGAGCTTTAGAGAAAAGTGACGACTACGTTGAAGAACTAGAGAATAAGAATGAAGCGTACAAAGCAAGGTATGGTGATATCGAAGTAGAAACAACTGGTAAACATGCATCAGCTGTGCCTAACGAGGTGTCAAACAAGGAATTAAGCCGGTCTTATTTTAACTTGTTAGCCGAGGTGAATCAAGAATCATCAGGAGATACAATGCTATCAGCGAGTGTTAAATCTGAGTCAGGGAGCAGCAGTTTGACGAGACATAGAAGGGCAAGTCTAGGAAAAGCTGTCCGTGTGAAACGAGAGGTGGAGAGTAGTGATGAAGAGGGAGATGACGAGGAAGGGGAGAGTTCCTTCCAACTGGATCAGCCTAGTCCCATCACACCAGCTTCTTCTCTGAGACGTCTTACACTCGAATCAACCACCAAGACGACTGCTTCAAACAGCTCTTCAAGTACTAGTACAGCTAGTACATCATCTGCTGAGTCTACAAGTTTGCGTTCATGCACTAGGCAACTTGATTTCAATGCCACACAGAACCAAATGGAAAGCCCTTTATTGTCAGCAGCCTTGTCTCACCCACAACCAGACCCTTTAGAGAAATTGTTTCCACCCATATTTGACCATGGAAACATACAAACTACACCTACATCTAAAGTTGACACAACCCTCGAAAATCTTGATTATTCCATTACGCCAGAGTTAGAGGCTTGCACGAGGCTACTGACAGCTGCTGAGGAAAGAGTTCACCAGAGAAAGCAAAATAGCTTGGATAACAATTCTTCACTGGGAACGCTACTAAATAATCCCAACGAAGCATTGTTTGATAATCATCCTGGTACCTCTTCACAACAACAACAACAACAGTCTGATAATATACACTTCATGTCTTCTTACACTCTTCCAAAGAGTGAGCCTACTTTCCAAATGAATCCAGTACTCGTCCCCCAGATATCATCTGACACTAAGCAATTCTTGATAGGCGCTCAGATTCATGAAAGACCTCCTTCTGCTCCTGTTGCCTCTTCCAATCCATCCGATTATACAGGGTTACTATCTCAATCCACAAATGCATACAGGGTGGAACGATCTAATTCGGTACCATTAACTGGTTCAGCAACTCTAATAGTAACTCCTAGCAACCCTTGCCTACCAGTGCTTAATGTGGCTCAAAACTGTGCTTACCTACCAGCTTCTCAACCCACAAGTCAAAGTATTTTACCCACAGCAACTCAGTACAGTGTGGCTATGTCTAATATACAACCTCAGTCATCTAATCAAGACATTTCAGGGAGGTCCAGACGGAGTTCATCATCAAACCAACAGAAAACAGTGTATGTGCTTTCTGGAAGTCGCATAGCGCCGCTCGGGGAGAGACGCAAACGTAACTCTAGTTCAGAAAGAAGGGAACTAGGCTCATCCAGAAATCTGGCTAGCCCAGCTAAGTCACAGAAATTTTGATTGGTGTTATGCAATTCATAAGCATGAGTACCATAGCTTGGATGGAAAAGGTACAATTTGCCTCACATAATAGCAAACTACACAGGTAGATTTTTTAGATTTTTAGTAGAGTATGTTCAGAGTAGTCAAAAACTTCGGAATCGCATCCATTGTTGAAAAGTTGAGCCGCGTTTAATAGCTGCTGGAGACTGTTATTAGAAGAGATGTGCAGGATCAGATTTTAAGGATTTGATTGTTGCATACACCCAACTCATCCTGCCCATGTCCTGATGGCGATTTCCGAAAAGCTCTCAAATCTGGCGAGCAGGAGACAGTCTGATTAAGTGGAGTAAAGCCACCTGAATACTTATGAAACAAAGTTAACATCTTTCACTTCTACTTAATTTATGCACAAAGAGTTCTCGATAAAACATCTTCTAGCAGATGAACCTATGTATTTAAAGGAAATTGTCATCTGTTTAGGCCAAGAGAAAAAAAATTGTTGTGTTGCTCTCAAGGGCCAAAACATTTGAGGTTGGGTTGGTCGGTCATTTGTTATTGTGTTTTTTTAGTGGGTTTTGAATTGCTGGACAAAATTACTGACAGACCCTGGTTCGTATCAAGACAAAATTAGTAAATGTCAATTTTACCAATGTTTCTTGTATGATAAGGTTTAAAACTTTTTATTCAAGCAAACTTATTCCTTTCAAGCAGAAAATAGTAATATTTTGACAATCTCTCAGGGAAATGTGCCGGCCGATTCCGAAATTTGAGAGCGGGGGGATCCTTATTTTATTTTGAGAGAGCGGGGTGGGGGTGTTCAAAAAAATTGAGAGTGGGTGGAATCGCGCTCGGTAACGTAACTGACAGTTATATTTTGGGTAATTTTCAGGCAATTTTAAAATACTTCACAAATTTAAAACAATTAAAACAAAATCTAGGTCGCATCTGTACAACAGGGTTTTTTTCTTCGTGGCCTTATTGTAAAATTTAAATCTTAACCAAAATGTGTGACCCTAAATTCTGAGATTTTACCATCGGCTGAGGGCAACACAACAAATGTTTGGGTTGGTCTTATGGATAAAAGTGCATCATATACACAGATTTATTATTTGTAATTAAATTGTTTTAAAATAGATGTTTACTGGAGATATAAACACTAGGATGTTATCATTTCTCATATAACCTCGGGCTGCATGTGTTGTTTGTATGTACTATAGTTTAATCAGTTCCAAATTGGTGAGAGATATGCGGTTCTTATTTCTTCACGCACAAAAATAATCCCTGCATATCCGCGCAAAAGTCACGTTTTGTTGCACAGATTTGTCATCCTTTACATTATAAATGATGTATTGGCATTTGTTAAACTAATGATTGAATTGAACTGATAAATCTGTTAGGCGATGTGAAAAACCCTGTTCTATGGGCAAACGCACCTCTCAGGTAGAATTTGTCTACCTCCAATTCTTTTTTTGTGTGGTTATTTTACAAACATTTCTGGACATTTGGTGGAGTTTTCAAACAATTTAAAAAAAGCTCAAACATTTCAAATTCTTTTCAAAAAAATCAAACAAATTTGAGCCCGTAGAACTATAGAATATAAATTAAATTAATGTAAAACAATAGCTCACTATTTCTATAATTTAATATGGAAACACATGTCAATTTTAAGATTGCATATCTATACTGTAGGAGTAATTAAAAAAAGTGGTTTATTGGCAGCAAATTATTCAAATATGTAGGAGATGTATTGTGATAATTGTTAATTGTCTTTTAGGAATAGCCAGCTTCTTGATGAATGCATTCTGTTTTGATGGCTATTTAAGGCAGGCTGTGACAGCCGAAATACACAAAATCTTGTTTTTCCTGCTTAAGAAAACATCAATAAAATCTACCAGCCTATATTCAACAAACTTATAATATGTATCATGGATCTGGTTCTAAGCCACCTATATTTCCTATCGTTAAGGTAAGTTCATTTCTGTGGCACACATGCAAGACAGCTTTGATAAAAAAATATGCAAACATGCGCATCTGATTGGCCGAATTATTTAGTTAAGATGTATGTTTAAAATGTTTTTGTTGTACCTTTTTATTTAAGTTTGAATAAGGTTTATTGCGAATAGGTAAAAATCAATTGATTATCCTTTTCTGATGCATTGTGGGAGAGAAAAGGGACCAAATTTGCCCCATTTTTTCTCCCACAATGCATCAGAAAACAATAATCAATTGATTTGTACCTATTCGCGATAAGGCTTATGGCTGTGTAATTCATGATTAAGTTTTTTGGTTTAAAAAATTGCAAAATCGCATTGCTTTCATTGTGATGGTCAGTATTTGATCTTATAAAACAGTATGGATGTGGCCAAAATATTTGTGAGTCATCCGTTTTAAATGAATCTTTATTGACTACAACCCACACAAAAAATAGTTGGCACACTTCAGTCATTTTACGTTATTATTTGCTGTGTCAAATGTAATTGCACGAAAGTAACAACACAACATTCAAAGAATAGCTGAGCCCTTCCCTCCACCTGTCTTCTCCACCAATCAATGTTAGATAACCTTAACTGACACAACTTCAATCAACATAAATTTCGGGAGATAGGGGGAGCATTTTAGCATTGAACCTCAGACGAAAGTGTACCAACATTTTGTGCCTGGATTTTTTTTCATAATGGACCCAATTGGGACGCTGTCTGTCTCTCCCATAGGTTTATTAGCAGTGTATAGTGTATAATTATTCATGATGAGATTTAGCCTAGAATAAGGGCTGAACCCTAATACCAGAGCTTGTCTACCCTATCCATCATCATGAATACTCGCAGGTAGAGTATCTGACCAAATTGATGGGGGATTGGAGCGGGAATCAATCTTTCAGGCCGTGTGTTTCCTAGTGAGTTGATCATGTTTCCTGATACGCGTAGTATGGGAAGTACCCTTTGGCAAAGGTAATCAAGGAGGATAATACTTTTTGTGTTCAGTTTTCCTGTTGAGCAGGGAAAACGTCTTTTGAAAGTCCTTGCTTGGCAAAAAGTATCGAGTGGAAAGGGGTTTAGGTTTAAACTTTATCTCAAATTGCCCGATAAATATTAGATGCACAGAATTTCATGTATATGTATGGTGGGGTGTGTATGTATATATAGAAAGAAAACCAATCTTATTTATTTAAATATTGTGAAGTTATTAAAAGGCCTGTGGTGTGAAATTATTAGAAGCATGGTAATGGTGTTGTTGGCTGATGTGTACATGTGTTAGTGATGTAAGGACTATACTTTGTTTTATGTACATATAGCAGTTTAGAAATAAAGGTGCTTGATCCCAATATCAGTGTTGTTCCATCTTCCCCTATTGCTTGATGTTGTAGAAACTAGAAGTTGTTATACCATAAGAATTCTCATATTTGTAATTCTGTATGCTCGATAAAACAAGCATCGATTGAATCTCTATACAATTACTATGGAGCAGAAAGCTTGTAATTCCTGTTTTAGCGCATGACTTTTGTATTCATCTTCATCTAGACTTTGCATGTTACACTTTTATTGTGTAGCAATTAAGAATAAAAGCATTGCTAATCAACAAGAGGTATTTCACTGATTTTATTTAATATCAAAGGCTTCCATGGACAGATCAATTTTGCACAGGCTACATATTTCATAAACAAAATAAGCAAATTCTTTGGATTTCCGAAAGAATACTCAATCGCTTTTAAAGATAATGATTCTTTCATTAAAGGCATATTAAGTGATCTTTTCCAGAGAGCGCCCTCTATTCATGATTTTTTTTTAGAAAGTAGATTTTCTTGCAGATTTACATTTCTGATCATAAATCGTACATACATTCCAAGTTACAGAGCGATACGATTCCTAATTACCTCAAAATCATGGTTTTAGAGTGAATATATAATGAAAATATAAACTGTCGGGATTTTCACTCTAAAACCATGATTTTGAAGTAATTAAGAATCGTATCGCCCTGTAACTTGGAAGGTATGTACGATTTATGATCAGAAATGTAAATCTGCAAGAAAATCTGCTGTCAATTTTTATTTTTTTATGTTGAGGGCGTTCCCTGGAAAAATCACATAATATACCTTTAAGGCAACTAAGAGGGATATCGAAGGCAAATTGCCTTTGATACCTTCCGACTAATTGAGATCACATAATATACCTTTTTAAGTTGAAAAATCTGTAGTGGTAGGTAAAGAAAAATTGAAGTCTTTTAGTCATTCATTGGTTGAGACCATCTATGGGTCAATTTGACCAGTTTCACCTGGTAAAAAATGATCCAACGGGTAGCTAGCCACTTAAAATGAGATGAGTTGTCATGGAAAACATGCTACTGCATTAATTGATTGAACAGCGTAATTATTTTTTAACCCTATCTAATAGGTAAGACTTGACTCCATACCGGTGAGCCAACGTGAGTCATAGGTGTCCCCATAGATTGATTCACACCTTTGGTAACTAACCTAAATACCAGTATGCAAGAATACACTGGGGACACGCAGAAACTGTCAGTGTTGTGAAGCCAGGCATCTATGATTGTCTAGACATTTATAGGCTTCAAGAAGTTTATAATTAAATATGGGATGGGGAAAAATTAATAGCATATCTTACTACAAGGATCTGTTTTAATTGATATTTCTAATTATGAACCGTGTGTGTAACTGTATGATGGTTGGTATACACCCAAGGGTGGTGGTTTGGTGACAGAAATGGTCTTTTTACAGTCCCGTAAATAAAATTCTTGATGGAAAGTCTGAAGTCATATGATGAGTAATTTATGGTTGATAAACAGGCAATTCTATGAATCAATCTCATATGGTCAGACTTGTAATGACTTAGTGCTGGTCAGTAGAACTGGCAACAGTTTTCTTATTATTTAACAAAAGCAAGCCTCAGCCTAGCCAATGTTCAAACTAAAATTCAAGGGTTTGGTCACTGTTTGAATCTAGCCCATGACTCTCCATCAAATTTGTAATCAATGTGTATATCAGTGCTGCTGTCTCCTTAAAATAGATGGACATCTCATCAACTTTGAAGTCATTTCAATATTTACTAAGGAGAATGCACTTTCACATAATGCACTTTTATATTCACTAAAGTAGTGATGTGTTTATTTATTTGTAAAGATACTATAGTATGATTAAAAATTGAACGAACAACACGCAAAACACACCAGAAAGTATCACGCTTATGGTTGTGCGCACTTCACGCAATGTATGCAATACGCTGTTTTATTGTGTTTGTTCAACTATAAATCAGACTATAGTGTCACAATCTGCTGAAGAAATAAGTATATGTTAATAGAAGGTAAGCTAAGTTACCAAAGTCTTAGTTTCAATTCTGTTGTATATTATACCCTGGTGCTAGCAAGTGCAGACAATTATGACAGTGCTATCATCTATAGTATAAAGTTGTGATGATATTTTCTACTGTCTACTGAAGATAGCAATTACTGTTTATCAAAATTCATATGAGGAAAAACATGCTCTCCTGCCCTCTTTTCTTTGAGATGTGTACTGTATATCTATTCAAATCTAGGTAATGTGAAAATAGGTCTTGATACTATAGCAAAAAGCATACTAGTATTAGTGCTGTCACTTAAGACTATCACATATATTGTACAATAGCCATGTATGTACGTCTGTGTGTCACAGGGTTTAATTAAAATGTTCATAATATTTAATAGTCCAGGATTGTTCCCACTCTATTGTAATGTACCATTTTAATTGAAAACTATCAATCATTTTGTATACCATGACGTGTTTTATTATCCTGCAAACAACATCAGACCTTAATTGTGCCACATTCAGTGCTGTATTTATGCTATAAGGTTTTGTCTATACATGTTCTACAAAATTCTAAGAAATCTCTTTTATGAAATTTGCTATATTAATTAGTATAAAAATGCATTAAACATTGCATTCTTGATAGTTGCATAGAGATCAATTAGCATGTTTTTTGATACTGAGAGATACTTGAGTGTCACATGATAGCACAGAAAGAAGAAAAAAAGACAAATATGAAATAGACAATCAAGTCACATTTTGACAATCGACGTTGGTTTTTAATTATTAGGAAAGTAGTCACAATCAAAATACAACAAACTAGCACTTCTGGTGCTGGGCAAAACCTGTGAACCGCATATTGATGTTATTTTGTTCTATAATAATTTTTATAGGGATCAAGTCCTTTTTGACAATGTAAGTCTGTTTCAAGTCAGTAACCTATTTAATGACTACAAGTGCACTTCATTTAAAGACTGCAAATGCACCATGTTAATTCATGAATATTCATATGTCACATTCGTATTCCAGATTGGTATAATGATATTGTATTATGTAGACTGCAATTAATCCTATGCTTGTATATATGTTGCATATTTGAATGTTAACTATAGACTGCAATCCTATGCTTGTATGTTGCCTATTTGAATGTTAATTTTGTTTTTGTTTTAGCTGAAATGTAGTAATAATGTGCATTTTACCATGGGTTTGTATTATATCAATACTTTAATAGCAATTATTGGATGTGACATGTTAGATGATTTGTCCAAAATATCAAGTTATTTTAGTACATGTGTAAGGTAGCATTCCTTGTGGAAGACTGAACTGAAATGTAGTGGTATAAAATCTACATGACTGTGAGTGGTTGACCATGAATTATTTAGAAATATTCAATGCTTTTCCTTTCTTGTATAAAACAAGAGGCAATGTCTGCTTTATCCACTCAAATGGAATAAGCTTAACACTTTCGATGCAGCAGTCATCTGCAGACGACGGTCCAAAATGACACAAAATGTTTCAAAAATGTCAAAATTGTTGAATTTTATTACCATATTTGGAATCGCTATGAGAAATGCATTAAAATAAATACAAAAATGCATAGTATTGGTTCGGTAATCCTTGAGATAGACTTTAAATGTTGGGAGAAGTTTCTCAAAAATCTGTTTTGTATATGGTTAAACTATAGTAATACTAATAGCCGCGTGGAAAGTGTTGAGCTTAATAAAGTGACGTCATGGGTGAAAGAACCAAATAATGCCAAACAAGGCACAAATAAACTTCAAAGTAAATGATAGTTATGCTATACCACATCTAATGGGATGGTGCCTTAGGTATTTTTGTTAATAACATGTCAAGGGTATAGAGCCACAATCTCCAATAGCTGTCAGGTATTACATTTAAGGCATCCTCTATGCTGAGCAATTGATATGAACTTAATGTCACTCAGAGCAGCTAAGGTTCCTTTGCACTATCCTCATGTGATGTGAGAAGGCACTATCTGTAATGTTACATACGCTTGGTGCTATACGGTGTGTCCTTGTAAAAACCCAATTTAATAAAGGGCAGCCATTGCACATAAGGCTTTGTGGCACTAAACCCTCGATGTATGTCATGTATCAACATATAACTTATGTGACATGTATATTTATGATAAATTATTGATTTTATTTGTTCTAAATTGTAACAATATCAAACATTGTGCATTGATTCAATATTAAATTTTAATAATAATATCATTTATGAAATGTGAAATAGAGTATAATATAATAAACAGAGACCTGTCATAGAAATGGCTATATGTACACAGATTGATGAGATTATTTTGTTGTGGTTATTGGTTTGCTTTTGTTTTTATTTCTGATTGATCGATTACAATATTACAATACAGTGTTATAGTAATATACACCTAACACAAAAAGTTCCTGACCGAATGCTTTGATGTTAGCTAATTTAAAATCAGTAATCAGTATTAAATAAGCAAAAGCTAACATAAAAGCACCAGGTCAGGAACATTTTGTGTTAGGTATACACCTGGCAAATAGTATCCGCTGCTGATTGATTGTGGTTACAGAGAAAGACATTGCAATCAATTGTAATACTGATATGAACAATTGATGTGCCCATTTGTGTACACTACTGTTATGACAAATGCATGGAAATTCTGGTCAAGTCAAGTTATCCTAAAAAATAAAGGCAACTATTTTTTGGGGTTTTTAAGGAAATTTATAGAAAATATATAATACTGAAAATACTGAAAAAGTTGAAGACCATTTGTTGGACAGACAACTTAATCAAAGAAGTGATCCATTATATCAAAAAAGTTTTATACATTTTTGTACTACGTAACAATTATTCTAAAACTGCACCTCTAAAACTATTTGATTTAAGGAAACCTTTGCACTATGCAACAATAATTAGTTTGTGGTGTGAATTTTTTTGCAAGGTAAGGTTGTATATCATAGATGCACCCATCTCTAAATCAATTAGATGAATATCTGTTTACCTAGTATAAATGCACAGATATAACCTCTTATCATGTCACCCCTTTTAAACGTACCTGGATGCGTATTACTGTATAGATTTCTCCCTTTTCAAAATGTTGTTTACAGTATATTATTATACACTGTAATACCAACTACAATCATAGAAAAAAGGTGTTCGAACACTGACCCTTGTTTGCAACTTTTAATTACCATATAGTACGCATTTTTAGAGTCATGTGAAAATACCAATTTGCATCTGCTAGCCTGAAAGCTCCCCTTCAATATACGCCTCCTCTTCCCCACCAATCAATGTTGCTAGGCCACGGGCTGATGTTTGGCAAGTTGGGCGACTCAACATTGATCAGGGGGAAAGGGGGTGACTTTAAATTAGGCCTACTAAGTGTTCGAACACTTTTTTCTAACATTGTAGTCTCGATCATACATGTATGAAAAATACACTTTATTCCTTCACTGTATTGATTAAGTATTACAAAAAGACCCACCTCTGCCAGATCGGTTTGCATAGGGCAGTCAGTCTAGTATTCGCTTGCAGTGCGGAAGATTACACGTTTGAATCCTTGTCCAACCTCTCTTGCAATTAAATCATTTTATTCAGTGAGTAAGCTATGAGATTGGTGAAATGTTTCAAGTTTTAAACTGAAGGGAAATATTACACATGTGCCACCATACATAACATAAGTTTAATTCTCCCTATTCAAACGTTGTTTACGGTTAAAAAAAATATCACTACCTGGATAGGAATGCTACCGGTATTAACCTCATTGCCATAACTGGATATCCAAATCTATCATAATTGAACTTTTGTAATAGAGTTTAATTGTTACAGGTTCAATATACAATTGTTAGTTTGGTGTAACTGTAAGGAAAATTACGGGGTAGGCCTAGTTGTTCTTTTTTCCCTCTCACCTACTTTGTTTTAACATTTCACACTGTATAACAAAGGGCCAAAATTCAAAATAAAAAGTTTAATTTAGGGGCTTTCACGGTTGAGTTAGATCATGCTAAACTTAGGGGAAAAGAAGAAACATTGAATTACGATCATATAATATCCGTGCAAGAGTAAATACATCATTCTGTCAAATGTTCCCTTTGGCATTTGAGATGAAATAGTCATAAACTTGACATCGTCGCAATTTTAAGGAGTAAATATTTGTGTACGATACACCAAACATAAAAAACATGAACACTTCACACTTATCTAATGAAGATAGCAAAACTATTACACTTTTGATTTTAAGTCATGATATGATAGCAACAACGATTCCCCTGTAATAACTGGGGAAACACCTTTTTAGCCTACTATTTATTGAACCATGAAAGCTATCTACTGAAGATAGCATGCAGATCAATGGTTATTTGAAGAGATAAATATAGTTACATTTATACAAGATTATAGAGCAATCTTGACATCTTCAAGAGTATGCATGTTTGTACTCATTTGCGTGTACTGATGCTGAATCTCGCCATGAAGTGAAGAAAATGTGTAATTTTGGTGATAATTTCGTGAATTAGCATAATCTATAAGAAAATCAGGTAGGAAACTTTTGCCCACGTTTGAAAAGATAATTCATCTCCAGCAATGACCAATATGAATCTTTTACAAGAACATACTCTCACGTATAGGCAAAAACGCAATCAAGCAATCAAATGCATTTTAATAGACCGTAAAAAAACCTTGAGAAAAAAAATAATCCACCCCTTGATTTTGTGTGAAAGTCACTACCGTGTTGAAATAATACACAAAATAAAATCGGACAAGTAGAACGATACACCACGCACTGAGTCTGTTGTCTCAAATTATAGTCACGTCTGTCCACTTTGTGAGGTGTCAAGCCGTGGTTAACCGGACGGTGGTGTCAAAACCGCCCCCTGGATACATCTCCCCCGAGGTTGAATGAGTGGAGGTAGTAGTTTAGGTAACTCCCTTAAAGTAACTTAACCTTTTGTCCGCCGCAGGTATACGCAGAACGCTTCCAACAAAATTCACGAAATGATCACCAAAATTACATATTGTCTTCACTTCATGGCGAGATTCAGCACCAGTACACGCAGATGAGTACAAACATGCATACTCTTAAAGATGTCAAGATTGCTCTCAAAAATTATGATCTTTTAAACTAAACTATACAAATACATTATCCCTCTTAGTCTTAACAACCATCTCGGTTTTATGACCACTAAGGCAGTAAGGGTATGCCTCGTCTTGCATCCTTGCTTCACTGCTCTGCTCCGGGCAATCAGTTACCCGTTCGCTCTCTTACTCTATCGGCTCACTCTTGCCGTAGTATGTCACTCCGATGACAAAGCATGATTACACGGAGGCGTCCGTCCGTATAGATACGACGCGCGTCAGCATGGAGAGGTTCTCTCGGAGGCTTGGTTTGACGTTGGGTACGTGTGTTTGGTTGACAAGCAACTTTGAAGGATGATGATGTATATTCAAGAAAAACAAAATGAGTGCATCTTCAAGAAAAACAAAATAAGTGCATCTACAAGAAAAACATAATGAATGCATCTTCAAGAAAAACAAAATGAGTACATCTTCAAGAAAAACAGAATGAGTCACAAAATGAGTGCATCTTCATGAAAAACAAAAATGAGTGCGCATCTTCAAAAAAAACAAAATGAGTGCATCTTCAAGAAAAACAAAATGAGTGCATCTTCAAGAAAAACAAAATGAGTGCATCTTCAAAAAACAAAAAAAAGTGCATCTTCAAGAAAAACAAAATAAGTGCATCTTCAAGAAAAACAAAATGAGTGCATCTTCAAGAAAAATAAAATGAGTGCATCTTCAAGAAGAAGTAAAATGAGTGCATCTTCAAGAAAAAAGCAAAATGTGTGCATCTTCAAGAAGAACAAAATGAGTGCATCTACAAGAAGAAGAAAAAATGAGTGCATCTACAAGAAAAACAAAATGAGCGCATCTTCATGAAAAACAAAATGAGTGCATCTACAAGAAAAACAAAATGAGTGCATCTTCAAGAAAAACAAAATGAGTGCATCTACAAGAAGAACAAAATGAGCGCATATTCAAGAAAAACAAAATGAGTGCATCTTCAAGAAAAACAAAATGAGTGCATCTTCAAGAAAAACAAAATGAGTGCATATTCAAGAAAAACAAAATGATTGCATCTTCAAGAAAAACAAAATGAGTGCATCTTCAAGAAAAACAAAATGAGTGCATCTTCAAGAAAAACAAAATGAGTGCATCTTCAAGAAAAACAAAATGATTGCATCTTCAAGAAAAACAAAATGAGTGCATCTTCAAGAAAAACAAAATGAGTGCATCTTCAAGAAAAACAAAAATGAGTGCATCTTCAAGAAAAACAAAATGAGCGCATCTTCAAGAAAACAAAATGAGCGCATCTTCAAGAAAACAAAATGAGCGCATCTTCAAGAAAACAAAATGAGTGCATCTTCAAGAAAAACAAAATAAGTGCATCTTCAAGAAAAACAAAATGAGCGCATCTTCAAGAAAAACAAAATAAGTGCATCTTCAAGAAAAACAAAATGAGTGCATCTTCAAGAAAAACAAAATAAGTGCATCTTCAAGAAAAACAAAATGTGTGCATCTTCAAGAAAAACAAAATAAGTGCATCTTCAAGAAAAACAAAATGAGTGCATCTTCAAGAAAAACAAAATAAGTGCATCTTCAAGAAAAACAAAATGAATGCATCTTCAAGAAAAACAAAATTAAGTGCATCTTCAAGAAAACAAAATAATTAGTGCATCTTCAAGAAAAACAAAATTAGTGCGTCTTCAAATAAGAAAAACATGATTGCATTCATTGGGTCAATGGCACATTCACCCTTTTATGATGGGGGATGTTCGCCTATGGGGATTTACATGATTAAGATTTTGTATAATTGTAATTCACCTGTATAGCCTAAAATTAGAAGATAATGTTATAAAATGTGGTATTTATTATCATTTTAAAACTCTAAACGAAAGTATTCCGCGCAAATGACCCACCCATAAATGTTGGACTCCCTAAATTTTATTTTGGAACAAAATCACATTGTATTTAACAAATGTGTATATCTATTTGATACATAGGCCTACTACTTCATGAAGCCTGATTATGAGCCCATGGCGAACTTGCCCTGGTCTATAGACGAACCTGCCCCGGGACGGGGCAAGTTCATCATTTGAATACACCTGTCTTTATCCTTTACTCATCCCTTTACGGTAGGGTACTGAAATTGTGGTCGTATGTAGCCAATATCAATCTTTCATTTAATGTCAATAGGTTCATTCAATCTTGAAAATTGACGTCTCTAGGCTATTTTCAAAATGGGGCGAACACTTCCCGCTCTCCCCTACATCTTTGAGAAAAACAAAATGAATGCATCGTCCACAAGTAGAACAAAATGAGTGCATCTTCAGGAGAAAAAAAACAAATTGAGTGCTTTTCTAAGATATAATATAAACAAATGAATGTGTATTCATGAAAAACAAAATTAATGCAAAAACCAAATAAGTGCATCAAGAAATACCAAATGAGAACATCTTAAGAAAACACAATTAGTTCATCATAAAGAAAAAATAAGTGCATTTTCAAAAGGACCTGAGGTCGTCTTCAAGAAAGAAAAAAAGAAATCAGTGCATCATCAAGAAACCATGAGCCTGTTGTGTTTATTTGCCAAGCAAACAGGTCAAGTTGAATTATATGACATTTTTTATAAAATATCGACAAAACTCGCGATAAAAAAATTTAAAAAAATGTAATAAGTTTGTTTAGATTTTCAAAAAACTGTTAGAATTTGCTGACATTGATCCCACTACAGATATTCTACACGTGCACACCCTCAATAAATTATTTTCCTTTCTTCAATGATTCTCTCCCAGTATTAAGACAACCATATTAACCGCCCATGAATAGTCCTAAATAAATTGTATTCCTTCACGGTATATTTATCTTTTTACAGATGGTACTGTCAAGTGTGAAGCATTACCTCATTGTTTTGTGTCATTCATACCATTAGTTGGCTATACAGCTTCGAGTGTAGCAATATCTATACCATACAGGGTGTCCCAAAAAAATGTTAACACTCCGGGCACATAAGATATCTTAAAAGGACAGGAACACACGGGTCTAATCTTGATGTATTATGAAAGCTGAGTAAATAAGCTTTCATTTGCATTTTATTGCGTTCCAATTGGTTATTTAGAACGGGAGATATGCTTCAGCAAACACGAGGAAGCAAAATCGGCTTGGTCCAATCCTCTCAGTATGAAAGTAAAGCTTTTAAAATGCACGAAGCAAGAAGCAACATGATTAAGTCACACACACACATCAGTTAATCTCTTCTTTGTTATTTTCAACGCATTATTTCGATTCTTTTCAAGCTTAAAAGACATAAATAAATATATTCCACATAAATTATATAGGTATTTTGTCAAGAGTTCAAGTTCTATACTCTTTTTCCATGTGCAATGGGTAGCTGTCAGTAAAGCAGTCATTAAAATTGAAACATTTCATGTTCTTTGGTGAAATGGTCCATCCAATTAAATAAATTAACTAATATTGCACTGAAATAAAACTAGTGTTGCACTGAAATTAACCATAAATCAATTTAAGCTTGAAAAGAATCGAGAGAATGGGTTGAAAAGAACAAGAAGAAATTAACTGATGTGTGTGTGACTTATTAATCATGTTGCTTCTTGCTTCGTGCATTTTAAAAGCTTTACTTTCATACTGAGAGGATTGGACCAAGCCGATTTTGCTTCCTCATGTTTGCTGAAGAATATCTCCCGTTCTAAATAACCAATTGGAACGCAATAAAATGCAAATGAAAGCTTATTTACTCAGCTTTCATAATACATCAAGATTAGACCCGTGTGTTCCTGTCCTTTTAAGATATCTTAAGTACCCGGAGTGTTAACATTTTTTTGGGACACCCTGTATTTACCAATTACTGCTGGTGGCTTTGTTGGTCCCAAGTCTAACCTATTATGTCATTGGACAATACTTATGTTATTTTGACTTAAAATATTTATTGACGGTCATTGACATACACTGAAAGGCGTTAAATATCAAATTTGTACTTAGCTTAGAAATAGGCCTACACATTATATTGAAAATAGCAAACTTTAAAACAATGTCACATTACTATCTAAACTGAAGATAGCGAGTACCTGTAAAGACACACGCAACTCAAGTCCAATTAAATCGAACTACATGTACATCATACACATTGATTAAACTTCGTGGAAATCTTTCACGTGTCCAGCGACATTTGCTGGAATTTACCACCTATCTACTGAAGATAGCTAACTTTAAAACAGTTAAGATTAGACACAGCTTTCATATAGGCCTAATTGTAAAACACAATTATGTTCAAGATCAATATTTTGATACCATTTAATAAATAAATAAATAAATAAATAAATAAATCAATCAATCAATCAATCAATCAATCAATCAATCAATCAATCAATCAATCAATCAATCAATCAATCAATCAATCAATCAATCAATCAATCAATCAATCAATCAATCAATCAATCAATCAATCAATCAATCAATCAATCAATCAATCAATCAATCAATCAATCAATCAATCAATCAATCAATCAATCAATCAATCAATCAATCAATCAATCAATCTATCAAAGCAATATTTTGATAGCGTTTCATCAATCAATCAAGCAAGCAAACAAACAAGCAAACAAGCAAGCAAGCAAGCAAGCTATCTATCTATGATCTATCTATCTATATATCTGTCTATCTATCTATCTGTCTATCAATCAATCAATCAATCGTACTTTTATTATTAGCAACTTACTTTTGAAGCTGAAAGCAATTGTGGTTCGTCAGCAAGTAAGCAACAGAAGATAATAAATTTAAGATAAAATTATTGCAATAAATTCGTGTGATAATTTAAACAGATCAAAAGAGAACACACTGAAATAATTTGTTTGCTTGTCATTTTTTCCATTGACGCTGTCCTACTTAAATCTAATGCATGGGAAAGATGTTGATGCATTTTCTTAAACCAACCACCAAAATAAACATCATCAACATATCCATGTACTTTACATCACTACAACTATATCTCATATACCATGAAATTATAATTTTCATATTATACACTCCCGGGGTATATCAAAATCCTCATATAGGGTTTTAACCGGGGTAATCCTTCTTAACCAGCATCAAAACGAACAACCTACATTCATCAAATCTGATAATCTGGTGTATAGTTAGTGTACATTATTATGCGATACATGCATGCTGATTAACCCGCCAAAAATGAGATTCAAATTGTTTCCTGACGATGTAATGTGTATACTAGACCCTTGCGGACCAGAGGCGTGCATGTAAAAGGGTGGCTGGTTCGGCTAAATCCAGATGGCAGCAAAAAAACAATTTGAAACTTGAAATTAACCAATCCATCACCCTTTGTCACGTCGGATATACCAGAGTGTTAATGCTTAAAAGAACCGTAAGAACGAGATCAAAGTGAGGTGGAGTCATACTGGTTGTGGAAACTGGTATTGAAAGGAATCAAAGGGCGATATTTGACTTAAAGGATCATCATCACCATAGGTGAAATTGATAATAGCGAAATGTACAAAATGTCCTCCTTCCCGCCAACCCTTCTTGCTTGATAGCATCTTATGATGACGATTGATTGCCCCGAATAGTACAGTACCAATTTTTACTATATACATGTATACGTTCAATTTTGTGATTTAGTCGAAGCTGGTCTTAACCCTTTGATTGAAACAAATTAAGGAAACAGTACCTTTAGGAAATACGTATGCTCCAAGTTGTTTTCTATATTTAACACCAATCGTTCTAAGCATATAAATGGTGCTGATCCTCAATATGATGAAACCTGTAATAAAAACAAAAACAACAAAGGTAGTTATAAGGACCAAATTTATACTTAAGCCTTTGATGTTTGGGTTTTTTCTCTTAATTTTTAAGATCCATTTTCAGGGCTCCATAGAGGAAAAAGGGTTTTAAAATTGAACCAGTTTTGCTAAGAGCCCGACTGAGAGTGTCAAAAATAAGATTACCAAAGAAGTTTCCAATTGCGGTCGCTCTATTTTTGCTTTCATGTTCCCTATAGGCTTAATATTCCTGCTTTGTCTAATGTACCTACTTTAGTTGTGAAACAGACGTTGACTAAGGTTAAGTATAAACTATCATATCATCAAATCCTTATCGGCAAACCTTTCTATTCAAAAGTTAGCCTCTAAAAGCAACCCCAAAGTCATCTTCTGTGGCAACGCTTATGCAGACTAGAATGGGGTGCAAGGTTTTCAATAGATCATCAGAGAACAACACAAAAAGGAGGTCGACTGGTCGATCATCATGTATAAATATCGGATTGGTCTGGCTTATATGAATAGTCCCTACAGCGATACAACCATTCTTATCCATACCGGCTGGTCCCTTATTTCACAAACCAAAAAAGACGGGCGGTGTGGAGAAATCGCGGGACTTAACCATACCAAAGACATCTCCATGATACAGAATAAACTGGTTTTAGTTAGAGGGATCATTGGCTTTAGATAGCTTGGCTTTATTTTGACAATGTCAAAGGCGTACCTGTAGGGTTGATTTGAATGTAGGTCATAATATAGATGAAGGAGCGAGAGAAAGACATGAGTGAATCTTTACAGCGAGATATACAAGACAAATTACGGATGAAGCGGGATTTAAAACTCAGACTTTGTTCTCGTTAAAACATAATGCTACATTTGCTTTTGTTAGTGTTGTTTACAATTGAATCGATTTTACTATAAAGAACCATAACAAAATTCAAATTTAGTTTCGAATTTTATTTTATTTACATAAAATAAAACAGTATGGACCTTTTGAGAACTTACCATCCCATCCCATTTCACCCACTCCGAATCAACAAACAACTAAACACGCCAACCATTCACGACGCACAAAAGAATATAAAATGTAAATAGAAACTCTCCATGATTACAATAACAGAAAATGTTACTTTCAGATGACTGATGAATACGAAAATGACCGTCAATAAATATTCCAATAGTAAGATCAAAACAGTTTTGTCCAATGACAAAGAGGTTGGATCCAGGATCAACAGAGGACCAACAAAGCCACCAGTAGTGCGTAAATGGCGAATAGCTACACTTTAAAGCTGTAGCCAACTCGGCATGAATGACACGAAACAACAGGGCAATGCCTCATATTTGACAGTACCATCTGTAAAAAGATGAATATACCGCGACGGAATACACATACATGTACACACGCTATGTACACATGATAATTTTGGAGTTAAATACCAACCATTAGCACTGTTTTCCAATCGAACTTAATACTTTCCACACGGCTATTGGTTTAACCATATCATACAAAACAGATTTTTCAGAAACCTTTCCCAGCTTTCAAGGTATATCTCAAGAATTACTGAACCAGTACTAGGCATGTTTGTACTTATTTTAATGCATTTCTCATGGTGATTCCAAATATGGTAATGACATTCAATAATGTTGACATTTTGGAACATTTTGTGAAATTTTGGAATGTCGTCAACAAACGCCTGCCGCATGGTAAGCGTTAAAACACAGTTCTATAATTATAGTTAGATACGGAAGCTTGTTGTGAACGTCAGATTTGGCATGATACTGAGATAATTATCTTTAGAAACATGTGCTTCTGAGATAATTTTCTTAGAAATATACAGAGTAAATAACATCTGCAGTAGGCTTCTATATATAGCAAGTGGGTGTATAATGCTATCAGCAGTAGATAGCAAGAAAATACAACGCTATCAGCAGTACAGAGCAAGTGACGCTCTTAGCAATAGAGAGCTAATATAATGCTATCAGCAGTAGATAGCAAGTGAATATAACGCTCTCAGCAGTAGAGGGCAAATGAATATATAATGCTATCAGCAGCAGATAGTAAGTGGATATATAATGCTATCTGCAGTAGAAAGTAATAAATATGATATCTGCAGTAGATAGCAAGTGAATGTATAATGCCATAGCATGTATAATGCTATCAACAGTAAATAGCAAGTGGTAAAAATGCTATCAGCAGTATATAGCAAGTAAATATAATGCTATCAGCAGTAGATAGCAAGTTAATATAATGCTATCAGCAGTAGATAGCAAGTGAATATAATGCTATTAGCAGTAGATAGCAAGTTAATATAATGCTATCAGCAGTAGATAGCAAGTTAATATAATGCTATCAGCAGTAGATAGCAAGTTAATATAATGCTATCAGCAGTAGATAACAATCGAATACAATGCTATCAGCAGAAATAGCAAGTGAATATAATGCAACAGTAGATATCAAGTTAATTCAATGTTATTAGCAGTAGATAGCAAGTGATTGTATAATGCTATCAGCAGTAGAGAGCAAATGAATAAATAATGCTATCAGCAGTCGATAGTAAGTGACTATAATGCTATCAGCAGTATATAACAAGGGAATATAATGGTAGCAGCAGTAGATAACAAGTGAATAAAATACTATCAGCAGAAATAGAAAGTGACTATAACGCTATCAACAGTTACTGTAGCTATCAAGTTAATTCAATGTTGTCAGCAACATTGGATTTTGCAAGTGAATACAGTGCTATCAGCAGTAAATAGCAAGTGAATATAATGCTATCAACAGTAGATAGCAAGTGGATATATGATGCTATCAGCAGAAGATAGCAAGTGAATATATAATGCCATAGCAGTAGATAAATTATAAGTTAATGTAATGATATCAGCAGAAGATAGCAAGCGAATATATGATGCTATCTGTAGTAGTTAGCAAGTGAAGGTAATGCTATCAGCCAAGTAATAATAGGTGAATATAAAAAATGCTATCAACAGTAGATAGAAGATAGCAAGTGAATATATGATGCTATCAGCAGTAGATAGCAAGTAAATATAATGATATAAACAGTAGATAGCAAGTAAATGCATATAAGTGAATATATGATGCTATAGCAAGTGAATGTAATGCTATCTGCAGTATAGGTAGCAAGTGAATGTAATGCTATCAGCAGTAGATAGCAAGTGAATGTAATGCTATCAGCAGTAGATAGCAAGTTAATGTAATGCTATCAGCAGTAGATAGCAAGTTAATGTAATGCTATCAAAATAGTTAGCAAGTAAATAAAATGCTATCAACAGTAGCTAGCAAGTGAATATAACGCTATAAGCAGTAGATATAGGCTTAGGCTAAATATGTAATGATATCAGCGGTAGATAGTCTGTGAATAAAACGCTATTATCAGTAGATATAGGCTTAGTGAATATTATGCTATCAGCAGTAGATAGCAAGTGAATACAATACTGTCAGCAGTAGTAAATAGCAAGTGAATACAATGCTATCAACAGAAGATAGCGAGTGAATGTGCAATGCTATAATCTTCAGTATGAGAGCAAGAGAACACAATGTTGATAGCTTTACCGACTTAGAGGTGTGTGTGATCCGATTATTCACTGTTTTACATTGGGATTGAATTTTGGAATAAGAAGAAAGCCCATGAACTTATGTTTTTCTCATTACGTCTAAGAGATGCTTATTTTTAAAGACGTGTTAAGTATAGTAAATAATTGCATGGTTAACCACACTGAACGTTTGCATACTGATCTATCGACAAACCTGACGTAAATGTTTACTCCTTTCATCACAACCACTGGAAGAATTAACTTACTTTTTGGAATGAGTCTGTGTTACTGTTATGTTGCCCCTTATTTATGATGTAAAATAGAAAATATCGGGTCGCCTTAAAAAATGAGTAAATATGGTTATGTATAGATGAAAAGCCGGATCGGCCAGTAATTGACAACAGATGGACTTTAACCTAATTAAGACCAATGCTACGAGATAACAACTACTGGGACATGAAATGGGCATAGGGAGGCTACCTTAATTCCATCTGTGGATTAGCCGACAATGATAAATGAAGAATTCATGGTAAAAACCTTAGATTAATCCTGGACAACAACAAAAGAAAATCCTACAAGTCATAGTGTTGGGTCAAGGGAAAGTCCATTCTAAACCTAAGGATGACCATGTGCACATAATTTTAAGGTATAGATACTCATTTTTCTTATAGTTCACTGATTTTCAAGAAGTTCAAGGTCACAGTAATGAGAGGAATATTATATTTCTATGACATCGGAAAGCCAAGACACGTTGAGATTTCCGGAGTTGACTTGATTTATTATTTCGCGCACGCTTTACAAGGAACTTATATAAGGGAAGTGACGATCAGTCATATTGGGATTATAGCAGCGCCATTGCTTAATCTGAAAACTCGCCTGCGTATGTTAGTGCATCAAAAATCTTCCCCATAAAATGGATTTGCTTTGACCAAAAATGTGCCGCAGATTTCTCAAATTGCATTTTAAATGACTGAACCTCAACGAGGCGTTGTCGCTTAAGAGCATAGACTCATTGTCACGCCGTGCCGCCCGTCGCAGCTACCTAAAATGACCTGGCCGGCATATCAATTTCTTTTGCGATACATTTACGATTCATGCGCAATCATGATGGAAGAGTGGTAAAAGAGGAAATTCGGGCTTGTTTTTATTTGTCAATATGCTTCAAAATTCGTATTATCGGTCTAGAAATCAATAAGGAGATCAGATATCAATGATTAGATCCCATTAATATACGAAGTAGATGCAAGAGGGCAGTACGGAGTGACACCAATTGTGCTGATGACTGCTGCTACCACACCACTCCCATCAAAATCTTATAGCGCACAATATTGATTTTTTTATTTTTTATTATCGACATTTCAGATTTTTAACAGCATAAAAAGATATTTCCGAATTTTATTTGATATTATTTGGGTCCTACGACCCTGGATAACCCAATAAGCTTATTAGCTTATTTCCATTGGGGTCCGTTAGATGTGTGAACAGATACAGACCGTGATGATCCCCTACTCTTTACGAAAGAGTCTGTAACCTTTTAACGTGCTCGGGTATTGCTCTTCCGATGCACGGGACCACCATTTATACGTGACTTCCGAACCACTGTTTTATGCTGCCATTAGGAAATCGTCACAATCATTTCGCTTCATTTACCAGGCTACCGACACGGCGCACACACAGTATCAGCACTTAGATTGTAATATCCCCTAACAGCTTCCCAATCTCGCTTGGGTCGACGAAGCAATTGAGACTAAGTACCTTGCCCAAGGATACAAGCAAGTTGGCTGTAGCGGGGCTAGAACTCACAACCTTTGCATCGTGAGACCGGCATGCTATCCACTACACCACACGTGCTCTTATCGAATGATAATGAGTTTGATTAATGAGTTAAAATAATGATGTAAAATAGGACAGACAGAAAAAGAAAAGCACCGGGAGTAATATTATATCTCAACACAGCGTCCAATAGTGCTTAGTCGTGCTATCTTTTGTGCTATCTTCAGAAGATAGCATATGCATGCAAAAGGCGAAAATGTGTATTTCCATCATACGGATGACCGCTCACATATTCTCACGGAATCGCTGTCAACAATAACGTAATGGTATCTTCAGGTTATACAATGACAGGCTAAGTTTATGTAACTCACAATTAAATAGGGTTCAAAAGTGTTTCTTGATAGACCATGTGAAGAAACACTTTTCAAGTATTAGGGATGTGTATTGACGTTTTCAGCTCATCACACATCACATGCAAATATAGATAAAAGGTTCATATTAATTAATTCTAAAAAAATATTTTGGCTTTTGGACTACAAAATGGTCCAAGAAAAGTTTGTTGTTTGACTCTTACTTAGCATTGTATATATTTTTCATATAAGCCGTTCAAAAATGACCCGTCCGATTTCGAAAGCATATATTAACTAAATTATATCAAGAACATTCTAGCAAACTAAAGTAAGTCGAGCCGAACAAATTTTGCATTTTTGCTTAGTTTGAACTAACGAGGTTTCCTTTCTATATAACTATGTATGTATCATATTTATAATCACATGTACATACCTCTATAGTATAATGTGTCCCAAAAGTGTCGATACCTTAAGCTTTATATCTCCGGTAAAACATATTTGGACCGAGAAAACTTGTAGAATTAATTGTTCCCCTTATACGCAGAAAGGTTTGGTTAAAACCATACATTAGGTCAACTCTTGCATGACGCCAGCTGTGCGTGTAATCACGTGCTACAGGTTCCTTACATGGTTTTTGCAAAACAAAAAAAGGCTTTCACTCTGTGCATAACATTATTTAATTTTCGTACTATGGATACACCAATCTGAAATTTAAAAACAAAATCACCATGGAAACCTTTCTCGTCACTGTCTCCCTTCCTTTCACTCCCTTCAATTCTTTACATTATAAACTCATTGTACTATACGCATAAATGAAAGGGTGGTTTTACAGTTCGGGAAACGTTCTTCTGTAACTTGGTACCGTAACACAGATAGATATTATTGTAAGACTGGTATCAACATAACTTGACAAGTTTTCT
Source organism: Ophiura sarsii (assembly GCA_035610835.1). Taxonomy (NCBI): domain Eukaryota; kingdom Metazoa; phylum Echinodermata; class Ophiuroidea; order Amphilepidida; family Ophiuridae; genus Ophiura; species Ophiura sarsii. The sequence continues at coordinate 44,175,705 of CM069450.1, read as the reverse complement.
TTAACCAAATTTGTTTTCAGTTTTACACTGCGAAATATTTTACTGGAAATACAGATTGGTGATGTTTTAAAAAACAAACAAATGACACTCGAGAGTTCAGTAAAGCATATATTTAACAAGCATTCTCTCCTGCTTATTAGGAAAAAGGAATGACACAAATTGAGCATTGCTAAGAGGAGTTATGTCTATTTTAATAAAGGTACTCATTTTGCAAGCTGTCCACGGAATACTTGACCAAACAAATGTAAAGTAGGCATAACTCCTCTTAGCAATGATCAATTTGTGTCATTCTTTTTTCCTAATAAGCAGGAGAGAATGCTTGTTAAATATATGCTTTACTGAACTCTCGAGTGTCATTTGTTTGTTTTTTAAAACATCACCAATCCGGGTAAACTTATTTTTGACTCACCCTGTATACGTAAAGCTTTAAAAAGTATCGAAACTTTTAGGACACCCTGAATGCTTATCCTTTCCCATGAGTTTCTTCTTTTTAAGTTGTTTTTGCTTCTAAAACACTTTACTCATAGTATATAGTAACCATGAAGCTAACGCAAACTTTTTTTCTGCCGTAAATACCCTTGAATTGGATTTTCAAAAGGCAACGGGTCGGGATTATAGTGCGAGCCTAATTGGCGATTTTAGAGACCAGCTGGTGCTTTATAGAATTCTTATTTACAGTTCCAATAAGTTGAAGTCATAAACCACCAGTTTGCAAAAAAGCTCACAAAGTACACCTTAGAGCGAGAAAAAAAATGAGAGGAAAAAACTATTATAGAGACTGTGTTATATCTTTATCGGTTTGACGCGCCGTGCGGCCACCAAAGTATCCTATTATATTATCTAAATAGCCTATTTGAAAATATGGACTAAATACTTTTAAGATTACATCAATATCGTTGCTTTGTAATCGACTCTAGTGTTGATACAATACACTTCAATTTTGTATTGCGCCCCGAAGCTACAAATTACTGGAAATTTCAAAGCTTTTATCATAACTCTAACGTGACCTTTCTTGACTCGCAACAATAAAAACTCGATGTTTATGGAGTGTATCATTACACAATGATAATGTACCGCCGCCAGGTACACTCCAGGGCATATTTTAGAAATCTTCAAGTCCAGGGCTATCATCCACTCTCTGGTTGCGTTACAAGAGTGCGGCACGCGGCGCGAAGGAAAGAGGATTCCCCTAATTTCTAACTGCAGCTACATTTGTGACAATTTCGCACAATAGTGGGCTTAACTCTGCGCGAATGCTGCATCAATCACGAAACACGACAAGCTATTTTATTCCAATAATATTAAGACAGACGACCAAGTGGTGGTAGGAATCCTGCACGCGACCGTACAATGTGTTCTTATCATCGCGATGACCCGAGTGACACTGACACTAAAGATAAGCCGATCGGTTGAGCGTCAACTCCAGGGGAATTAATACACGATACTATAGTACACGTTTTAGGACATGGTATCATTGTTCCAAAACAAGGCATGGACAATAATGCCGTTTTGTATCGAGAAAAGAGTCGCCCGACTAAACAGAAGTTCGACAGAAGTAATATTATCTTGATGAAATCCCCAGCCATAACGTGTCTCCCCTTTTAAAGGACCACCTTTTGATAGTGCCTCTCCCGAAAATTGATCGCTTGATGTCTTTTTGTGGAACGCAACAGATAACTAAGTTTTTTATATCTATAGACCTATCGTTTAGATAGCACTCGATTAATAAGACTTCTGCCATAGAAAGAACGATGATGATCCTGACAAACTGCTATCTACCGTATAGCTGGCACGCTTATGGGTTATATCTGCCATATATGTATGGCGCGGGGCCACAGAAGGTGACTGATAAAGCATCTGCTATCTACCGCATAGCTGGTGCGCGTACGTATATAGGCCTGTTATATTTGCCATAAAAAGTTTAAATAAAGTTCTTCTTTCCCTAGATTTATGACGCGATGCTAAATAATTATAGGCCTCTAGGTTCGTTCATACTCCCGTCGTTGCGCGTCGGCCGACGTCGGGGGATATCGGTGCGCGCGTTGAAGCAATGCCAACGTTTATCCGCCGACGTCGGCCGATGCGTACGACGGGAGTGATAAAGTATATCACGAGTCCGTAGATCGCTAGCTAACTGGCGCGCTTATTTATTTGCCAAGGTGGCTGAATAAAATATTTGCTTTCTTTCCGTAGATTTATTACGCGCTGCTATTATAGGCCTAAGCAGGTGTTATTGATATTTGATAAAGTATCTGCTATCTACCGTATAGATAGCAAGTGGTGAAACAAATTTGCAAATCGTACCCTAACCCTAACAATTTTGTATCAATATATATACCCATAAGAAATATCATCCCGCAAATTCGATTAGGCATAAGCTATGCTGGTAGTTACAATGATAGGTCTATCTAATTACTAGCACACGGCTCACCTGCCTTTAGATATTACGTGACTTTATAATACATTGTCATAAATTATCTGCTTCAGTGCATGCTCTGTGAGACAGTTGATCATTATCTGCTATCTACCGTAGATAGCAGATGCATGATGATTGGCATAACTTACAATATCATTCATACTACCATATACATTAGATAGTAGCCTAGGCTGCCATATCTGCTCACGTTATCTGCTATCTACCGAAAATAGCATGCACGTTGTTGCCAAATTCAATAATATTGCATAAATGACGTTCGATATTCCCTTGTCGGCATCCCGGGGGGGGGGGGGCCAGTCAAACATAATGTTGTACACATGCGTGACCAAAAAAAAGCGTAAAAAGGGGTGTTTTTTCAGTGTTGGACGCGTCACGCGCGTGACGCGTTAAGGGTATCAAAAACGCTGATTTTCAAGAAAAAGGGTGGCTTAAAATCCCGGCTTAAAATCCAGGTCGAACGTGTTTAGGGTAACTTATTTTGTTCCCCGTTAAATAGACAAAACTAGTTTAGGGGTCATATTCTGGCAAGAACTTGTTTAGGGGTCAAAATTTGCAAGGAAAGCGCGCTGAAAACTTGTTTAGGGGGTAATTTTGCTTGCATGGTAAAACTTGTTTAGGGGGTGTCTGGAAAAAATTTGGTCACGCATGTGTACACCATTATGTTTGACTGCCCCCCCCCCCCCCCCCCCCCCCCCCCCCCCGGGGTCGGCATGCTCACCGAAAGCTTTAACTGCCATAGCGTGTACATTATACCCACACAAATATCTTCTTCTTTTTTCTTTTGACATTTGTGCTATCGACAGAATATCAAGCAATGGATAATCATTGTATACGTTAAAAAAAACCTTCCTGTAAAACATTAGTCTATGATAAATGAAATACCATAAGCCTACATATAAAATCCTATAATCTAAATCACGTTCATATCACTTCTTTATAGATTGATATATAGGTACTTTTCAAACAATTATACTCCATCAATTAGATAACAGATTTTGAAGTTATAATTCAAAGAATGGATATTTAAAATTTATTCATAGCCTAACATAATTTCGACCTCTAGTCTATAGTAATGGTTTCATTGAAGCGCCTGTAAAACGCTCCTGGTATGGTACTGTCCTATCTTAATTGAGAGCAAGTGGATTATACGATAGGTATCTCGAAGCTTTTAAGAGCGATTTCCAAGTGCGATTTGCGCGGCAATTTGTGATTATACCACCATATACCAAGTGGTATACAAATATGTTGTATTATGTAGATGGACAAAACTCGTCCTATAGCAAAAGCTCGTGGCTATACAATAACTACAGATTAATTTTAAATCGCCATCAAAGAAACGTATACTTCTAATTAGACATGAGATATCATCAATCTGGTATTGGTGTTTGGAAATCGAAACACAATACGTAAAAGATAACATTTAGCCGCGGTTTATGGACTTGAAAAAATTCTATCGAAGTATTTAGACGTTAAGAGTCATTTTGAAGTGGAATTGTTTTGTTTCTCAAATATAAACAAATTGAAAAAGCTATGTGTGTCAATATGTTTCAAAACGCATGCATCAGACATAGACATGACAACACTATTTGTGATATGTTTATACACCTTCATTTAAATCGTACATTCATTTATTTGTAATTAGTTAGGCTATTGTTTTGTTTATTTACTTTAATAAATTGAGCAGTAAAATAATCATTTGTTCTTTTTAATTATATAGTTTGCTTATTTATTTTCATTATTCATTATTTAATAATTCATTCACTTTTAGTTTATTAATATATCATTAATTCAATTTTTTCATCACTCATAAGATGCCATCGTTAGTTTTTTTTCTTCTTTTTATCTTCCTTTATTTTTTTCATTTCTTGGATTGTTTTCAATCCAACCATCTTTTATTGGTTGGTTGTCAGATATTGCAAATATCTATACCCAGTTAAGAGTTATTTATTTCATGAAAATAGAATTTGGCCTTCAAATAAATCCGTTAAATGCAAGTGCGACCACATTTACCATTAACAAAATGTACAGCTCTTTCACCGCCTCCATGATGCCTAAAGCGAACAATCGGATCAGCGAATAGTCCCCATCTAATCCTCAATTGGTCTAGAGAACACCCATCTGTAAATCCAGCCAATACTTCTTAATTTTGTCCATTTTCAGAGCTTGTCAGAACCAATAAACTAGGATTATGTTGATGTCAGATGCGCAAGGTTAACACCGTAACCGCGGGACTGGCTACACATCGATGGCCAACAGACTGGGCAGGCATTAAACGTGGACATTGAATTAATAGAAGTGTGACATGAAGACAAAACTCGTGCAACACAGTTTTTCTCTAAGAAGAGGCTGCCATATGTCGTCTTGTGTATTCTTTACGAAAAAAGCTATACGAAAATTAGTGTTCTGTGGCTTAAATCAGCAGCAGTTAATTCTTATTACAATTCACTTTGTTTATGTTCATATGTTATTTGAAATTGATACTACTTTGAAAGGGTTCCATTACACATTACAATTATACAGTGTCAATTAATAACACAGTAAAATTTTGTTTAGTTTTGTTCCAAATAGGTGCTGTAACATTAGATTTGCTATGATGTTCCGTTATCAGAATTCTTTTCAAACTTAAAAAGTCAGTAATTGTGTACAATATATTCGATTAATTGCCTTTTTATATCTCGAGGATAAAACATTCCAATTAATGTTCTGTGAATTACCAAATCTGTTTTTGAAAACCAATGAATATCTTATTAGTTGATAGATCCTTCATTAAGGCTCATCAAAGGGACAAGTTATAAGTATGGCTCGTGGTGCCACGGGCACGGATAAGTTGCAGTTATGTTTTATATTATATAATATGGTTACGGGATCGGATTCTTGTATAGAACCAATTCTTGATTAATTATGCATCTCTTATGATTGCGTTATCAAGTGCTGTGATAATATGGTATAAATTGGTTTAACATCACCACTGCCAATTTTGAAAGTTTGGATAAACACCTAATGTGTAATTTGTAACTTGGAGTGAATCATAGTTATTACGAGAGGATTTCGTACATGCGCATGATGAATGGACCATCATTGCTCTGAGGATGCACAGCGTGTCTTAACGCTTTCCACGCGGCTATCAGTTTTACCATTATTCAAAACGGATTTTTCAGAAACCTTTACCAACTTTTAAAGTCTATCTCAAGAATTGCTGAACCAATACTAGGCCTAAGCATGTTTGTACTTATTTTACATTTCTCATGGTAATTGAAATTCATTAATATTGACATGTTTTAAACATTTTGGGCCATTTTGTAATGTCGTCGGCAGAATCCTGTCGCTTGGAAAGTGTTCATACTTTTATACTAAATGCTGTTTTTTTAAACTTCACATCCCGCACAAATGCAATGTTACCAATTAACTATAGAAATAAATGATATAAGCTTTTTACGGTATAGGGTTTTGAAATCTTTACTCTAAATTATAATACTTCGACCTATAGCATGAAAGGAATCAATCAAAGTAGCACTTTGTAATTCACTTTTTAAAGACCTATAGTGACTGTTATAACCACTTATTTTGGTTAGTGTAGTTTCAACTATTCTAGAACCGAACCGAGACACTGCAATCTATAATGACAGGATTTCTCTCTGCATAATACCATATCCTTTTAAAACTATCCGCATCTCGCAAAGATGCAGTTGTTTTCGTATAATGTGTTGTTTGTTATTAATGGTGCCTAATAGGCCACTTTACTCATCTTAAGGATTTTCTGGTGGCTGGTGCCCTTCAAAAGGCCGTTATACACAGTAAAACCTGTAATATAACGTTACCTTAAAGTCTACAAAAGACACCAACACTGAAACCATCCGGTTATCTCGGCGTTAAGTCGTGTTTCATATGCAGGTAATCAGGTATAATCTATATCAAACTCGACGTAAATTAAGCAGATATGCTATTATAGCGATATAATATCATTGATTCCAAATGCCTTGCGCATGTTTCCCTTCTCAACGGACCTTAATCCGTGTTTTGGCCTTGTATGTACATGCAAAGCATCGAATCATTTTCACCCATCCCGTAAATATTTTATTACGAAACCCAAATCCGTGCTCCGCTCTCCTCGAGTGCTGCTGTGCGCGGGCAAAATCTTGAGCGAAAATAATGACGATTACCCATCGTATAAGAGCTTATGAATTAGCACACTCGCGTTACTAAATCGTACGGATGACCACGGGGGTATGATGCCCGTCATGGCCGCTCGCACCTCCCATGAAATTTTAAACAGTCCTGTTGTAGAGAAACAATATAAACCCTCACTCGAAGAAAATTGAGAAAGTTTTAAAGACTGTAACCCAGTAAGGCTAATGGGAAAAGCATATGTGAACGGTAATACACCAGAGGGTTGGTGCTATTGTCTAAGGTTTACCGCCAGCATTTCTTCTTTTTTTAGTTATCGTATAAAATGACTTTTCTTCTGACGTATACGAGGGTTTATTTTTGTGTTTTTAAGAAGTCGGATTTTAGCTACTTATCGCCGACTAATAATTTCCCGTGAACAATTATCAATTGTAACACAGTGTCGTTAATGGCGTGTTTATATTGCTCGCCCTGAATGAACAGGAAGAGATCAGGGTCTCGGGGGAAATAAGATTAAGTTATTATATAAAATATCATAAATCATAATTAACTCCTAAAACTCTTCTTTTTTTAAAAAATCTTTAGGGCACACTTATGATTACAGTACTTCTGTTTGGGCAAAATAACAAATTTCTTAAAATTTGAAACGGTATACATATTCCGACTATAACTAACTATATAAGTAATAAAAAGATCTTATCTCATGGTTGTGTATATAACGTACGGTATAGACGATGGTTGCCAGTGATAAATGTTTACCGTCTATTTAATGTAGCAAGGGCATCTAAGCATCTAAACCTTGTTGATTGCCGTCTTATATAACGTAATACGATAAGAGAGCTTAATCTTCACTTTCTACTGAAGATAGCAACTAATTCCTTGTTATTTCATGAATTGCAAATGTATACCGCAATATCAAAGTGCCGCAATAAACTGATAAAGTTTGCTGTCTTACGAAAGGTTATCTGTCTGCTGTGGAGATAGCAACTAGCTTAACTAATTGACTGGTGAAGATTTGCTGTCTACTGAAGATAACAAATCATGATACAATGATACGATAGTTGCAAAGATGATAACGGTTTTGCTGCTATAAAGATTTGGTGTCTTCTGAAGACGAGCACGATAATTTTATTTGATTTTATTCAGCATATCATCTAACAAGAAGTATTGCACACGATTCAGATATAAAACGCTAAAATACAGATAGTTGTACATTTACAGCAAGACATAAAATGATAAACTGCTAAGGATAACTCTTTAAGCTAAAAAACCTATTTCCAAAGGGGTCCTTATAAATACAAATAAGAAGAGTTATATACAAACATAAAAAACCACCTTACCAGACATAATAACCGATAGGGATATAAAACTAGACATGTGATCCATAAGATGAGCTTTAGCATCTTTTTTAAAAATTGATTTTAGTGAGAAGGCTTTAATGTTTTCAGGAAGCCTATTACAGTCTTTGATAGCATTATAATAAAAAGAGGCAGAACTGGGGGTCTTAATCTTTGGAACCTGGACATTATAATCACTCCCCCTTGTATTATAATGATGTAAACTCGACAGTTTAATAAAGTTAACTGATGAAAATTTGCTCGATACTGAAGATAACAAGATTGTCACCAGATATAAGTTTATACTGTATAATACGATTGTTGCCACTTCTAAAGGTTTGCTGTCTACTAAAGATATAATAACATTGTTGATGTCATCACATGGATGTATAGCCTATACCATTATACGATAATTGCAACTGATACACGTTTGCCGTATACTGAATAAAGCAAGTTGATTGACAATTCATGACCACCGTTACGATAATAATGTACAAACGATAAAAGGAAAAGGGTTGTTGTCTACTGAAGATAGCAATGATTGTCGTTTAATTTGGCGCCGTATCTGCAATTACATACGCGTAACACTGAATATGTTCCTAATGGTAAAAAGGGTATAGCAATAACCTGTAGAGAGGGGTCCAAATTGACAAATCTGGCAATCCATCATATATTATATCACACAACTTTAGAAATGTAAGGTATCAAAATCTGCAAAGCTGTCAAACAACAAGGGTCAATAAGCCCAAAACTATCAAAATGCCGCCCCTAAATGGGAAGGTTTGTTTCCACCCCTTGGAAGCGATTTGAAATGCATTTTAGTTTTTAATTACACTAGTCCTATACCCTTTATTATTTTGTTTAAGACAAGTTATGGAAAAGGGATTCCTATTTCCGAGAAAAGTAACTTATATATTGTAGTTGATACTTTTTAACACTGTCTAAGGCAACTTGTCATCCAACTATCATAGTGACATAGTTCATTGTTAGATTATCAAGAATCAAGTGACTAAATACACACATCAGTTGTAACTTCGTGGACAGAAAAGACTATTAGGCCTATATTTAAGTCATTTTGAGAAAAAAAATGATATACAAATGGTCATTAGGGCTAATTAGCTCATTAACAGAACTAATTTAAAGTAATTGTTTCGTCAGGCTCGTTATGAAATGGTTATTGGAATTTGTTGAATTCTCATTAATATAGGATAGCTTGCCTAGAATGCAAACACAAGAATTAGTTGTTCTGATCACAGATCAAAGGATTTAAATGTCGTGTATGCAGTCATGTCACTCCGCGTTATCAAATCAATACAATCAAATATACACAACGCAAATATATTATTTGGCGTCTATTTCTTGCGTGACTGTCCATGTATGACGCTTCACGCGTATTATTATTGTATCCGAATTTAATGCAAACAAACATACACTATAGGAACACGTGCGCTCAATCGTGGATGTAACATATTATTGTATAGATCAATTCATAACGAAACATCTATATAACTAAATTTATACAAATGAACATTTCCTTTCATTTATTAAATAAATTAAAATAAAACATCTATTAAAAATAATACAACTGAATATTTCCTTTCATTGATTGCCAAGAATAACAGCTCGCCGCAAATATCTGTCAATTACGCTATAGCTTATTACAAAAGCCTTTAAAAATAATGTTAAACAATAATACAACATTTATAAATATATATTTTTAGAGGTTAATATGAGAATCATTGTTACTGACCTATATCTCAAAGTTCTTTATAAAAGATGTTTTTTAAGGCTTTTGCTTGAGCAAATTCTTTGAGCGCCCCCATCATCCCATCAGCGCTCAGCATGATCAGAGGACCCAACTAAGCGCGCGTCGGGGTGGACCGACAGATTCGATATATGAACAAACTTTCATTAAATCATCTTTTTTATGTTTTTTGGGGCCAAACAAATTTAACTATTTTTACATGGTTCAACCATTTCAGCTATAGGCAGACAAAGATCAGAGAAGTAGCATGGCAGAGGTCGCCATGTAATGATTTCATACAGCGAATGCATGCAACATAAGCGTCTATACAACGCGCTTGTATTTGCATTGTTGATTCTGTTCTTATCGGGTTGTATCTATAAAAAGAATATGATTTTTAATTGATTTCAAATATTTGTTTGAACGTATTCAGGCAGAATGCTAATTGTTATCGATTTTTTTTAATTTTAAATATCGGTCCATTTATAGAAAATAATAATAATACCGCAATGACGCTTCTATATAAATCGTGATATTAATGGACATGTAATTGGGCACGCGTCCGCGGCAAAAGTGGGGAGCAAATTGTCTTATAATGCGCTAACCATCACGCAGATTCGCGTGCGTAACAGGTGGCTGTGTGGTTTGTAAAATGATCTTTATTGTTTATATTGGCCTATGTTCACCCCGACGTTTCTTCAACAAACGATTGCATTAATTCAAGATGATTCCAAGATATTCGAAGGCGTCATCAATTGTACGATTTGAACAACAGTTAAAGTGACTCCTTATAAACAATCCCATAATTAGCTATTTCACGTTTAAGTACTGTTTCCCTCAACCCTCTGTAAATTTCATTACAGAGGGTTGCCATTTTTATCCTACATCCGCCGTAAAACAGGAAGTGCGCCAAGTGCCCCGTCCCCCCCCCCCCCCCCCCCCGTCCCCCCCCACACACACTCAAAAAGTTGGAGACGTCTTTAAGACGTATAGATTTTACGGTCAATCACTAGCGAAAATTCCAATAGTTTGTTTTTCTCGAATTTAACCGTAAACCCTATTTTAAGGATTCCTGTGCCCTTAAAGCAGCAACCGGTTGATGCAATATGCCCCGATGTTGTGATTCCACCATCATTTATTTAGAATCAATTTACCAGTTTTTCATCGTTACAAATTTTATTAGCATCTTTACTTATTGACTCGGGTTCGCACCATAAAATGGTTCACTATTTGATCAATCAGTAATAACGAATCATTAAAAAATTACACACCGACTGTGAATATGAAATATTATCGCGTCTAGACTGACATAATTTATTATTATTTCAGTAGATGCCGGTGTCAGATATGAAATTTATATCACTGAATCGTAACCGATGTTTAATGGTAGTTTAAAAGAGCGATACTTCTCTGGATATATATAAAGAAGACCTATATCATATACATATCATAAAAAGTGTGGGTGTATTATACCCGCGCACCATCAATCAATCAATCAATCACAAAGTTCCAAGTGTGTTGGTATAAATAACTCTTAATTCTTAATTCTTGTAGAGTACAAATAATTTCAACGGCACTGAGTGTGTGTACTCTCTTAATTCAAAGATTGAATAATCGATCGGAAAAATTAAAATTGAATTTTCAAATTCTTTTTCGACTGAATTTACATTTGTGAAAGCGTCTATTTCAATCTTCGTATAAATCAGGAATACGGTATTCTAAACCCTTGATCGACTTGTGAAATTAGAATCAGTACACATTTTTGATAAGATCCCATTTTTACTATAGACGTTTAATAATTTATGGCTTTTGACTGCAAATATTAACTTTTATAATAGCTATGATCTATCACTGATGAAGATATCAACCTAATGGTTAGACCTAAGTTGCTAATAATGTTATGATAATTATCTTACCATCATCTGAAGCTAGGAACACATGATAATTGTTATCTACTGAAGATAGCAACACAATAATATTATTTCTATATTCTGAAGATACCGATTATCCTAGGCCAATACTCACTTAAATCAAAAGATTAAAAAGTAAATCTTAAAGATTGTGCTGAGGGAAGGATCTTAAAAGATTGAAAATATTCAATCTAAGAGTGAAATTTCAATATATCGGACTAAAATTTTACTCTATTAGATTGAACATTTTCAATCTTTTAAGATCCTTCCCTCAGCACAATTTTTAAGATTGACTTTTTTATCTTTTGATTTAAAGGTAGATGACCCGATCACATTTTCGTAGCACAGAATTATTTTAAACATACGGAGATTTTCATATCATATGAAAGCTCGTATTTTTCTCATCATCATACTGAAATTTGACGGCCTAAATCGGTATAATTACGGAGAAATCGATGAAATTACGTCGAATTACCGCGAATGGTGGTATACCACCGATACATGTGTACTACTCAATGGGTACAGTTCACAGCATCTTGTGCGTCTAAAATAAGAACCATTAGAGCTATGCAACTCAAACTTTGGAACACGACTTTTTTAAGGATGACCTTTCATGTAGAATAGAAAACTTCAAGTTGAAAATCGGAAATGTGATCGGGTCATCTACCTTTAAGAGAGATATAATGTATATAATATACTTTGTTTTACATGGTCATTGCACGGCGGAAGCAGTTTTTGTGTAAACTGGCAAGACTGATGACTTCCTTTATAAAGGAGGTCATCAATCTAAGACCGGCCAATAAGGCCTACGTGTTAATGTTCAATTTACCATGATGCGTGAAATTTCGTGATAATCGCGTGACAAATTAAGTGAAATAAAACATGAATTTCCATCTTTTCAAAAACAATTACGGTAATTAACTAATATTAGGCTAATGATATCGTATTATTCTATATCCGGAATAATTACGAGAATGAGATCATGTGTTATTAACATGATTTAATGGAGGGTCCTTTCACTTTATGTTTTATGCATAGTTGATTGCGTTGGCATCGATTAATGTATTTTAATTTATATAGGAAAGGTTTTCTTATGTTGTAAAGTATATAAGGAAGAACTGAAAACAATAGGAGTCATGGTAAATATGATACTCACATCCGGACTAGTTTGCCTTAGTCTATTGACACAGTGCGAAGTCAAGCGTATCCACTGTAAAAAATATAGGTTAGTAATTTTCTTCCAAATTGGTCATTTGAGACATTGTTTTGACTTATTTCAGTGAAAATGATGTCTTAAATTACCAATAATGAGAAGAATGACCAACTAATTTTTACAGTGTCATTGTGTTCTAAAGATAAGAAACTTTTCGGTGGAATAAATTTGATGGTTCCCCTTAACTGAGTGTTCTTGTAGCTTCCATAGACTCACACGGAATAAGCCGCGAAGCTTTAAAAAGGCAGGTGTTTCATTATAGATATAGCAACCCAGTTGTCTTTCAATCAATTTTCGGGGAATAACTAACAGGGTGTCCCAAAAGTTTCGATACATTTATAAAGGTTATATATATCTTCGATAAAATCGTTCGCAGTATTAATCAATCTAAACACATTTTTGGTAAAGAAGACTTGGAGAATTGTTTTGATAGCAAACTTACAGTAACAGCTATCTGGGTTGCCAAAATACAGAAGCAAGTTTCATGACCCGCACAACTTCACTTTCATATAAGTGCGTAGCGTATGATAGCATAATGAGCTAAATGAAGTGATGGGGCGAGAGGGGGTGGGGGGGGGGGGGGGGGGCGATGAAGTGACAAGATAAAAAAGTTTTCCATGGTTATGTTGGGCATCAAATTTAATAATAAGTGAAAGCCTATTTTTCTTCACAAATCCACATGATGGAATATGAGGAACAAGCAGTACGTGATTACAGAGCTTATGGGCGTGTTACTGTTATACATTAAATGTTTTGTACACTAACTTTTGTATTTCCTACATTAAATGGGTTGTACACTACCTTTTGTATTCCTTTTGTATTTTCTACATTAAATGTTTGTACACTACCTTTTGCCTTTTCTATAGTAAATGCTTTGCACACTATACCATATTTTACACTACCTTTTGCATTTTTACACTACCTAACGCATTTTTTACCCTTTTGGCCGCTTTGGCCGCCCATAAGAGCTCTACATACACCTTGTATGGTATTGCGAGTTATGTGACAAAACATGTCAGCGTCTGTTTTATGTTAAGGAGCCTCGGGAAAGGGGACACGTTTGGGATCGAAATAATTCAACACGTTTTCTCTATCCAAATATGGCTGTGCGAATTGTTTTAAGAGAGATAAAAGCTTTAAAAATGTATCAACACTTATGGGAAACCCTGTATTTACACATATATAGGCCTACGTTAATATCCATAGCCTTTAAAATAGTAATTTTGAAATAAACAACTAGGCCTATGGGTTGTACATGATTCGGATCCCATTACCTTTTTGGAATACGTCCTCCGTCTACATCACGAAACCACTAGGTAGATATGAACATTAGTTTCAATTTCAAACTATATACATTCACACAACGCAACGGAAATATTAAAACCAACCCATGAGTTACAGTGAAGCATCACGTGACTTACATTCTGCCAAACTCGTCAGCTATCTTCAGTAGATAGCAGCTCCTTCACGCGCTTGCCTGATCTGTGCGCTTTCCTTTACAAGGCTTAACCCATTTGAACAAACTGAAACTAAGTCAAGAATTTTGTTTTACCACCATTGTATTAAACTCTCTGTAAAGTAACCAACCACCAGCAGGCGTTTTGTTACCCTTGTTACAAGAGTGATACTTTCATTAATAATACACTCATGTGTGTGTTTTAACTCGTCTCAACAGTGGCAATTTGGCGCTTCTTGTACGACGCAATAACTCCAACACCGTAAGTTGCGCGCACCTGAAACTCAAGTAGTATTTGCTGCCTCAAGGCTTCCTGGCTTTCTCTCTCTATCCTTGCACACTCACACTAGCATCGCAATTATAACACCCATCTCTGAAGATATGATTCTTGTGTCCCCCTCTACTAAAGGTGACAAACGTGATGCTATTCCTGACCCGCACACATGGGCCGGGTTGGTTGGGAGAAGTAGAGATGTCCCTATCGGCCATTTTGCCACTCTGAATTTTCCAACACATTTTTTGAACAAGCCTGCAACGAATATAAACGCTTCGACTACATGGTGTCAAATGCCTTCGTGTATTTACCTGCGCCTAGTTTACGCAACGTTAAAATTGCATTAGGTTATACCTGAGACTATATTAGTCTCAGGTTATACTATTGTTATAATAAAGAATTATAAAACGTGGTATTTTGATCATGAATGCTTTCATTTACAAGTATCGTATATGCCTTACAGCGCCAGTTTTTAATGCAATACAAATTTTAAGTCATATCAGAAACAAAAATAAACATGCAAATACACCATTTGCGTCAATTCTGGGGATGGGGACATTATTTCCTTTTTGTGTAAAATAATTCAGTACAACGTTGTTGATGTATTTTAGCAGGTATAGCACTATATTACAATTATTTTTTAATTCACTGGCATTCAAACATGACCCGATACCACTTAAATTACGATCGCTTTTTCTTTCTCACTGTTTTGATTTCGCGGTTATAGGATATACTGACAGTTATTCAAAGTTAAGCTTTAGCACTATAACGTATGAAGAACAGCGAATTGTCAGGTCTTCAGAATAGAAAATGCACTGATATTCCAAGTTAAAATATAGAGAATAAGGAATTTGTTATTGTTCAGATTTATAATATAATATGATTGCTGCTTATACTGAAAGATCAGGTTATAATATAAGAAACTCTCGATGAAGTTAATGCAGTATGAAACAATGTACACTATATAGGCCTAAAACCTAGAACTTTTTTGTCGTGACACCACCAGGGTATATTCCCTGAATGAAAGTTATGGATCGATCTTGGTTTTTTATGGATTTTTGTGTGTGTGCGTTTTTGTTTTTGTTGGGGTTTGGGGATACGCGGGAATATTCCCGCTAGGGGATCCAATCCATATTGGTTTCCGGATAACGGTCAAATGCTATTACAAGATGATCCTCCAAATCGGATTATTTTTCACCGTTATCCACCTTAATCGTGCTAGTATAAGCAACCACTCACCAGCATAACGGTACAACGTTATCTCTTCGAGCATTGTCAAATGTCAAGCGGTAAAAGATTATGATGCTTCAAAAAACCAAACTCGATAATCGATTCAAATTCACCCCTAGTGAATTTGATGGTTGAAGAGGATAGTCTTAACCCCAACTTCAAATAAGCCTTTCCCATGTTTTTATGCTATTGCCATCGATCAATAAATAGTCAAGTATAAGTTACACGTAGCACGATTATGGTGCTGACTATCATTGTAAAATGCATCATTATTGCATATTCGTGGAGGACTATACTAATTGCAGGAAAATCCATAAAGATCGACTTATCATATAGTGTAAGTATTATTTTGATCATTTTTGTTAGATAGCAAATGCTTTATCTACTGAAAATGATATTGGAAGTATATATGTGGGTATTGCGCAACTACAGGTCAGGCTACATTATAATATTACCAAATTCATTTATTTGCAAAACCACTCAAGATTGAAGAAAAAAGAACCGAAGTTTATTAGAGGGCGCTTCTCTGATACCAAATGAAAACGGTGTCTTACAGAACCATGTAAGACACGTCTTGGCAATAGACATGTCTTCAATAGATAATAAAGAAAACGAAAACAAGTGTCATGCCTGAAGACACATTGTAAGACATGACGCCAGAAGACATGAAGACACAAGTCATGTCTCTATGCAAGTCATGTCTAACCAGCAGACACCAGATACGCAAGTGTCTCAAAATTGGCTTCAATAGACACGTCTTCAAAATTGTAAGTGTCTTGCATGGAGACATGTCTTCTTGCGAGATGTCTTATATAAATACATGACTTGTGTCTTATTGAAGACATCTCACAACCGACTTAATTGAGTCATGTCTTACAAAGTGTCTTCAGGCAAGACACTTGTTTTTGTTTTCTTTGTTATCTATTGTTGAAGACATGTCTATTGCCAAGACGTGTCATACATGGTTCTGCATGTAAGACACCATTTTTACAGTGTGCCTTTAAATTCAAATGAATTTACACCTTTAATTTGTAAAGTGAAAGTGGGCTGTTATTTGGAAACTGAGGATGAACATGATTGAAGTCTCTCATCAGTCTTTAGCAGGAATCAATGGAAATATCTAATTTCATTGCTTTCAAATGGCGAATAACAGTACATGTATTATAGGCCTAGGCCTATTCTTGAACTCGTCTTAAAGCCCGATCAATTATCTTGTTTTCCTGTAAATTCTACTGTAAATTTGAGGATAATGCATCAAAGAATAAGAGCAGTTTAACAATCGGTGTACAGTCATCAATTCAACAATTTTAAAACTAAAACTGTTCATGAAAAAATAAAGAATGCACTCCTATATATAGAGGAGTGTCTTTAGATTACTTTGATGCAATTCCGGCATTTTTTACCAACAACTGATTGTTACGTTGTCCGAAAACAACTGAGCCAAAATTTTAAAAATCAGCATTCTTAGTGAAATTTAATATCCAAAATGGATTCTTTGACTCATTACCTTTCCAAAAATGTATACCTTTATATACATCACATTAATATTTCAAAAGTGACAACGCTTGATAAATTTCATAATTTTTGTATTGTTCTCAATTTTACGGATAACATAAGAATTGATTGGACTATATTAAGTGAACATCAAGTTTGTTACAGTTGAGCGATTTTACATACGGTATTATATCCAATGTCATTATAAAACATAGTCCTATTTTTAATACATCCGGTAATGGTGGTTCCAATGATAATTATTCAAAATTAATAAAACGACAAACCATGCCATCAGTCATTTTGAACGGTGAAATATTGTTACCAAACCGTGGCCATTGTATCAGTAGCTGCGTGATCTAACCATCGATGAAAGAAACATTACGGCGAATGCATAATGTAACAAATAAATGAAATAATCAAGAACGGTTTAAATATTCGATGTCATTTTGACTATGGCCTTTTACAACGTCCGTAAAGTGTACTAAACGATTGAATGGCCTTTTCTGTATACCTTTAGACAGCCACGACATTTGACAAACGATTAATAGATGAGCTTAGGGGAGAAAATCCTTCATCGATAAATAAAATAAAATGCAGGTATTCAAATATTTACTACAGTTCGTCTGACTGGGATCGCGATTGACTAAGACTAGTATCTTTAAAGCTTTAAGGGCACCATATAGCCTATATAGCATAGCATTCGGTTAAATTGAATCAATTGATATTTAGCCTTAATGGTGCTATTCCGTTTGAAATCCATACACCCCCTAATGGACTCAGACATGACTGGCCTTGATCTACCATGAGTGTAGATTTCAAACGGAGTCACCTATATGCATGTAACCCCATTTGAAATTCACACTCCCTACACTGTAAAAAGAAGCGTTTATATTTCTGATAACACGTAATAAACACTTCAACACGTTTATTTTTATGTTTTACGTGTAAAGGTATAGGAGGCATTGCATACGATAAACGTTTGTATAAACACTACAACATGTTTATAGAGGTATTTGTTGTATAATTATTAACACTCCAACATGTTTCTTATTGCTGATATAAACATGTTGGTGTGTTAATAAATATTACAAAATTACCTCTATAAACGTGTTGTAGTGTCTATGCAAACGTTTATCGTATGCAATGCCTCCTATACCTTTACACATAAAACACCAAAAAAACACGTGTTGAAGTGTTTATTAAGTGTTATCAGAAATATAAACGCTTCTTTTTACAGTGTATGTGGAAGATTAAGTTAATGTCTTCCATAGGCATGATAGGGGGTGTATGGATGTCGTCAAATGGAATAGCACAATGCCGTCTTTCTCAGTTCATGGCATGCATATATTGATAGACACATTGATATTCCAGTGGTGTTCCATGGTAGATTTATAACTGTCAACAAAGTCATCTCATTTTAAGCCTGGCTTGCTAGAACTTTGCTTGAGTCAGGGACTCTGCTCACGTCAAGATCTCACTGAAGCGGGATCCTTAAGGAACAACCGGGTAATGAGACATACACCCAAACAAACAAAACCCACCAACAAACAAACAAACAAACAAATAAAAACAAAAGCAGTTGTTGATATACGGTATATGTGTGTTTATTTCTTCATTTTGGTGTGTGTGTTGGGGTGGGGTTTTCTTGGATATTTTCCTTTTTACACGGGGCCTCTGTCGATCTCAATGTGAGGAAATACCTCTATTATTGCCTAAATACCGCCTCCCCCTCAAGGGGCGCAGCCATAGACTTCACCTCAGCTACGCTAAATGCCCGCCGCCCTACATGGACGGACACCCGCCAAGTGTTGGGTAAAATGAGTACGAACTCGTTGTAACGCTCGTTTCAATCAATATAACTTTAAGGATCCATCATCATATATGCTACTTATATATAGGACCTGCTCAGCATCTCCACCATATTGTAAACTGAGGTATTTTTTCACCATACTATATTTGAATGCTGACGAAATCAACTGTATTTGGACAAATCGTGCTTTAAAAACTGCTTAATTACTTGCTTAATTCGGGTCGTGTCCCCGATCTACGATGGCTCTCCACACTCTTCTGTCGTTCATCGCTGTCTTTATATTACTCGTCTCCAGTCCAGTATCTTGCTTGAGTACGATCAATAAATGTCAGAGCAGGTCGGCTTTCTTTTGCCATGTTTGGGGATCAAGTGCACCAGTTTGGATACTGGCTCCTTACTTCTGTAACAGTGTCCAGCAAACCTTGTTCGTCTCTTCCGGATCTGGCTTATTCTGGGGAGGTCACCATACAGTTGGATGTTTGGTATATGTTGTTTCCAGTTGACATTGAGTACTGCTCTCAGCATTGGTGTAGCAGCCATCTATAGCTCTTTCTGTAGCTTGGGAGTAATGGTCCAAGCTTCGCATCATAGCAGAACTGACTCCACCGTTGAGGCAACAGGCGAAGTTTGAGTTTCCGAGATAGAGTTGACTTCCATATTTTGTTCATTTTGCTACATGCTCTCCATGCTGCTGCTTTGCGTTGCTTAATGTCTTTTGCCGTACTCTCCATCCAAGCACCAAGATATTTAAAATCTTGAACTTGTTGTCAGAGAAATCTTGAATATTGTTGTCAGAGAAATTTCATCAAGCACAAGATCTGCTGCAAAGAGTTGAAACATCAGTAGCAAAGGTACAGGTCGGTCTCAAAATGAATGCTAGCAAGACCAAGTTTATGTCATATAACCAGACCCAGAAGGGATCCATTACAGACAAATTATGGCAACAAGCTGGAGGAAGTTCAAGATTTTAAATATCTTGGTGCCTGGATGGAGAGTACGGCAAAAGACATTAAGCAATGCTTTAAAAACACTTATTTTATAATATCTAATAGACATATTTATAGTCATTTAAATACTATTTAAAAGAAGAAGTGAAATTCCATGACAGCCAATCTTCTTATCTTACCGTCTTTTGTCTTTTGACGCGCATGCGACATTTCGGCCTGCAGTTGCAAACAAGAGAATGAAAAGAATGGGAAATAGCTTACACTGTTATATTTACCAATAGCTCTACAGCTTAGATTAAAATCATTTATGAGGCATTTTTATCCAAAAAGTGTCATGAAAGAAAGGAATAAAAAATAAGTTTTATAGGGAACGATCTTTAGAGACGACTTTGGTATAATATAATTTGATACCAGAGAAAAATATTATCATCATTACAGGTTTTTAATGTGTCATTATTCCAAAGTGCGAGAGTATAATTCCAAAGTCAGGAAAGGGTTGGTGACAATGGGTTGTAAGCGCGCGTCCTTATGAAGGATGAGCCTAATAGTAATGACGACAAGTCAGCCAATCGTATTTCTACGGTCAATTTCCTATGAAAAGACACCTAAAAGAGAAGAATACAGTCTAATTTTTAAATTATTTGGGTTAAATCATCACCATGGTTAAAACATTTTCCATCATTTTCAAAGTTTTGCAGTTTTGTTGTGTGTTTTCTTAATCCATTTTGTTTTCTTCAAAACTGTGTTTCAAAATTCGGGCCCATGGAACAGGTCTTTTTTCTTTTCGCGTCTAACTCTAAAATACTATAACCATGACTCGATCCCGTGGAGACGTCATCATATCTCGTTTGTTACCAATTCAAATCTCAGTTAATCTCTGCTCGTATACGCGGATAAGTATTGCTAATCAATTATGAACATCCATGAATATTAAAGTCAATCGCTAAGCAGCTAGTCAGAAAAAGAGCGTTTTCATTTCGATAGAAAACAATCCAATGACCGCGGGACGAGATTTGAGTGCAATTTCGTTGGCGCTTTAATCTATCTTATATATATAGGAAGGGAAATCTATATGGGTCTTTATTATCATGATATCGGGAAAAAGAAGAAGTTCTTTTTTTGTGATAGAAGATTGAGGACAAAAAGTAAGCTCAAAGAGTGTTCTCTCAATTTGATCGCTATAAGTTTGTAATCCTCTTCTGATTATTAAGGCGACAATTTCTTCATAAAATATTTGTCACTTTTTTCCTTGTGGCCATTTATTATGATGTACTATACAATACACTTGATAAGTTTTCAAATGGTGTCTTTTTACATTACTTTTATATATAACGCTAACTTTTTCAAATGGGGCCTTTTTACTTTACTTTATACTGTAAAGATTTTCAACATAGGTAAGTCGGTAAAATTGTTGGTTACGTTCGGTTTTGGAGGAATACGAGTATATACATGAGCCATGTCGATTTGCTTTATTATTTTATTTGCTAATTTGCCTCAAATTATAGGCCTACATATTTATGCTTAGTGGATGGGGAATTGAAATCCAAATGAATATCATGATTGAATTCACAAGTGTTACTCACATGCACATTTCATCGGTAATCAAGAAACATTATAAGAGGCCATCTCTGAGACTCTCTGTCTGCACAACTTGTACGTGACTTAACCGCGTTTCAAAGGGAAGAGTTTGTGTGATCAACACACGGAATAAATAAATTGCCAACTCTGAAGATGAGTCTCTGGGGTATTCATCGTTTAAAAAAAGTCCATGTTCATTTCTCATCATTATAAAACCTGGGTTTCTTAAAAATCATTTTGATACCGCTGAAGGTTTTATATGGATGGTATTTTTAAAGAACGTTCCATTCGCATGGTATATGGAATTCTGAAGGAGAAATATAAGCATAGTGTCATATATGAAAGCACATGTGAGATGAACGCGTTGTTTTTCCAATAGAAATCACAATACCCATTGTCAGCAATAGACACCCATACACAAGTGTATTCATATAACAACAGTGAACTTGGTTCAATTATAGTCATTTTACAGGATTAACACACATGACGGCTAAATAAACACACAAACTCTTGTTTTATTTAATTAATTGTCCATCAGGAATCGGCTTTCTCCTTATAAGCGTGGACCGCTGCTGTCCGGGCTGCTGTCGTGCATAGGCGCGTTACGTGAGGCGTTCTAAACATTTTCTATCTTCAGAAGATAGTAAAGTTAGAGATTGTGATCAATTGTATGGTTTGTCTCGGACTATTCCTAACCGGGCAAGATTAATTAATTTAGCTATGTATACCGTTGCTGCTGATGATGATGCTGATCATTTATGCTCCGAAGCTTTCTTTAGTAATGTTAGACTTTAACACATTGTCATTTCTTACAGATATTTCAAGACTTGAGCAAAATGATCTCTTTTGATCATCTACGAGTGTGTAACACATCACATATGTTTATTGAAACGTTATCAATGTATTTTGCCATGTTCTGTTTCAATTTCCCCTGAAGATAATATAACCATTAATTGTTTGTGAAGTTTATGAAGGAAAATTTGTAATATTATAAGGAATATAATTCAGCTTGAGTCATTTTCCTTCTTTGGTTTGAAATGCGATGAAAGTGATAACAGTTTTTCAACCTTGCCATGTGACCTCAGAATAATAAGGCAAAACAAAATAAAAGGTTTGTCTCAGAAACATTTGGCAAATAAGCTAAGTGCTGTATGTACGATTTTCTTTTTTTTCTCTTTTTCTTTAGAAAAAAATGCTATGAGGTATGCGATTTTTTATTTTTTGTTGTTGATCCAAGCTTACAGAGAACTTGTTTTAATTTCTTTTTTTAAATCAAAAAAAAAAAATCATAAAAAAAAAATCAAAAAATCAACAAATTAAAAAAACCAAAAATCATAATTGTTGGGCATCAAGCTCATTTCACATACCAATACGCGCGGGCTTTTGAGACAAACCCTCTTTTTTGTTTGGCCTATAAGTAAAGATATCTTGATCAAACTGATAGAATAAGTAGAACACATAGGCCTACTTATCATTGTATTGTATTTATTGGATTGTTATACGTTGTCTATATATTGTTCACAGTCCAAAAGTTAAAGGTATATTATGTGATCTTTCCAGGGAACGCCCTCAACATCGAAAAAAAAATTGAAAGCAGATTTTCTTGCAGATTTACATTTCTGATCATAAATCGTACATACATTCCAAGTTACAGGGCGATACGATTCTTAATTACTTCAAAATCATGGTTTTAGAGTAAAAATAAACTGTCGGGTTAACACGACAGTTTATATTTTCACTCTAAATTCACTCTAAAACCATGATTTTGAGGTAATTATGAATCGTATCGCTCTGTAACTTGGAATGTATGTACGATTTATGATCAGAAATGTGAATATGCAAGAAAATCTACTTTCTAAAAAAAAATCATGAATAGAGGGCGCTCTCTGGAAAAGATCACATAATATGCCTTTAAGCAAATAAACAACGGGAGAAATGGTGCAGGTACTCATTTTATATATCGTACGTAAACTTAAATAGTAACGAACACCCTGATACTTATATCAAATCACTAAATAAATGAATTAAAATCAATTTGATTATTTTCAAAAATCAATATTTTATACAAATATTTCCGATGACAAGAATGTAAACATCATGGATATATAAATAGAAAGTTTGATCAATTTATAATTATACGGAAAAAAACCCTGAACTATAACCAATATACAGCGCCGTGTAGTGGTTATTTATTAAACATTAACATCAATAATTGATTCCAAAATATTATCCCTATAAAATATTTACATATTCTTTGCATAAATTGGGCGCCGAGCAGAGGTTTTATGGAAAGAAAATATACGTCAATGATACTTTAAGATACCAACTGTATCATATCATAGAATTTGATTGCATTTGATGCAAATTGGATTTGAGTCATATGTAATTTTATAACTCTATTTCATCTGCGCGGACCTGTTGGTAACACGATCCCCAAAACTGTGATTTGACTTAGTGGGTTTTTTTTCTCTCGCAATGTTATCATAAAAATAACTAATTTTTAAGTTTATGCTTTATTTTTGTTTATTTTGTTTGCATAGTTGTTTGGTTTTGTTGTTGTTGTTGTTTGTTTTGGTGTGAGGTGGTGTGTGGTGGGTTTTTATGGGTGGGGGGGGGGGGGGGGGCGGGCGGGGGCGTTGTGGTGTTTTTGTGTGGGTTGTTGTTGTTGTTGTTGTTTTTGCAAATTATCTATTTGTTTTATTTTGTTTATTTCGTGTTGGTGAGTGGGCTTTTGTTGTTGCTGCAAATTCAAATAAGACCCATAGCATTGTTCGTAAACTTCAATTTATATGGCATTTGGAGTATTTAAAAACTTATTAATTATGCCTACATAGTTATTAATTAGACCTACAATTTAGACCTACAATTATATTATATGTATAAATAATAAGCATAGATTGGTTTGATATGATTTTAAGTCTCAAATAGAGGGTGCTGTTAGGAGCTTCTTTGTGCGACACCCTGTATGTAGTTTAAAATAGGCATACCATGCACATATAATATGCTACTTCACATAAGGCCAAAGGCAGTTTCAATAGATGGGTATAGCATGTATAGCCTAAGTCATAATTGTTGTATATATATACGTACAAGAGGAATATCCAACTTTATTTATTCGAAAACGAAATTGTACACTTAAAACAAATTATTGAGGCATGTCCGCTAGTTATACGGTATTAATTACTCATTAGCCATACTCTCCAGAGTAACTAATTGTCTCTTATTATTGTATTATATACGAAAGACATGTTGAATATCGCCTTATATCATGCTATGCTTTTGTTGCAGCCTGATCTTACACGGCACGCGCTTACACTCGATTTAAATGCACGTATTTTGTAACCTTGCGAGCCGCAACGCTCGGCTAATGTTCCAGAACGCTGCAGCACAGCGAGCGAGCGAACGAACGAAGTGCTCTTACGCTATAGTATCAGCCAGATACTCATGAAAACTTTATGTCATGCTGCATGCCAATAACATATGCAACGACGGTAGGGTTTTTTTCTACAGATACGACTTAGAGTCGCTTATCTAGCTTATATTTTGTATTTTTACATACTATACGCCATTAGGTCCAAATTTAAAAGCCACCCTACGGAAGAAACCTCACAATACAATAAGCACGCATTGTAAGTAACGCTGTTATTATAGTCCTAGATCGTGTAGCGTCGAGATAAAAAAACAACCCGCACCATACATTATTAAATAAACCAACCCCAGTTCACAACCAAAACAAAACAAAACAAAACAGAGAAAAGACAGCAACAAACAATGAAAGAAAATAAAAACAAGAAAACATAGGCCCACAAAACAACGTTATCATAAGGTGAGTATATGAGTTCCCCTCGAATCTGATGGTATAGCCAGTATTTGCTTTGCATGGTTTTCATACTTAAATGCAACAAGTATATTTTTATGCGCCATTCCCCCGAAGGCTCAAAGCGCTTACAAAGATACAAAAAAATCATAAGAATAATAAATGATAAATGTAATGATATAAGAAGCAAACAATTACTTTGGAATCAAAAAATGTCTGTGCCTTCTTGAAGGCAACAACAGAAACAGACTTTCTAATATATATAGGAAGATCATTCCATAATCTAGATGCGCAAACAGTAAAAGTCATGTCACCAGCTTTGACTCTTACTCAAGACGAAGATGATCCTTGGATGATCCGGTGTTGGAAAGGGTAAGAATGGTATGCTGAACGCCGACATGCTTACACTTTCCACGCGGCTATTGGTTTTACCATATTGAAAACAGATATTCAGAAACCTTTCCCAACTTTTAAGGTCTATCCAAAGGATTAATGAATCAATACTAGGCATGTTTGTACTCATTTCAATGCATTTCACATGGTGATTCTAAATATGGTAATGAAATTCAAACATTTTGACATTTTTGAAACATTTTGTGACATTTTGGAATGTCGTCTGCAGTCGCCTGCCGCATGGAAAGTGTTAGCTGCATCGACCCCTTATTCGACGGTAAGAAGAGACAGAAACGCAGTCAGATAGGCAATCGGGTATACCCTTTTGACACGAGGAGGCATAAAAAAAACACCACGCAGTCAGATAGGCAATTGGGTATACCCTTTTGACACGAAGAGGCATAAAAACCACAAGTTTAGTCCCACCAATTATTTATACCAAACTGTCTATGGCAAAATCAGACATCACAGCAAGATATTTCATCTATACATTAATAGGTCCATGTATTCTTTATTCATTTCATGTATACTTTAAGAGCATCATGTATACTTTAGCACTTGCCGTGTATATTGGCATGCTCTGTCTATGGCAAGCAATTAGAGCGCGATTAAACACAATTTGTATTATGAATATTAAAATAACAACTCCGCTGTGCTTACAGTTTTACAAGAACGTGTTGATTAGAAACTACCAAATGCTCACTTTGCAGTTAAGCCTACGTTCACGGAACTGTTTGTAAAAGAAAATGGATTTTGCTATAGTAGTTTCGCAGTGTACACGAAATGCTATCCACGGTAGATAGCGCGCCAATGCTGTCTATATCGCGTGTCTATGGATAGATAATTTTGCAATGAATTTTTTTTCCGGTAGATACCGTTGCAGTGTATCTAAAAGGATCTAAAAGGATTGAAACGATATTCTGAATGACCCTCATTGTATTATGGATCAATTTCATCATCCCAATTATGAAATATTATCAGATGCAGAATAATGTCGATTGAATATTTCACATTTAGTTCAGACAAGCCCCCTTCCCATATCTACCCCCCCCCCCCCCCCCCCCCATCTATCCAGTGTCTCTCGCTTAAACATTAGTAAGTGTGTACAAATACCTGCCACCGTACAGGACCGATACAGAGTCATAATAAATTGACCGAATACCGTGAACTACCTTCTCGCACATTATTATCTAAAGGTGTTCAACTAATTAATTTTATAAATTGCTTCCATTGCACTCCACTTGCTTTGATCTTCCAAATGGGACTTATCTATCTCTCCATTTATTTTCATTCGCGCTGCTTCTAATAGGCTTGCTAGATGGGAATTGTTTTTTGATATCGAATCATTGACGGCCCTTTGACTCACTCCTTGTAAAAAGAGTTGTGCAGCAAATTGGGTTAAATAATAAATGAAACGCTTCAGAAACGTGCGCTGAATATCAGTTCCCTGTTTTTGCTCGTGAAAATATTCATATAGCGAGGAAAACGATGTCTGCACTGGTGGAGATTTTACTTTATGATGAATGTTTTTAGTTTGCCTTAACTTTTTCTGTTTTCATTTAAAAGATAATTCCATGTTAACAATAACATTTGAGTCAATCCTAAGTTTCCATAATCCTATACTTTCAAACTAGGCCTATTAAAAATTACCACATAGAATAGACATAGGCCTATATAGGCTAGTCCCTCATTGCTATGACAACGGCACATTTTAGAGTTTAGCATTTTGTTGTAAATTGTAAATAATAGTGACTTTTAGAGTTTTGTTGACCGATATACTACAGGACAATTATGTATAGCCAACACGATTTGAACAAATCATTGTAACCATATTATTTTCTGTTTACTGAAGAAGATAAGATATCTTACAGTATAGGGAGACCGGGTGGATACAATATTGGGCAGGTTCGCCCACCACGTGATTCTCATCACTGCGGCCACTGTTGGCAAACATGCAAGTATAGATCAAAGAGTATCAGTGTTTCCCAGAGCAACGTGGCAGATTATCAGATTGCGTGTGTATCTCTTTACTTGTGTATCTCTATACTTGTGTATCTCTATACTTGTGTATCTCTATACTTGTGTATCTCTATACTTGTGTATCTCTTTACTTGTGTATCTCTTTTACTTGTGTATCTCTTTACTTGTGTATCTCTCTGGTTGTGTATCTCTTACTTGTGTATCTCTCTACTTGTGTATCTCTCTACTTGTGTAACTCTCTGGTTGTGTATCTCTTACTTGTGTATCTCTTTACTTGTGTATCTCTCTGGTTGTGTATCTCTTAGTTGTGTATCTCTTTACTTAGGTATCTCTTTACTTGTGTATCTCTCTTCTAGTATATCTCTTTACTTGTGTATCTCTCTACGTGTATATCCCTCTGCTTGTGTATCTCTTTAATTGTGTATCTCTCTACTTGTGTATCTCTCTGGTTGTGTATCTCTATACTTGTGTATCTCTCTGTTTGTGTATCTCTCTGGTTGTGTACCTCTCTGGTTGTGTATCTCTTACTTGTGTATCTCTCTACTTGTGTAACTCTCTGGTTGTGTATCTCTTTACTTGTGTATCTCTCTGGTTGTGTAACTCTTACTTGTGTATCTCTCTACTTG
This sequence comes from Ophiura sarsii, assembly GCA_035610835.1. Lineage (NCBI taxonomy): Eukaryota > Metazoa > Echinodermata > Ophiuroidea > Amphilepidida > Ophiuridae > Ophiura > Ophiura sarsii. The sequence continues at coordinate 44,147,334 of CM069450.1, read as the reverse complement.
TGTATCTCTCTGGTTGTGTATCTCTATACTTGTGTATCTCTCTGTTTGTGTATCTCTCTGGTTGTGTATCTCTCTGCTTGTGTATCTCTCTGCTTGTGTAACTCTCTGGTTGTGTATCTCTTACTTGTGTATCTCTCTACTTGTGTAACTCTCTGGTTGTGTATCTCTTTACTTGTGTATCTCTCTGGTTGTGTATCTCTTACTTGTGTATCTCTTCACTTGTGTATCTCTCTGGTTGTGTATCTCTCTACTTGTGTATCTCTCTACTTGTGTAACTCTCTGGTTGTGTATCTCTTTACTTGTGTATCTCTCTGGTTGTGTAACTCTTACTTGTGTATCTCTCTACTTGTGTAACGGGGTGGTTGTGTATCTCTCTGGTTGTGTATCTCTCTGGTTGTGTACCTCTCTGGTTGTGTATCTCTTACTTGTGTATCTCTCTACTTGTGTAACTCTCTGGTTGTGTATCTCTTTACTTGTGTATCTCTCTGGTTGTGTAACTCTTACTTGTGTATCTCTCTACTTGTGTAACTCTCTGGTTGTGTATCTCTTTACTTGTGTATCTCTCTGGTTGTGTATCTCTTACTTCTGTATCTCTCTACTTGTGTAACTCTCTGCTTGTGTATATCTCTGCTTGTGTAACTCTCTGGTTGTGTATCTCTTACTTGTGTATCTCTTCACTTGTGTATCTCTTTACTTGTGTATCTCTCTGGTTGTGTATCTCTTACTTGTGTATCTCTCTACTTGTGTAACTCTCTGGTTGTGTATCTCTTTACTTGTGTATCTCTCTACTTGTGTAACTCTCTGGTTGTGTATCTCTTACTTGTGTATCTCTTTACTTGTGTATCTCTTTACTTGTGTATCTCTTTACTTGTGTATCTCTCTGGTTGTGTATCTCTTAGTTGTGTATCTCTTTACTTAGGTATCTCTTAGTTGTGTATCTCTTTACTTGGGTATCTCTTTACTTGTGTATCTCTCTGGTTGTGTATCTCTTTACTTGTGTATCTCTCTACTTGTGTATCTCTCTGGTTGTGTATCTCTATACTTGTGTATCTCTCTGGTTGTGTATCTCTCTGGTTGTGTATCTCTCTGGTTGTGTATCTCTCTGGTTGTGTATCTCTCTGGTTGTGTATCTCTTTACTTGTGTATCTCTCTGGTTGTGTATCTCTCTGGTTGTGTATCTCTCTGGTTGTGTATCTCTCTGGTTGTGTATCTCTCTGGTTGTGTATCTCTTTACTCGTGTATCTCTCTGGTTGTGTATCTCTCTGGTTGTGTATCTCTTTACTTGTGTATCTCTCTGGTTGTGTATCTCTCTGGTTGTGTATCTCTCTGGTTGTGTATCTCTTTACTTGTGTATCTCTCTGTTGTGTATCTCTCTGGTTGTGTATCTCTTTACTTGTGTATCTCTCTGGTTGTGTATCTCTCTGGTTGTGTATCTCTCTGGTTGTGTATCTCTCTGGTTGTGTATCTCTCTGGTTGTGTATCTCTCTGGTTGTGTATCTCTCTGGTTGTGTATCTCTCTGGTTGTGTATCTCTCTGGTTGTGTATCTCTCTGGTTGTGTATCTCTCTGGTTGTGTATCTCTCTGGTTGTGTATCTCTCTGGTTGTGTATCTCTCTGGTTGTGTATCTCTCTGTTTGTGTATCTCTCTGGTTGTGTATCTCTCTGGTTGTGTATCTCTCTGGTTGTGTATCTCTCTGGTTGTGTATCTCTCTGGTTGTGTATCTCTCTGGTTGTGTATCTCTCTGGTTGTGTATCTCTCTGGTTGTGTATCTCTCTGGTTGTGTATCTCTCTGGTTGTGTATCTCTTTACTTGTGTATCTATCTGGTTGTGTATCTCTCTGGTTGTGTATCTCTATATAATGATGTATCAAATTGTGATTTTTACTGTCCAAAAGCAGAGTACTCGATGCATGAGCAGAGCAGTAATATAAAATGGTATGAAACACAATTTACATTGGCGCTACACTGTTATGTGTTTCACGCCGTGCTTACTGCACGACCATCATCAGGCTAATGCTGGCTATGGATTTATTTTTTCTTGGATCGATTTGGAAGTTTGATACCGTGATGACAAGTCGAGATAAGTTCTGTGCGTCTATACATCTCTAGTCGAGTACCAACCCATGTGAGGACCCGTATTAAAACACGTGCTTCTCTTTACTCGTGCATCTCTTTGACTCGTGCATCTCTTTACCTGTGCATCTCTTAGCCTGTGTGTGCATCTCTTTACTTGTGTGCATCTCTTTACTTGTGTGCCTCTTTGCTTGTCTCTTTACCTGTGCATCTCTTTACTTGTGTGTGCATCTCTTTACTTGTGTGTGCATCTCTTTACTTGTGTGTGCATCTCTTATACTTGTGTGTGCATCTCTTTACTGGGGTGTGCATCTCCTCACTTGTGCATCTCTTTACCTGTGCATCTCTTTATCTGTGTATCTCTTATACTTGTGTGTGCATTGGCATTCTTTGAGTATCGTTCTATGTACTTGGGTGTATGTCTTTACTTATGGGGTGTACTTGTTGTGTGTGGGGGGTGTATCTATCCCCCGTGTATCTTACTCTGAATTTGTATATCTTGCGTAAAAGTTGTGTTAACGGGAAAGTCGTCACGTGTAATACCCCACCGTGCCTCGCAGTGTGTTAAGTTTAAGTCCGTTCCATCTTGTTACGTTTCACACTGTTTTTCTGATGTTGTCCGTAGAGATCACTGGTTTTACACCCATCAGACCGTAACACGGTGTAGATAGTAACGAAACCGTGCATGTATGTCGTAGTCATCAAACAAGTCACAGAGGAGATTGTCCTACCGCCCCGAAGTTGTTGCCCTCAATTTGAATCACAGGTGGGACGCCTGCAGGGAGATAACGCCTGTAGTAGGTTCCAATGGAGAGAAACCCGTCAATTTCCACAGACCGTTACATGCGATCACAAAGATGTTATAGTATAAAGACTACAGGCTCATCGCTTAATTGTATTGCCCTCCCAATTCTGATTCGTTCGGGTTTTTTCTGTTAAAGATGAAACTATAGGCAGAATAAAGTGTATGTTATCGGAGGAGGGGGGGGGGGGGGGGTATTATTCGTTCAACCTTCGTTCTTTTATACCAAGCGGTATGTAAGGGTACTTGCATAACCGGATGGCAATGGACAATATTGCTTCTCATTCCACTCACACTCTTGCTGTCTCCACCACAAGTTGCCTAGCAATCAATGTGGAAATATACGATTGCTAGATACCTCAAAAGTTGAAGTTTTCACTTCCGTGACGACATGTATGGGACTTCCGCATGCTATCATGACTTTATTGAAGACTTTATTTCGTTAAAATCCACATTAAAATAACACCTACAATAAACTCTCCGAGTTGAGCGATATCCCAACTGATGTAAAGACTCACGCCTATAACCAAGTTTTTGCTTATATAAGCAATGCTGGACATGGCGCGTGTAAACGTGTGAATAAACAAGCTTTTATCTCAGCTTTTTGGTATTTTTCTTTCCTCGACCACCTGCCGATAGCCCGCGTGTACAACATCATTCCCGGAGCGAGTATAACTTGGTATCATCGCCTTTTAAAACACGTCATCGTGTTTAGTGATGTAACTTATTCATCATTCTACTGTGAATATGTCGGTGTATAACATGTCTAAGAATTTAGGCGAGTGTAATCATGAATGTTTGGTAAAAAGCTGACGCGTGTACCGTTTTGAAACAGAACCCGGAGTGTTTGAAAAATACCCTTCACCACATATTGTCAATTGATGAACTCTTAGAGAATGATGCACACACATACAGTGAACCATCATCATAATGAACGGTATTCAACTTGCATAGGTAAACCCAGAATAGATGCCATTCACTTTTCAGCACAGCGCGCAACCAATGAACGAAACATTCCCGGGGAAACATTGCTATCTTCAGTAGATAGTAGATAGTAGAGTAACCGTTGGTCTTAAATAAGACATTGCAAAGATTGGTATGATTATGACCGGTGTTATCATTCTGAGTAAAATAATTAGTGGATTTATATCTGTAGCCTACGAGACTTAGTTTGTAAAACATATCACTCACAAATTTATAGTTTAAATGTTTTTTAGAAAATCACATGAGCTTTTCAACACAAAAACATCAATTTTATAATGAATTTTACATAACTTTATTAAGCATTCATCATACATTTATAACAATCGATTCTCTATGAAGGTATATGTTAACACATTATCCTTTGAAAAGGCATAGAAAAGGATAAGCTCGGGTCCTATTCCCAAGCATCAGCCGAGTGGTAATACCTAACAACGCCGGGATTATCAAGAAAAGCTTATATCTCAAAATACTACAGTTTCTTCACCCCCTCACGCAACGATTAAATGGGCTCCTGGTACTAACACCTCAATATTTCACACGACTCGCTCTGATTTCTTTAAGTTCCGTGTTTTGGGTGAAGTCAGTCATAAAAGAAGCTTCTGGTCGTTGCGGACGTGATGAAATGCCACTTTACGGCTGTATGTCACCGCGTCAATGGACTGCCCTATACGCATCTGTTCTGTTATTTCTACCGTATAAAGTATACATCGTCATTCCTTCTATATATATCCTCTGCTCAATGTAAATATATTTCTATAGGCCCTATGTGGCAAAGCGTTCTGATCAGATCAAACAGGCATATTACATTGAGCGTCGTTTCCCGCATTTGCAGGCATAATTGTACATAAAGAGGCCTTCAGTATAAGAATGATATCGTTATGAACATATTAATGGTGATTGTTGTTCCAATCTTGGTGCCCGGTCTTGGTGGCTTTGAAAAATTGTTCTGTAAAATATCGGTTAATTGTTAATGTTAAAGATATTTGGTATTAAAATCATTTATCTTTAAAACTGACAAATCGAAAAATGCAAAATTTTAAAATTAACTGTTGTTATAGCAATGAGCTACGTATAGATTCTACAAAGATAATTTTGATTTTTGTTGTTGAAAGTATAAGAACTATATCTCAAGACTTGACGCAAAGCGCTTACATGGAATTACTTTTCAAAAAGATAAATACGGCAAACTAAACCCGATGAAGGAAACCAAATTCTTCACCAGTAGTCATTGCTTCCCTCGCTATGAACATTGGGTAAAACATATCTATCGAAGTATATGATATTCGGTGCACGATTATGAATTAAGCGTTTCATTTATTATTTAGCCCTATTTGCTGCTCAACTCTTTTTACAATGAGTGACTCAAAGGGCCGTCAATGATTCGATATCAAAAAACAATTCCGTAATATATTACATTAGAAGCAGCGCGAATGAAAATAAATGAAGAAAAGATTGAAGTCCCATTGGAAGATCAAAGCAAGTGGAGTGCAATGGAAGCAATTTATAAAATTAATTAGTTGAACACCTTTGGAGAATAATGTGCGAGAATGTAGTTCACGGTACTCGGTCAATTTGTTATATTCCTGTAGGCTGTACGGTGGTAGCAGGTATTTGTATACACTTACCATGCTTACTATATAATGTTTAAGCCAGAGACGCTATAATATTTTCGAGATTTTGTTTTGTTTTTGGTGTGTGTGTTTGTTTTTGGGTTTTTTTCTTGGGGGGGGGGGGGGGTTACATTGTAAATAGTAGACACACTACTTGTGCACCCAGACTGGTTGAATGGCTGATCATGCACTGTGAAGTCGTTGAGTATATATAAGTTAGATAAAATAGCCCATAGTTGATTAATTTTTCACACCATCATTAAAAATCCATTCCGTTTCTGACCAGTCCCTGGAGAGAAATAATATGAATATGAGTAATACTACGTACGAGAATGACCAGCTTGATGACCATGGTCTTACAGATTGTGTAACGGGCCTCAAGTCAAATACACACTGAATTTTTAATTAGAGGCTCAGATTTAATTATGGATTAGGAAAAGTCATTGAAGATCTTGAGATAAATAATTGAATGGATAATTTAATGTCGAGATTGTTTTTAACAATGCCATGGTAAATCACCGTGTTTGTATTGTTGTCACACTGTATTGGTTGTTTTGGGGGTTTGTAGTAGTTTTATGTTGCACATTTACGTAACAATCAGTCAAATCTTATAAGCACAAAACAAGAAATAGCACTATGCATCTTTTACCTACAAGTACAATATCAATGTAAGCAGCTGGACAAACCGCTCGTAGATGGCAGCACACACAATCACTGGCCGATTCAGACTGGGCAGATTTTATGGCAAATCTTGATGCTATAAAGTTTGTTCAATAGACACTTAATTTACCCAGTTTTCTATTACACCTAAACTCGAAACCAAAAGCGCGACCTATACAGGAACGAGAGTGACGTTTAATTATGAATGTTGAGAAATTATTTCATGAGGGCGATAGGACACACGGCTTTGTGTCGACTTTGGTCCGAAACACACATCGCTTCAAAAGCAAACACCCTCTTGTCCATCAATCCCCTGATAATCTATGGTTTGTATCAGTTATGATGTTGTGCGCCCGTTTTATAATAAACAAGTTATTTATATTTTTTGTTTATTTTCTTTTATTTATCCTCATTAGCCTTTGGTGTATTTTTCACTCTGCAAGAATACTTTGGTCACACTGTAAAAATGATGTCTTATAAAACCATGTAAGACACGTCTTTGCAATAGACATGTCTTTAACAATAGATAACAAAGAAAACAAAAACAAGTGTCTTGCCTGAAGACACATTGTAAGACATGAAGACATAAGACATGAAGACATAAGACATGAAGACACAAGTCATGTCTCTATGCAAGTCATGTCTTGACAGAAGACACATTTGTAAGACGCGTCTCATGTATCAGGTAGGGAGACGCGTGTAAGTTTAGAGACATGTGTCTAACCAGCAGACATGTCTTCTTGCGATATGTCTTGTATAAATATATGACTTGTGTCTAATTGAAGGCGTCTTACAACCGACTTAATAGTTAATAGAGTCATGTCTTACAAAGGGTTTTCAGGCAAGACACTTATTTTGTTTTCTTTGTTATTTATTGTTGAAGACATGTCTATTGCAAAGACGTGTCTTACATGGTTCTGTAAAACACAATTTTTACAGTGTAGATATTGGTTATACAGAATGTGTATATAGCTATGCTAGTTTAATCAGTTCTAAATTGACGAGAATTGTGAGGCTTGTATTGATCTGTGCGCAATAAGAATCCCTGCCATTGCGCATATTTTATTGGTTAGAGTGTGCGCAGTGTGCGTTCGTGCATCTTTCCCACACTCCCGCCCGCAAATAGATGGGCATCAGTAGGGATTCCATTTGTGCCCGTTGATAAATATTAGTGTCACAATTTTCGCCAATTTGGAACTGGTTAAACTATATAGTTTAATGTTTAGATCTTCAAACACCTAATTACCGAATTATGTAAAGTGTCTTCAAAAATGTGCAGCTGACATCTAAACACTGTTTTGCCTTGCTATTTTTTTTGTTTTTTGCAGTGTCGTTTTGGGTGTTTTCCTTCTTGTTTTAGTTGCTATTTTTGCATTGTTCACTCTGTCGTTTTGGGTTGTTTTTTCTTGTTTTTTAGTTGCTATTTTTACCATCTACTCATGCATTCTATTGATTCATTCAATACCATTTTCTCTGACTCTGCATCCCATTTTTATCAATTAATGACAATATTGATTTCCAAAGTAAATGGGCGATATGTTTGTATTTGTCACAAATTGATAAATTTACTGTGTATTATTGCAAGGGAGAGTACCTGACAGTGAAGAGGAATGCGCTGTTTAGAAATTGATGAGAACTTATTGAAAATTTAGCATCTGTTTAATATATTAACAAAGACGACACATTTATTCAACCGAACGAGGGAAGAAATACGAAGTGTGGAAAAATTCAATGACAAATAGCAACGAGTAATAGAAACATTATTTTCAGCGATAGACCTATGTATATGCTAGATTTTTCTTAATTTATTGGTGATAAAAATGTATGACTTAGCGTGTGCTTTTGTAAGCTCTAACAGTGACAATCGTAATTGTTACCATGACAACAGCGTCATGTTATTTTCCTACTTACTAAGTTTGCTATCTTCAGTAGATAACAATTGATGGATGAACATTTAACTGAAAAATCCAATGACAAATAGCAACGAGTAATATGGAATCATTATTTTTTAGTAATAGACCTATATGCTTATATGCTATAAGCGCAGTGTTTATATCTACGACAAAATATATGAATTGCTTTCTATACGTACGGTAGAAAGCGTTGGGTTGTGAGCACAATATAGGCATAGCTATGTACCGCCAACCTCCTAAGCTAAATGAGTAAGAGCAACTATTTAGTGAGTGCCATGTCATGTGAGGGCAACGCAAACACAATTTACATTTAAAGCTAAAAGGACGAAAATTAGCATCATATATCTTTGTAAGCAATTTTGTATTTGTCTTCGTCTTTATATATAGCCTATTAGCCAGATATACGCGGCGTCTGCGGGATTTCAATACGATTTTATTTTAGAAAAGATGTATAAATTGTTATAATTTGAATGTTTCGTGGAAAGCAACAATGGATTTAAACTGTATTAAAACGAGCACCAACATGCCTCGTCTTGTTTCAGTAATTCTAGAGATAGATTTGTAAAAAGTTTTTGTTTTTTGTTTTTTGTTTTTTTAAAGCGATATTTGGAACAGATCCCGGTGTGATTTTGGTATACCAGCGCGTGCAAAGCGCTAGATTCCCCAAAGAGCTATACAGCGCAAATGAGTACGAGTCTCAACGAAGATTCAATTCCTTGTTTCATTTCATAGACCGATGATTTTCTCTTCTTATGACGAATTAATTGTATCTCTTTTGGCGTAACTTTTCCCAAATGACTCGGGAGCAATGGTTAATTAGCATAGCGACGGTATTAAATGGGTATAGAATTGTTTTCGGCTTGCTAAAGGGTAAGATTTCTGCCTGTATATTACGTGTTAAAATGCAAGGTGGTGTTCTATCTGTATAAAATATCTTGGAGAAGAAGCTATATGTCGATTAGCAGCAATTGAAACGCGGGGCTATATTGGGGGTATATAGAAAGTGGCCGAGAAAGAATGCACTGACGCGCGTTCATGCGGCACATTTTAGTGGCATGGCAATTTTGCATATAAATATGCGAGCGGGCTAGTTTTTAATTCGCCGGTAACATTATACTGGATCGTTAGGAATGAGATGTATATCGTTCAAAATAGGTCAGTAAAATATACTCCAGAGTATTTAAGGAGTTATTAACAATTATGTGACGATTTAGCAAAATATATGTTTATAAAATAACTGCTTTGCTTAAGTCGTTTAGGCTTACTTTAGAAATACTGGTATATTTTCGAGATTTTGTTTATCCACATTTTTTTATTTTTTCATTACAAGGATGCATGTGCCATTGATCAAGTCAAGTAAAGACTCTTGGTTTGGTATATTACGCCCGTTTGTAATGTAATGATTCACATGCAGAGACGTGGGAACCAATTTTACTCGAAAAGTCCCTTTTCGATTGTTATATCCTCAAAAGGTGGGGCGCGGTCCAATATGGTAATGATAGGCAAACTTCAGGTTATGCCTTAACTGAGAAGGCAGTATATAATTCGTAACAGCATGCACCTGTACCAATATATGTCAGTGTCGCCGAACAGACTGTGCTATATACAAACGTATACAAAACGTACAGATCTATCCAATGCTATCATCAGTAGAGCAGTTGATTCATTTTGGATTCGGGATTTTCGCATTGAGCTTCAGGGGTTCTAATACCCCTATATTCAGTTCATTGAATAAAAATATGTTCAGTTATCAATAAAGGCCTGTATTATATTATATGATCTGTTGATATGTGCGTGAAGTGGACCGAATCCAAGGGACGTTAACAATGAAATACACGTATTTGACATGATTCATACGGGCATTTGACAACCCCATGCACGGGCCCTCCAAATATTTACATTTGCTTTGTGACATGAATGTCTGATTTTTTGTTTCTAAATTTGCATTATGATACAAATCTAAATAAACATTTACGACACGAGCACATAAACAGCGCCGTCATGCTTTTCACCCGACATCCGCGGTTCTTGCCACTTTCATTTTTGTTTTGTTTTGTTTTGTCATGCCACCTCTATAGTGACTTTACTTGCAATGTACATTATGCTGTGAAACGGTGTCGATATTTTGACAACATTTTCCCCTTTTTCACTCATTTGATCGGTATCGGGTGTACTTAATATATCAGTAACGGACAAGGCCGGGTATTTACATCACTGGTTGGTTAAACGGAATACCATTGAGTAAATCTGATTGAATAAAAACAAGATTGTCACTTTAAAACAATATAGCCACTGGGACTACTCGGTGTGTCGGTCTCTGTCGAGACTTTGAGGACCTGCGTATGGTGGTCTGTCATCACGTCGCGTACTGGGGCGCTGCAAAATAACTTCGCCGTGTGCGGAATATGACTTTATCATTGGTGATGGTTAATGAGGGGTAACCAGCGTGCACGGACAATAAAGCCAAACCGGGCGCAAAGTGTTTGACGTGTAAATGTCCTTATGTTTAAAAAACAACCCGGTGCTATCATTTATTCCCCATTAACCTGGAAAATTACAATAATATTGTTTGAAAAAGTATGTCTATAAACGCCTCAACCTGACGTGTCAGATGAAAGATTTTGGCATTGACGGGCCTTTATGTAAATTCTTACGGGAGTCACGACCATGTTTAATTCCAATGAACGTGATTTGGAGAATGTTTTGAAATGGTACATGGTCTCAGATTGGATCTCACAAGATGTCGTTTAGCCATCAAACATTCAAATGTCCATAGATTTTTGATGGCTGAGCATCAGATTCAGAGACGCGCGGAACCAATCCGTCTTGGTAATCAGATGGAGGCTCGAAAATGAAAGCTTGGATGGGATATGTGGTAGGCCTGGATGGAGGAAGAGAGGAGATTTTCTAAGGGTATCAGGGCCCTATTGCATTAAAAGTTAAGATTAATCATAAGCTTAGGAAGAGTTATCCTTAACTCTCCTTAAGGGGGGTCTATGTTATTTGCACCAATTTTGGAAACAGATTTTCTCAATGTTATGGTGGGTTTACTCCTTAAGAGTCATATCAAATTGAAGCTTAGGTAACAGCGTTTCAAAATATGCGCGTTATTTTGATCTGGTTCCTATGGTAACCAGTCAAGGCCTCTGATTGGCTAAACACGAGAAAACGTAACTAGAAAATTAAATGTTGCATCTTCACCATACTTTGGTAGATGATGTGTGGGAACAATGCGCACGAACCGATGAAGCCGTGTTTTTTATACGGTTGCCATGGTAACCAGGAACCGACCAATCAGGTAATTTTACGTTATAATTCAAATTTGGAAAGATAAATTGAAAATCCGGCTTCATTGGTTCATTCCTCTATTCAAGCTTATTATCCTTTCCAAATATCACCATGATAGATACGAGGTTTCGTTTTTTAGTTACGTTTGTTACCGTGTTTATCCAATCAGAGGCCTTGACTGGTTACAATAGCAACCAGATCAAAATAACGCGCATTTTATGAAACGCTGTTACCTAAGCTTCAATTTGATATATGACTCTAAGGGGTAAGCCCACGGTAACATTGAGAAAATCTGTTTCCAAAATTGGTGCAAATAACATAGACACCCCCACCCCCCCCCCCCCCCCCCCCCAAGCCTGATTAAGAAGAATATTTAAGAATTCAGGCTTCCTAAAATGAGCTTCATGATGAAGAAAGAGCCCAGTTCTAAAGTTTGACCTAGGGTCAATATCATGAAGATCAAATCACACATCCTAAATCATCTACCTAAGAACTTGGAGTTGAATACTTAAGAAGAATAACTCTACTTAAGATGAATCTTATCTTTTATGCAATAGGCCCTGGTAAATCAAACTCCGATGAAAAATTAATATTTTAATTCAGGTTAATGAATTCCCCATATTGCAAAATGTTCCCTCATAAATAGACAACCCGTTATCTCAGTGGCTCCCTTTAACAAAGACAACAGACACAATTTAATTGATTTTAAGGGGGGGGGGGGGGGTGGACTCTCAGGTACAGCCTCCGTAAAACTGCCGTATCTTTATAAACGTATACAGTTTTTTGCAGAAAAGGGTTCAATGAATCCAACTATGATAATGAAATTGACCATTTTGGATTTTTTTTTATAAAAAACACCTTTTTTGACCCATTTTAGGTTTGGAAAAGATAACTCAAAATATATTTTGTTAAATTTTGTCATACTAGTTTTATGATAATCCTGATAACATTCCCCAGGAGGTTTTTTTTTTAATATCTTATTTTTTATTTTTTAAGATACAGACCAAAAGGTGCCAAAAAATCACATTTTTTGGCACTTTTTGGTCTGTAACTCAAAAAAACAAAAACAAAACCTGGACCACCACTGAAACCCTACCCTTTAAAAATGGTGTATTGACGACTTTTTGAAGTCATGTCTTGCAAATAAACGTGTCTTAAACAATAGAAAAACCATTAACAAATATTTGGCTGAAGACCCTAGCCAAGAGACATAGGCCAATTAAGACACTTATGAGACACGTCTTCAGGAAAGTCATGTCTTGGCAGAAGACACAAACCAAGATATGTCTCAAAATTGCCTTCAATAGAGATGTCTTACATTTTAGACGTGTCTTGCATGGAGATACTTCTTTGCGGGACATGTCTTGCATAGAGACGTGACTCTGTGTTTTACTGGAGACATGTCTTAAAACTCACCAGACATGTCTTGGTTTGTGCCTTCATCCAAATATTTTGCTATGTATTTTATTGTTTAAGACATGTTTATTTGCAAGACATGACTTCAAAAAGTCGCCAAGACACGATTTTTACAGTGTATATCATGTCAGCATGATTGACAAGAATTGAGGTGTGTGTTAAAATGTGCAATGTATTATTAATTTATATGGTAAAGACCTAGTTACATATAAGCCACGTGACCATTGAGAAATGTAAAGGATATTCTATTAAACACGGTGACGGTAACCCGTCATTTTGTACCTAAAGTATGAAAGCACTTGTCAATGCCAATGTCATTGATGATCTATGCTTATTGACACACCTCAACACTCACCCAATGGGATTACAACAGATCGATCTAATAATATCATAATGATTAGCAGTATTAATATCATAAAGCATGTTGTCACTAGCATGACTTACACAAAACCTGTCGTTATGATATTAATTCTCCTCAAGCTCTAAAATAAACATTATCTCGAGTCTCAATCAAACAACTTGGGCTAATATATTGCTCGAGGCTTTCGAGGGCTGGCTTGCAGGCTGGCGCGCGGCAACTGTATGTTTGAACGTCCAGGCTACGCCGTTACGCTATAATATAATGCGTTATGCATTTAAGCGGCTATAAACATTGATATAACGGTAATACTTATAAGGTGAATTTTAATAAGCTAATCACGTACATTAGTAGTAATGATAGTCTACTCAGTGAGATCACACTGTGTAAAGACGAAATGTACGTGCTTTTTAGGGGTACTGTTAATCTTACGTGCTTTTTAGGTGCGCTATAGGCCTCTATATGGGGCGATGGTTGTAACTACCAAAATGTCACCTGCGGACGGTAAAGCCTAACGTCGAACATTTAATCTCGAAGTATCTTGATCGGTGATCTTTATCTTTATTAGAGGTGTACCGTGTAACATTTAGATACACGCTTAGAAATGGGTATCAAATTTTGCTGGGTACAAAAGAAATGTGTAGTTTTTAACCCAATATTGTGCTAAACAACGATTTCGTAAAATAACTTTTTACTCATGCAATAGTTTACTATTGAATTCCGAGTTGTACAATCTGAAAGTGTAGAAAAGTGCCCGTAATTGGGTAAAACATGATTTGACACCATGAAAGTGTAAGATTCATCGTAGTCTCGTGTCCAGACTCCATTTTACATGACAGAAAGCGGATATTTTAAACAGGGTTCGATTCCCGGGCGAGATCGTTTTCCAATAATTGTCTCTTTTCTATCCACGACGGCGAACCTGTTTAAAATATTTATAATTTGTTTAATACCCGTCGTATATGCCTATTATTTCTATGTATTTTCCCTCTACAGGGAGGACGGCACTTGATTATTACACTTGTATAGGCCCTAGCTACTATGGGTAATACTTATGGCAGGAGACTGGGAAACGAAATTGCTTAGGTTTGAATTTCAGATGCTTTACCATGCGAAGTCTTGTGGCCCAATGGATTAGGCACTTGCCCAGTAAGCAAGAGGTCCTGGGTTCGATTCTCGGGCGAGATCGTTTTCCCATAATTGTCTCTTTACTATTCACGAAGGCGAACCTGTTTAAAATATTAATAATTTGTTTAATACCCGTCGTATATGCCTATTATTTCTATGTACTTTAAACTATGTATTGCTGTTTTGGGAATAACGCAATCTGAGGCAATCTGAGGATCAATCAATGGCGGTCAATCTGAGGATCTCTACAATGGCGGGTCTGTGGACAGGTAATAAAAAGTGGAAGAGATGTGTGACTTTGCACAGGGACTTTTTAAAGATGTCTGAAGGGTCACATAACGAACAAACAAAGTTTTTGACTCCTTCACTTCTGGGTGATGTCAAGAACTTTTTGATACCCCCTCGTAGGGGAAGGTGGGGTAATGGCGGACACCTTTTGTCAGAGAGGTATAACACACATATAATACGTCATATAACAATAAAAATCATGTAAACACAAAGCACTGTGATGGTTCTACCTTTTATCAAGTTTTTATCAACTCATCATTTTGAAATTCGAAGCTACGACGCAATAAAAAAAATGGCGTCGTCCGGCATTACCCCACACTCTGGGGGTAATCCCGGACCGTATTTTTCAATGGCAGCCCTCTTTTTATTGGAATACAGTATTTCAATGGGAGTTAAAAAATACAATTTTTAAAAGTGTAGCAGAAATCAAAGAACAATGTCACATATTTATATGGTCAACAACTATTACCGATTTATGATGTTAAATTGACCACGCCCATATTGGTTACCATGGAAACGGTACATGTCCGGGATTACCCCAATCCATGTACAATGTATGGGCACATCCTCTCTTATTATTATGCTCATCATTGTGACTCCGAATTCATTTCTTTTTTATCAGAAGGTATCATACATTAAATAAAAAAATAATAAGACTTTGTTTTCCTTGATGTAGAAATACCAGTTTCAAAGAGAAAGTAATGCACCAAAATATCAACTTGCCCAAAAAGTGATTTTTGTAACTCTCTCGAGAATTTGCGAGACAACCATCCCATTTAGGTTTTGTGTGATTTCAATGGAGAGGCACCTAACATCATAGGGTGGCAAAATACCACCTTCTTTCACCTGCCTTTAGATACAGCCCTGTCCGCGATTACCCCGCGTCCGCCATTACCCCACCTTCCCCTATGTGTAACACTTTACACAACCGGGGTTGTGTAGAGGTTTTACCCAACACTTGTGTCATTTTGGTACACATGAATTGGGTAAATTTCCAATGCTGTGTAGGCAATTTACCCTTTTGTTGTGTAACACTTTACACTGCATTATGCACATTCTTTGCACATTTAAGCTATGGCGGGTGACAACGGTCAAAGATTTCTTGAACCCTCGGTGACGCAGTGGGAACTGGCTGGGACGTGAAAGGGTCATGAGAGGGTCCCCATGGTCGCCCTTGAGCGCCAGAGCACCGCGCTTGTTTTCGAAACAAGCGTGGAGGTTCGGCGTTCTCCGTTCTGTTCAGAGCGCTGTAATGACTCCTAGTGTCGCCATGGCAGCGCAAAGCAAGCGATGTGAGCGTCTCGTTGACGTTGCAAGGACCCATACCAACTACTTGTCCTCTGCTACTGCGTCCTTATGCACTGTTACTGTCAGGAGACAATCACATTTTATAAGCCAAACATACTCTGCCAAAACTTATTCATGAATATCGTTTCAGAGGTGTTTTTAATTTTTGTAAACATGGGGTTCTGTAATCTAGATTAACAGAGTATAATCTGTCATACAAATTAACATGGGATTGTGTATCTCAATCCCATGTATATTTGTATGTACTTCTACATGTAGTGGGTGCTCTACCACAACTATAATGCATCAAAGACAATCACATTTTATAAGCCAAACATACCCTGCCACTACTATCAAGTGGTCCATATAATTCAATATGGTTTTCTTTTTGAACCGATATGAGGAGGGACAAACACATCATGATACTATCGCTATATCATTTTAATGTATTCAGATTCAACAATGTTATTTATACACCTGTTTAAAACTCCCGCCAAAAGACACGCTACTATTTCCATGGAATACAAAAGTGGCATTATCGCATTACGCTAAGCTAGGATTATGCTCTCTAATAGGATTTAAATAACAATCAATGGTAAAGATCGGCCATGTGATTAGAGCTTTAATCATGGATCACTGTTATGCTTTTTGTATCTACTATTTCCATATGTTTGTTAATTTAATCGCTATGTACTCTCCGCACACACGCAGAGAAAGTTGTGCAAACATATTGAAAACGTACCAATAACGCAGACAGCAACTTGAACGCACTAAAAATGTTTACAGTGAGTGGAAGCGCAGGAGAGCCCGTGAGACTTTAAAGTAGAAACACAATGGGTCGTAATAAGAGCGACGTGAAAATGTGATAAGCGGGATAAAAGCGTACTAAGAGCTACCTTGTTTTAAAAAAATGACAATTTTGAGCAGTTTTCCGCGCTCTTCCTGCGTGTTACATGGGGACCCTCTCCCATCTCTAGCCAGTGTTCACTGCGTCCCCAATCGGTTCTTATGCGTTTGCTTGGCGCTTTAATACTTTTTTCAGCGCAACGCAAGCGCAAGGCCTGATCGCCTTATGTGTGACAGGGGTAACGGTGATGATTCTTCAGATCAGATAGGGTTGGATCCCTTTGGGACGAGAGCATCAATAATAATTACATAAAACAAAACAAATGATGATTGGTAACTGCTATCTTCAGTAGATAGCACGCCATACTAAAAATAGCAACCATTATATATGTATCAATTATGTCGTGATATTAAATGTATCTCTTACATATTATATATAACTCAATGTTTTTAATCGATTGCCACATTGTACATACTTGCTATTATTATATTATATTATTTTGTAAATATTGATGTTATTGTATACATATATTGTGTATCATAGAATAAAGAATAAGAAAAAAAATAAGAAGAAAAAAAACCCAAAAAAATCCCATTATTATTTGATTTTTTAATTTAATTTTGCATAATCATCGCTATCCATTAAGAAGACTGGTTATATCTTAAAAGTAATAGAACATCGTCAACATATTAAGAATTCAGAATAGTGATGACAATAACGTAAACATAGCTGAGTACAGTTCTCCTCGGTAGATAGCATAGTGTTATCACATTATAACATCAATATGTTATAGAGTATTAAGAATTGCATTCAATCTTCAGAGGGATAACTATTTCTATCATCAAAAGATGGCATCGCAACATGAGATGTTTTCATGGATTAACTTAATTTTCAGTATGAACTAACTTAAAATTCATGTGCACGTATACTTTAAAACTTAAGGATGAACATTTTGCTTTAAGATATATTATTAATACCCCTGTCACACATACGGCGATCAGGCCTTGCGCTTGCGTTGCGCTGAAAAAAGTATCAAAGCGCCAATCAAACGCATAATAACCGATTGGGGACGCAGTGGACACTGGCTAAGAGCGGGAGAGGGTCCCCATGTAATACGCAGAAAGAGCGCGGAAAACTGCTCAAAATTGTCATTTTTTTAAAACACGGTAGCTCTTAGTAAAGGCCCTGTCACACATACGGCGATCAGACCAGCGATCGCACTGCGCTATAAAAAGTGTATAACACGCAGTGATAGCGCGGAAAACTGTCCCGTTTAAATCAATATCACCAAAACCCTTTCACAAACTGCTGCGATCAGACCGGCGCTTGGATTACGCTGAAACATTATCAAAACGCCAAGCCAAACGCATCAAGATCTCCACATACCCCTCAGTGACGCAGTGGGAACTGGCTGGGGCTTCAGGGGGTCGTGAGAGGGTCCCCATGGTCGCCCTTGAGCGCCAGTGCACCACGCTTGTTTTGTGCATGCACAAAACAAGCGTGGAGGTTCCGCGTTCTGTTCAGAGCGCTATAATGACTCAGTAGCAGCGAAAAGTGAGCGTCCCGTCGACGTAGCAAGGACGCATACAAACTACTTGTCCTCTGCGACTGCAGTAAAGGTTCGTTCACACTAGGCGATGTTTGCCGTGCGATGCGAGGGTGTCCGTACTTCCACCGCAATGTACGGTCATTCGTCGCGGGTCACGCCGGGTCAACGCAGGTCACCGCATGCGATGGCATTCAGTGCCGTTTGGCAAAATATGAGAGCGTCAGCGTCCACGCAATGCGTCGCAGACTGCCGCAATGACAGTTTGTTTTAACTCCATTGCAATAACGTACCGCACTGCACAGTAAATAACGTTATAGTGTGAACGAACCGTTGCTGTCAGGAGACAAACACATCATGATATTATCACTATTATTGTATTCAGATTAATCAAAAATGTTATTGATAGGGCCTACACCTGTTTAAACTCCCGCCAACCGATTATGATATATAAAAGTAGCATTATCGCATTACGCTAAGCTAGGATAATGCTCTCTAAATAGAATTTAAATAACAATCAATTTATCGGCAATGTGATTAGCAAATTAGAGCTTTAAACGGTCATTGTTATTCCTTCTGTATCTACTACAAGGAGTATAATGTACAGTCCTCAAAATAAGTAACTGACCAGGTAATATGCTTTCAACTCAACATTATCGGCCGAGTGCACCAATGGCGAGTAGCTGAAGAATAGCGCTACCTCGCTAGTAACTGAGGCGTAACCAAACATTTGAGAGCACCAAACCGGGGTAAGCTGCTAGGCTAGTAACTTGCGAGTCGCGATATTGGAGGCTGATTTTGGTGAGATCATGAACAGTGAGGAAAAAGCTTAAGGAAGGAAGACAATAACGGGTGTATAAAGCCAATTTGAACTCATTGCGAACCAGTGATTGCTCAATATTGTACAATTTATTGTTTGTCCCACAATCATGTCATACACATCTTTTTCTTTACCATTGAATGTTATCAGCGAACCAATGAGACGTTGGGTCCTGATCAACAGTTTTTACAATGTTTTCCCCAATATTAAAGTCAATTACAGTTGGGCATTTGCTTGGCTTTAGGGTGAAACCCATACTGGATGCTTAGTTTCATCTTTTAGGGGACGATGCTGAATAATGTGGACATTTACCTCGCTAGTTACTATTCTGGTGTTACTCGCCAGTTTTGCTCTCAGAATTACATCGTAAGTAAGTTACGCTACAGTTAGGGCTGCTAGGGAAGTAGCTTACCTCCCTATAAAGTGGTGCACTCGGCCGATATCTGTTAATATGTATGAGTTGTATATGTATAACCTAGGTAGTAACTTATTTTGAGGACTGTATATAATTTGAAAACGTGTTGAGAAGGGACTAGTAACGCAGACAGCGACTTATAAGCGCAATTTGATCGCAGCAGAACATAAACAAGCGCGGCGCTTTGTATGGGCCTCAAGGGCGATCATAGGGACCCTACCCCGCTCTAGATGGTGTCCACTGTGTCCCCATTCGGTTCTTAGAGATCTCACTGTGTTTTGCATGGCTTTTTTCAGCGCAACGAGAGCGCAAGGCCTGATCGCCGTATGTGTGACAGGGGTATAAAGGCCCTGTCACACATACGGCGATCAGACCAGCGACTGAACTGCGCTCAAAAATATGTATAATACGCATTGAGAGCGCGGAAAACTGTCCGAAATTGTATTTTTAAGTCAAGGTTGCTAAAACCCTTTCACATTCTGCTGCGATCAGGCCGGCGCTTAGATTACGCTTAAAAATTATAAAAACTCCAAGCTAAACGCATCAAGATCTCTACGAACCCCTTGGTGACGCAGTGGGAACTGGCTGGGACGTGAGAGGGTCGTGAGAGCGTCCCCATGGTCGCCTTTAAGCGCCAGTGTACTACGCTTGTTTTGTGCATGCTCTTAACAAGCGTAGTACACTGGCGCTTGCAGAGCGCTGTCCTGTCCTGTCATCCTGCAGTTGTTCACTCGTCAAACTCCAAGCACATACTGACATGACTGAGAATTCTTTGGACAAAGACATGCATGGATGGAGTCCATTCACTTGGATTATTAGTTTAACAGGTGTTTGGTATTGTACTTGGGGCAATGATTTGAATAATATTAACCTGTTTTGTCAAATTGAATATCAAAATTTCATTAATAATACGAGGGTCATTCAATGAGTTATACCTCCTCATTCATAACATCGTTAATATGAATGGCAGCTGCCTCATGACTTTTGTCATGAGTACAATCATAGCTACACATTTATAGTAAATGATAATTAGTATCTCTCTTACTTTTATAATGATGCGATCAAAACCAGAGAGAGATTTTGGACAACGGACACGGACAATTATCCTAAAGATAAATATGTTTCTTTTTTCTTTTTTCTGAATATAATACTGTATTATCATTCATAAATCAAATGATAGGCAATATTAGCCGGTGTAGGCTTGCAAATAGTATAATATCAACTCGAATGTATTGCTACGCCTTTAGCAAACTGGAGTACCGCTATTAAGTCAAGTTTTCGTTGTTACAAGTCAATCCAAGTCAAGCCATAGTAAAGAGCAAATATGACTTTTGCAGCGGTTCTCCGTGGTAGGGTGAAACCAATGGCTGTCCTGGTCTGGTTCTGGCTAATTAGAGGGCATCCCCCATACTATTATATATACATAGGGTACATCAATTAATTTGATTGTTTATAGTCTGTTCAAGAGATATCTGTAATTTAGAACGGTTATAATCTACCGATTAGAATTGGCCAAAAGTAGCTCTTATGAAACATTTGGCTGTTTTTTAACCATTTCCGTCGCACTACTTGGACCTTTGGTTTGTACTGCATCTCCAGAAAAGTACAACCAGTACTCAGACCAATCTACTATGAATTTGTAGCTGAGATTCAAAACTACAATTGTGGAATATTTCATACGACTGGCTTATATAATAGCAAAGTTATGAGGTATGAGGTAGAACTTATTGAACGACCCTCGTATTTAAATATTCCGCTTTTTACTTGACAAAACACACAATGTATTCAGATTCGACAATTATGTTATTTCAATGGCTTTACAAGTAGCATTATCGCATAACGTTAAGCTAGGATAATGCTCTCTAAATAGGATTTAAATAACAATCAATGTATCGGCAATGAGCTTTAAACGTGGGCCATTGTTATTCCTTCTGTATCTACTACAAGGAGTATAATGTACACTCCTCAAAATAATAACTGACCAGGTAATAGTGTTGAGTTGAGTGCATATTATATGCACTCAACTCAACACTATCGGCCGAGTGCACCAATGGCGAGTAGCCGAAGAATAGCGCTACCTCGCTAGTAACTGAGGCGTAACCAAAATAGTTGAGAGCACCAAACCGGGGTAAGCTGCTAGGCTAGTAACTGTCGAGTCGCGATATTAGAGGCTGGTTTTGGTGAGATCGTGAAAAGTGAGGCATAATCTTAAGGAAGGAAGACAATAACGGGTGTATAAAGCCAATTTGAACTCATTGCGAACCAGTGATTGCTCAATATTGTACAATTTATTGTTTGTCCCACAATCATGTCATACACATCTTTTTCTTTATCATTGAATGTTATCAGCGAACCAAGGAAACGTTGGGTCCTGATCAACAGTTTTTACAAATATGTTTTCTCCAATATTAAAGTCAATTACAGTTGGTTTCCCGCTGCATGGGAGAGCGAGCGGCATTTGCTTGGCTTTAGGGTGAAACCCATAGGCCTACTGGATGCTTAGTTTCATCTTTTAGGGGACGATGCTGATTAATGTGGATATTTACCTCGCTAGTTACTGGTGTTACTCGCCAGTTTTGCTCTCAGAATTACATCGTTAGTAATTTACGCTACAGTTATAGGGCTGCTAGGAAGTAGCTTACCTCCCTATAAAGTGGTGCACTCGGCCGATATGTGTTATATGTATGTGTTGTATATGTATAACCTAGGTAGTAACTTATTTTGAGGACTGTATATAATTTGAAAACGTGTTGAGAAGGTACTAGTAACGCAGACAGCTACTTATAAGCGCAATTTGATCGCAGCAGAGCATAAACAAGCGCGGCGCTTTGTATGGCCCTCAAGGGCGATCATGGGGACCCTACCCCGCTCTAGATGGTGTACACTGCGTCCCCATTCGGTTCTTAGAGACCTTACTGTGTTTTGCATGGCTTTTTTCAGCGCAACGAGAGCGCAAGGCCTGATCGCCGTATGTGTGACAGGGGTATTACGCTCCTTTATCCCGCTTATCACATTTTCACGGCGCTCTTATTACGACCCATTGTGTTTTATTTTAAAGTCTCACGGGCCTCTCACTGCGCCTTCACTACGCTGTCAACGTTCTTAGTGAGTCCAAGTTGCTTTCTGCGTTACTACATTCGTACGTTCTCAATACATCTTCAGGAGTTTAAATTGTATATGCTATAATTTTTTTTCTTCATACTTATGTACATTTTTGTTTTGTAATTTTGTTTGTTTGTTTGTTTGTTTGTTTCCTTATGTTTGTACGTACTTTGACCATACCTATATGTTTGGTGAATGTCAAATAATAAATACATTACAATACGTTTTCACAACGTTCTCTGCGTGTGCGCGGAGAGTACAGAGCGACTGCACGAAAGGTATTAGATTCAAACATAGAAATAGTAGATACAGAAGCTATACCCATGATCCATGATTAAGGGCCTAAATACCACAACGTCAGTTGTTGAAAACCGTTATCACAATGCCTCAGCGACCTGTCCGGTTGTTGCTATCTTCAGTAGATAGCGTGGCGTCGTAGTATTTAAAAACAAATAGTGATCACATTGATTCTAATATTACAATATGGTTGGTTATTGCTATAGACAATTGTAATATGTCAACATACTATTAACTATCATACTTTATTAGAGGCTGGAGATAATTCAATAACTATGCTATATCGTCTTATGAATATTTTACTTGTTTGAGAAAGTAACAAGAACTTAACATGTGACAAATGGTGTTCTGGTTTTGTTTCTTAAAGATATCAAAACGTGATCAGCATTCAAATAGCGTTGCATTTATTTAAGCTTCATTTGTAGAACACATGAAGGCTTCAAGATCAGCTCTGGGTTCAGTCTATCTTTTGCCTTGGATAAGGTATCACTCTAATTATAACGATGACAATAAATATTGCTCACAAAACAACTGTGTCCATCGTACACGTTTACGTTTGGATAGTAAATAGAACGGTGCCGAATTTTGGCGTTAATATTATCATCACGGTGCGACTGGCCATAAAAGGTTTAACTAACGTTTTAAGATTAGGCTTAAGGTTTTGTTGCACCATGGTTCCACAAAGGGTTGAAAACATCTGACGGAGAGGGCGGCGTTCTGTTTCGATCATCGGAGCAGAGTAGCGAGCGATTTACCGCGACGGCAGAGGAGCGCGACGGGCGTTCGTGAATCGTTTATCCAGGTCCGTTCATCTAGATCTGATAACGCCGCCACTTCGCGATAGTATCACTAGATCGCTCTTGTCACCGTGCATATCTAATTAGCATTCTTAATGCGCACGCGTAAGTACTCTTCACCAATCGTTGAAATAAGTGGAGGACTTAAGTGGAGGGAGATAGATGTAGTCCGGTTTTACTTTTCTGACTGTATTCAAGTGGATATCTACAATCTGTCAAAAGAGCGCAACATCGTGGATTGGAACACTACAACTTCACGAGTTGTCTTGATCAACGGTCGTCTTCGTGTTTGTGCACATTATAGGATAACCATAATACACCGGCGTTGTTGCTTCAGGCCGGTATAGTGAACTGAGAAGAGAGGCCTTTTTATCAACTCTAACCACCAACTGTCGTTGAACCCCTCATTTGCACTGGAGTCACCGGTATCCGTGTCACAGTCCAGCCAGCAGAGCTGTCCCCGCTCGTACTGGTTGGTCTCCCCTTCAGCGATGAACGTCAAAGATCACGTCAGTATGCATCCGCCGATTCCGACGGCTCCCAAATACTCTCCCTTACATCATCGGCACGACCGAAGCTCGGAAATGATGCGCAGACACTGCATGGGAAACCCTACGGTAAGTTTTTTCTTAACGTGCTTGTAACACTCGTTTTCTATAACAATGTCTTGTTCTGATTTTGTTAACTGGAGAAAATTGAAGCGTCTCAAATTTTGACCAATAGACCCTTCAACTTTCTCTTGCCGTCTCGGGCGCACGACCGGTCCCGTGAATAATATATGTGACGTTATGTCTCAAAACTTCCTATTAACACATCCGTATGTAATATGTATGTATATTTATTGTGGAAATACCCCCACTCATTTTGACAGCCCCATTAAGCACAAGCAGCATGTAACGGCTTGCATATTGTATTATTTTTTTCCATATTTTATGATCACACGAACCTCTGGGCAAGCATCATCATAATATGATCGGCTCCGAGTCTTATGACTGCTACACGATGCGGTCATCATTCATGCAGTTTACCTTAAACTGTTTAATCAAATATTAATCCGAACATTCAAATTTTATCAATACATTTTAAAAATTTATAACAGAAGTTGTATACAAGCTTTATTGGGCAATTGGGCGAGTCTCCTTTTACGGTTAATACCCACACACATGGCTTATGTTGCATAGTTGTTAAAGATGAAAGAAAAAGAATGCGCACTTATCATCATCGTTTGGTAACAAAACACGATAAATGGTTTGTAGAGTGAGGATCGTATCTCGACTTCGCGCAAATTGAGAACATGTACTATTAAGAACGGTGTGACATGGCGGCGGTTAGCTGTAATATCATTTGATGCCATTTTTTTGGGTAGTAAAAAAAACCGGTTTGAAATGGGTGCTTTTACCACCACCTGCTTGTCCCAATGCAGTCAACAGTATATATGACAATCTTGCAAAATGTCTCACCATCATTTTGGCGCTCTTTTTTATTTGTTCAAAAACACGTCCAACGGTTTCCGGCTATATTATTATTCTAGCATATAATTTTAGATAGGGAAGTAAGTTAATTATGCGCATATATATTTTGAAACCCGTAAATAATAGAGTATTGGCGATTAAAAATTGAATATTGTTTAATCATATAATTATTGTTATACATGTTGAATAATTTGTGGTTGACATTATTGTTATCTTATACTTTATAAGATCCATGGTGATATTGAAATAGCCATGTTATTATTGTTTTGTTCCATAGGATGTGTAGTTACATTTATTTGAAAACTGCCAATGTAATACACAGTTATAATTTATCTAGATACAACTTTTATTTTAGTGTAAATTTGGGAAAATTTGGTGATTTTCCCCTTGCGCTTTTAAGTTTTAGTCTTTGCCCTTTTAGGATAATGTATCCTAGGTTTCTTTTGAATTTTGTTTAAAATTTCCATCCATTTCCTTTTTTCAGGGAAACCTATTTGGAGGTTTAGACGAAGGCTTGTTAGCCAGAGCCGAAGCTCTAGCGGCTGTTGATGCCATGTCTTCAGTAGGAAAGACGAGTCAGCCGATGCATATGAACATCAAAAACGACACTAGTACTTACACGTACTCGCCGCACCACGTCAATGGTGGTATGCATCCGGCACATTTCCCTAGTACTACATCATGTCATGGGGCGTCAAGGGCTATGCATCCGGCAATGGACCATAATGAGTTTCTAGATCAGATATCCGCTGCAGCTATTCCAGGAGCAACCTCAAACTCTTTGGACCAATCGGGCAGTGCCGTGTCCATGCACCAGGGGTTCGGACCTTTATCGGGTCCGCCGGGTCACTTCAACCCGACCCATTCTATGATGCCCCATCAAATGACCATGAACGATTTGGACACGGATCCTCGCGAACTGGAGGCGTTCGCCGAGCGGTTCAAGCAGAGGCGAATCAAACTCGGTGTTACGCAGTGTGACGTCGGCAAGGCACTTGCAAATCTAAAACTCCCTGGTGTTGGTTCGT
The DNA here is from genome assembly GCA_035610835.1 of Ophiura sarsii. Classification (NCBI taxonomy): domain Eukaryota; kingdom Metazoa; phylum Echinodermata; class Ophiuroidea; order Amphilepidida; family Ophiuridae; genus Ophiura; species Ophiura sarsii. The sequence goes on along the minus strand of CM069450.1, from coordinate 44,121,204 downwards.
TAAGTCAAAGCACAATCTGTCGTTTTGAATCCTTAACACTGAGTCATAACAACATGATAGCGCTGAAACCCATTCTGTCAGCCTGGCTGGAAGAAGCAGAAGCTGCGGCTCGTGAAAGGAGGGACGCACCGGGCATACTCAACAACGGCGACAAAAAGAGAAAACGCACAAGTATTGCAGCACCAGAAAAACGATCTTTAGAAGCATATTTTGCCGTACAGCCAAGACCATCGAGTGAAAAAATTGCCGCCATCGCGGAAAAATTGGACTTGAAGAAAAACGTTGTAAGAGTATGGTTCTGCAATCAGAGGCAAAAGCAAAAAAGAATGAAATTCTCAGCACAGCCGAGATGACTATCCGGGGAAGACTATAATTATAATTATTTCAAATAAACACTCAATTTTTTTACACATCTTATTTGTTTTGAAACAAAATACATGACGTTATATGTACAAAAATGCCGATTAATGCCCAAATATTTGTCTGGATTATTAATTTATTTAAAAAAATAGCGACCGCCAACCGAATTGGTAGAACTCAGGACCAAAACAACACCTATTCATTGTTCATCGATCGTATATTCATTCAATATAGTTATAGCTTCTTATATGTTTGTCATTGTATCATACTTTATTTCTGTATTCTTTCTGAAATCATTATATAAGAACCTTGAGAAAAAAGAGATGCCCACCTTTTATTAACCCTTTTAGGTTTTTATAACAGCATGATAACTGATAATAGAAGTAACAAGTCGTCTTGTCATAGCCGGATTAAGCATCCAATTGGTCATGTTTCCGATATACAAGCCCAAACACTATGGTGCGACTACCATGGCGTCGAATATCCAATCGATTTGATAAAAAGTGCATTTAGTCGTAAGACCAAAAAGGAAAAGAGGCATAATAACGACACCTGTAAAAATGGTTATGGCTCCCATGTACACGTGTGTACACAATATGAATAACCAAGTCGAACATATAGAAATACATCCATATGAGCCTGTCTTGTCTTACAACTTAAGCCATACGTTATTTCAGTTGATTTGGGAGATATCATGTCTTTGGCCGTTTTACTATTATCAGATTATAGTTATTATACGTGATATTATTTTGGCAGGAATATAACTAAAAGCATAGTGTATTTTGTCCAATGTCTAAACTCATTCCATATATATAAGGTCCTTCAAAATTGGAATTGCAAAAGGGACGTGGGGAATCCTAATTTAATAATCAATTCTTAATTTCTTATATTTCTTTTGAACAAGTGGACGCAGCCAAAATTCAAACCTTTTTATCAATGGATTTTTGCATTAATTATTTTTCAATTTTAACATGATCGACTTTATACCGAAAATAAAATAATAATACAAATGTTTTCTTTGTTTAAACATCATATCTGATTTAATCCAAGTCATATAGCAAATGGAAGTTATTAAAAGTCATTTTTAAGGAGAAAACCATAAATATGTTTCATCATTTGGCAAATCACAAGTATGGATGTGGGAGCGAAACTGTATAAAACTCAGCAGCAATGTTGAAGGACTTAATGTGAAAGAGATAACTTAATCCAAAAAGCGGATTAGGATAATTCAAAATTCCAACCGTTATCTTGGTTATATTAAGAACGTCAATATGGGACTTGAACAACTTTGAGGTATAATATTGATGGTAGCACATGTATGCACTCATTGTTAGTAAAGCGGATATAGAGACTTAAACACTGAAAACAACCCGTGTATTTTGTGTAAAATCGGATTATTCGAGTTCCCACCAAACCATAAAAACATCAATAACCATGATAACTAAACCGTTAAACCGTATAAGCTAAAAGAACTAAGACATTACACTATGTTGGTTTGGTTTAACATCTTAGATCCTGCTGGAAGGTATTAGCAAAACCATCCGGGATTAAGTCATCATTGTAATTTGAAAATAATTGACCATCCTGATCCAACATGATGTATCTTACTCTGTTTAGCCAAATTGATTGTTATTAATCAGATCGAAGTTATCATATTACGAGCCTAAGGTCTGTAATGATATTTTGATTTGTCAGGGATATTAGCTATTCATATTCTTAGCCCACGGCGACGAAAAGACATGTTCATCAATTTTCGAAATTTTTCAAAAAAGAAATTTCAATTTCTTTTCCAATAGCCTATTTTCAACCAATTTTGAAAATGGGTCGATCGGACACGTATAACAGGTTTTACTTCCATCTCTTGAGTGATAATTGCTTTTAAATGGAGGTCCAATAATTGATCGTGTTAATTACGGCGACAATTAAGATGTAGTCAACAAATTTGCCTGATGAGGAAAAAAACGAGTCTTTTTACATTGTGCAATTTCTGCTCTCTTTTTATATTTTTGATGGCGGATAGTGCAATGACGATTATGAATGAGGAAGACATCATTCATGTTTGTCATACATAATGGGCTATTCTATATGAAGTCCCTACACCCCCTATGGAAGACATACGTATTAATCTTCCACTGGGAGTGTGAATTTCAAATGGGGTAACCTGCATGGGTGACTCCATTTGAAATCTGCACAGTGATTAAGGTAATGTCTAATGTCTTTCATTAGCCGGGGTGTATGTATTTCAAATATAATAGCCCGATGCCATGCGAATGCCAGGTGACATATAAGTCCCAGCACAGCATGCATGTGTTCATCGCAAAACATGATGAATAACACAATGTACCAGAAGTCAAATATAGCATATATTAAAGCATACAGTTTTATTAACACTTTCCACGCGGCTTTTGGTTTTACCCGATAAACAAAACAAGATTTTTTTCAAAAACCTTTCCCAACATTCAAGGTCTATCTCAAGGATTACTGAATCAATACTAGGTATGTTTCTACTTATTTTAATGCATTCCTCACGGTGACCAAATATGGTAATGAAATTCAATTATTTTGGCAAATTTGAAACATTTTGTGAGCTTTTGGAATGTCGTCTGCAAATGCCTGCCGCGTGAAAATGTTAATAAGCTAGCAACAAATTATTAAGAAGAGGTAATTTATCAAAATTAGAGTTAATCTATATAATATTAATATACCGATATAATTTCTGAATATATTTTGTAATTTCCCTCAATTGGACATAGTATATTGTGATCAGTATTTATAAATAAGAAAAATGGAAATGCTCTCTTCAATATGTTTGGTAACTTCATAAAAAATGGCATGGCGTATACATAATATGATGAAGAAAATCTGAAATTTCTATTTTGTATAAGATGTATTGTTTATTTTTATTTGTATATATATTATCCGTATAAAACGTGTGCAATTTTATCCTTCTTTTTTTTATAAAATTATAAAAAAAATGTCTGTCTAGTAATAACCTGTATAAGTTTTCACTATTATGATCACCATCTGACCAAATTTTCCAGGAGGCCTCAGTGTTATAATTTTCCGTGTATATTCTGAGTTTCAAAGCCAATTTATCGTGTGAGTTAACGCGAGCAATTGCCCGGACCCAACCACCGGAATAGATTGGCAATTCAACGGTGATACACAGTGATCGTTCATGCGTTTCCGCCGCGCTAAACCCAGTGGAATTGCCACATTATTCTGGCCGTGAAGATATATCTCCCAATTCTCTTTGCGTCAAACGTCGAAGCCTCTGTAACCTTTTAAACCAATGAGCCTACTTATTTTCTCATCAACATAATATGACGCCTGATACTGGTTGGTTATTATATCAACATTTAGTCCTGGATCCTAACTGATCATTTTAGCCAGTGACAATTTAATGAGTCGCTTGTTTATCACTCCCAATGAATTTGTAATCATTTTCAGACTAGACCTGTTGTGTTGTTATTATGAGAGAGTCCATTTTACCGTCGATTAATTTCTTATTGAGCGGCAGAGAGGGCTTTCCCCGTTTTCGAATAAAATATTTAAGAAGCATTCATCACTTGGCTGCGATTTTACTGAATAAATTATCACGTAGTCTTGTACTAATGCCAAACAAGCTGCACATTGTACACGACTTATATGGTGTACTATTTTCAAGTCTACATGGCTCTCTTGGTCTTTTTCAAACTGAAAGTCGACGCTTTTCACACCCATACTACTCGGGGATGTATAGCTAATGATATAGCGGTTATCTAGGGCTTAATCAGTCAAAAATTATGTTTACTGTTTTGAAAATAACTTATTCATTGTATGTTTGTAACAATGCTGATGTTATACATATATTAAATGACAAGTATCTTGATATCTATAGTGTTTTCATCTTTATGGCGTGTACTTACGCAGTATCAGTAGTGAATTATCTGCCCGGGTTGATGACGGTTATACAAGGGGGTAGGGGTCAGTATAGAGTTAGAGAGTGGTGTTATAATTAACACTTCCCACGCGGCTAGTATTACTATTAGTTTTCCGATACAAAACAGACATGTCTATCTCAAGAATTATTGTACCAATACTAAGTCCTTTATACTCAAATATTTTCTCTCTAAGTTAGGCTATCAACTTCAATGAGTTGATAATCTGTCTCAACGGTAAAGTTGACTCTTTTCTCAAATCATTGGAAGCGGGCGATTTTGCCCATCACTCTCCTCAAGTAATCCCTTCTGCGAAATATTCTATCTTATCAAGGTGAGATGCTCTGCCTTCAATACGAATTCAAGATCTATACCAAAATCATGATATCGCAAAGAGGAGCTCTTTTATGATCTTCCCCTTTTTTAACATTAGACCTTACACATTCATGGAGAAAAGGCTCAATTACACATATAAAATACCCAGTGTTAAATTATACGAAAACAAGTATTTCCACCCAAAATGAGGTTAACTCGCCATTCCATATAGATACAAGCATGGTTCTCCTGCTCAGCGTTGCTGACAAAATATGAATTACCATATAATAACGTGACTGCCATGATGCGGTTAGCACTGGTTAGCCTATCCATGGAATTAGTCTACTAATTCCATGGCCTATCATGCGCAATTTAGTTGTCCCAGTCATATATATCGACTCGATAAAATCCAAGATGGCCGCCCTTAGTTCTTATACTGACTTACACATAATGATATAAACCTCCGATAATCGATATAATCTATATAAGACTGGAGACCATGAAACACGGTAACTGCTAAAAGGATAATAATATATTTAGTTGTCCGTTTCATTTTGCCATTCTTATAGTTTAATGTTTCATCTTTAATGTCTTGGTTTTTTTCTTCATTCAACAGACCTATAATTATTTTTCTTCATGACTAATATTGATCCTATTGAAGCTTAATATTACTTATTATTTTGACACAATTTCTACTGGCGATATCATCTTGTTTAAAAAAACACAGGCCAATAATGATCCATTGCTATGCTGGCAATTTCATACCATAGCTCCTCCATTTTAAAGGTCAGCCAAAATGGTGAATCAAGTAGGCCCCCCTGTTTTATTCGATAGAGGATATTAGTGTACAAAGAAAATACAAAACGAATTACTCTTTAATGTTGCCCAGGAAACAAGATAATAGATCTTCCAAGCATGTATTATTTGTATCATATATATTGATAATGGCAGGTTAATACTACCCTGTATAATACGTCACAGGTGTTACCAGACTCGCACACAGAACCTCAATAGTTCGATAGCATAAGCATTCACTGATGACTTTGGTTTGTTCAGACCTATCGACCGAGACCCGGACCGATACCGAGTTGGGAGTTACACCTGTTATCGTAGAACGCGTCATCTGTACGATATAGTTCATCCCACACTTAAAGGCATATTATGTGATCTTTTCCAGAGAGCGCCCTCTATTCATGATTTTTTTTAGAAAGTAGATTTTCTTGCAGATTTACATTTCCGATCATAAATCATACATACATTCCAAGTTACAGAGCGATACGATTCCTAATTACCTCAAAATCATGGTTTTAGAGTGAATTTAGAGTGAAAAATATAAACTGTCGGAATCCCGACAGTTTATTTTCACTCTAAAACCATGATTTTGAAGTAATTAAGAATCGTATCGCCCTGTAACTTGGAATGTATGCATGATTTATGATCAGAAATGTAAATCTGCAAGAAAATCTGCTTTCTATTTTTTTTTCGATGTTGAGGGCGTTCCCTGGAAAGATCACATAATATACCTTTAACAAGAAACACTGGCAATCTTTTTCTCTGGACAATATTTAATGTAATTCTTTTTGCATTACATTTTTTCTAAACATACTCCTTCGAATAAAACATGCTTGAATCACCATTTTGGCTGACCTTGATAGTTCCTTGTTTAATAGAATAATGGTTCACTTCTTTCACACATAAATGCGTTGATGAAGATAAATGAGATATCATATAGGTCTATGATTGGCAATTAATGTGATTACAATAATTGAAGCGCTGCAATATTCAACGCAAAAGTTTCAAAATTGAAAAGAGATTAATTGTCACAATGTTCTACAATATATACAATTTTTTGCAAAAATCCCTAGTAGGTGAATTTAGTACGATTACAGGTCAGGTTCGTCTTATACTTGAAATCAATTATTGCTGATATCTTTTCTTATACTGTCATCAACCCCGTCTCACTTGCATGCCTTTAATTCCATTACCTCTATTAAATGACCAAATAATAGACTCAAACACTTTGATGGTGATATACACGGACAAGGTCTTATAAATATAGAATACATTAACCCTAATTGGCACTTGCTCGTTTTGGGGCAGCCAGTGCAGGTATATCAATTTTTTCTTTACTATAACAAATTCAGCCGCGCGTTAATTTGAGACATCGTATCCATTTGGACAATGTCATCTTCATCTTGGCACCAGCTAGTGACATTCTCTTGAATCGAAACTAATCACTACACCTCGTTCGACAGCATGTGGCTATGGCGGATATTCGATAATACCAATGTCATACCATGATACGGTATGTAGCCTATTCATATAGGCGACGAAAAATAAGAAACCCTGTTGTTGTACCGGCCTGACCCATTTGTTAAAAATTGTTGAAGAAAAAGAAATTCACGTACAAATAAATACCGACCCAAATTTGTGTGGGGGCTTGTCGAAAAGCGGCAAAATGTATACATATTTTTTTGTTACGGTCATTTTCAAGGGGAAATAAGGGGGGGGGGGGGGCGACAGACCCGACCCCACATGAGAGGTCCGTTTGCCCGTACGTACAACGGTATTTTTCGTCGGCTCATCGTCATTATTTTGTTGTAAGTTGGGCTTAACCAGGTTTAATAGGTAGGCCTACTATGAGCATGATGAGCGTGTTTCTGCTAATAAATGCTAAGTTTGCCCAGCAGAACCAGGCAAAACCCGGCAATAATCGATCGGCAATAATCGACAATCGGCAATATTCGGCAATAGGTCTAATCTTTTTGCAGTGCCCCAGCAGAAACACGCTCATCATGTGAAACAAGCTCAATATCAATCACCAGGCCAATAGGTCTATGTTTTCCAGAATGCAACTAAGGTGTTTTGAGAACAAAACATTTTACTGAGCAAAATATCTTTCAATTTACATTTGGCCAATTTCATATAGCTATTTCATAATAATAATCTATCTCTCTAACAGCTTTTCTAGTTAATGTATACAACTCACTCACTTCGCTATATCCACATACCCAGATAAGAAACACGTTATTTAGTGGACTCTTTTTGGTGATCAGTCGATTAAAAAGGCCGCCTAAAAAAATAAAGGAAAAATATATGTGAAACGTTATCAAATATTGTGAGAGGGCCTGCATTTTGAATATAGGCAAAAGTGATTATAGAGAAAACATAGATTAGGCATGAATTGACTGACAAAAATTGGTGACAGATTAACATGTGTCATGTTTGTTATTAAAGGTTCAAGAGAATAAGCATACCCAATCATATCATAAACACAACAATAAAAGATATATAAAACAATATTCACGAATTGATATATAGTTTTTATAGCAAACTGATGTATAATTGTATATGTCAAGAAAAAGAGTATCTTCAGTAGATAGCACACACCGATACAATGTACTATGCTATGTTTAGTAGATAGCACACACTGACATGATGTACTATGCTATCTTTAGTAGATAGCACACTGATATACTCTCCTGATTACAGTTATATCATCAATGATCCGAGTTGGATGCTAATTGGCACGCTAACTTTAACACTTTCCACGCGGCAGGCAGCTGCAGTCGACATTCCAACATTTCACAATTTTTTTTTAAAATGTCAACATTATTGAATTTCATTACCATATTTGGAATCACAATGAGAAATGCATTGAAATAAGTATAAACATGCCTAGTATTGGTTCAGTAATCCATGAGATAGACTTTGAAAATGGAGAAAAGGTTTCTGAAAAATCTGTTTTGTATAATATGGTAAAACTAATAATAGCCGCGTGGAAAGTGTGGTTAAGGTGATGGTCTACCATAAAAACTGTTTTTGTTATTTTAAGTCCTACAAAGTTCATTTTTGGATATGTTGATACTTATGACCATACTAGATGATTGCCGGAGATTTTTTTCCAAAATTCATCTCATTTGTATAATAATGGCGGCCATCTTGAATTTCATCGGCTATTTTATCCCGGGGTACTCCTGAGAATACGCAAACATTTGTCGTTGATTTTTTCAACTAAAAAGATGCTTATACACATAAATGTTTGGATGACATAGCCCTTTTTTCAAATTTGTGTCCCAATTTTCAAATTTGCAATTTTTTTGACGAAAAATATTAAAAAATCAATTTTTTAACCAAAAATGAGCATTTTTGAAAACTAAAATGGCTATAATTTTTAAAAAAAGAATAAATATGCAAAAAAGGCTATGTCATCCATTGTTGAACTATTTATTCTAGTTCCATTCGAAATTTCACCTTCATACATGCTTCCGTTTTTGAAAAATAACCCCGGGATTGATCGAAACGTCCATTTCGAGAAAACAGCGTTTGAAGTCTAGAAACACTGTTTTTAATTATTATGCAAATTAGGTAAAGCATTTACATTTTTAAAACCATATTTTAAAATACTATTTGAATTATCACAGTTTTTGGCGGTATTTTCATGGCAAAATCTCCTTTATTTTTAAAGTTATGGAATTTATAAGCAATATAACGTTAAATATCACTGGTTGAAAAACAAGGAAATACATAAGATATTAAAAAAAATATTTACGAGAAATGCGTTGGATTTTCGACTTTGATTTGACGTAACTTTGGAACCACTGCTCCGATTTTGATGAAATAAAAAGTAGTCAAAAGTAAAACATTAACTGCGTCTTATAGGCATAATATCTTAATAGCCTCTTTTTAGCCACTGTATGGTAGACCATTACCTTAAGGCGACGTATATCTACACTCTTGACTTTGAAGTGTATTCTAAGGGTTTTGAGAGGCCAATTGACGGTGCTCTTGGGATTGACTGACATTGCGACTGACGTTAAATACAGCACTTATGCAGCACTCCCATCGATACTGCGACCAATATCGCATCCTAAGATAATGATACTTGTATTTTATGAACTGGTACAGGCTAAAAATGATGATATGAGAAAACGATGATAAGGGAGCCGATTCGGTGGATTCTTTTCAGGAGGGGGGGGGGGGGGGGGGCGGGGGGGGGGGGGGGGGGGGAGGGAGGGAGGGAGGAGGACGCTTTTATTAGTGTCTCTCATTCTCCCTGTCTCTGATCCGTGTCAATGTTTTATAACAAACCCATGCGCGAAGATCTTTTTAATTGGCGCATTTTCACAATTGTTAAACCAAAATGTTAAATTTAAGTTGGAAATATTGATTAAGAAGCCTCCTTGTTAGGATCCTGTCAGGATTACCAATGCTTTTCTAATCTCCAACTTGCCGCCTTTTAAGGCGGCAAGTTGGCCATTTTGGCCCGTATCAAATTATACGACGAAATTGTAATGATGTAGATGCATTGGGTCATTTTAATTGTCAGATAGCTTTAGTCTAAAATAAGTGCAAACTTTAGATCCAAAATGTTGACAGAAGATGCAAGAAAAAGCTACCTTTGAACCGCACTGATAAAAACAAAAAGCCATTTTGACACATTCTATCAACATGTGCCGGTATGTTAAACTGTTGCCATAAGGTAATCACATCAGACGTAATGAATTATTTTAAAATCATGTTATGTTTTATGTTATCAATGTATAAATGTGTATATATTTAAAACAATTATGATAGGTTTTTTTTAAAGTTGCTACGTTCATATCAAATGATCAACTATATCCTTGTAAATAAAACACATTTGAACTAAATGGTAACACATTCAGAAATATGTATTACTCATTTCTTGAGTTAGATTATAATAAATTCGGGAGCGTATCCCAAACCTTCTCACCCGAGGGTTTGGATCAACTTTAAAAATGTGACTGAGTAGGTTGATTTTATCCTTTATATGTTTGAGCTTATGACTCGGTTGGACCATGGAATTAATAGAGCGATTCCATGGTTAGACGCTTGATCCTTAAAAATCCCCATTGGGCTAACGGGTGTACTGGTAATTCCGGGAGAAACTATGATATCTACTGAAGATAACATATAAATGGGGAAATAGAAGGGTATAATGTATGCCCAAAAGGATAATAACTATTACAACGATTGTATAGACAAAAGACTATGTATAATGCTTAGTAAAGCTATAGCTGGTGATAAACGGTACGCCTAATTAGCGGATTAAATCAATATAAAAAATACATCAGAGATAGTATGGGATTAGCATAGAAATAGGATATATTCTGTAGGCATACACCACATACAAAAGATTACATTAGTTAATCAAAACCTATTCATACAAATAACGGTTGTGTGTGCTATCTACTGAAGATAGTATGTTACATCATGTCAGTGTGTGCTATCTACTGATACATCATGTTAGTGTGTGCTATCTACTGAAGATAGCATAGTACATCATGTCAGTGTGTGCTATCTACTGATGATAACATAGTATATCACGTCAGTGTGGGTTATCTACTGAAGATAGCATAGTACATCATGTCAGTGTGTGCTATCTACTGAAGATAGCATAGTACATCAATTGTATGATATCTACTGAAGATAGCATAGTACATCATGTCAGTGTGGGCCATCTACTGAAGATAGCATAGTACATCATGTCAGTGTGTGCTATCTACTGAAGATAACATAGTACATCATGTCAGTGTATGCTATCTACTGAAGATAGCATAGTACATCATGTCAGTGTGTGTTATCTACTGAAGATAGCATAGTACATCAAGTGTATGATATCTACTGAAGATAGCATAGTACATCATGTCAGTGTGGGCCATCTACTGAAGATAGCATAGTACATCATGTCAGTGTGTGCTATCTACTGAAGATAGCATAGTACATCATGTCAGTGTGGGCCATCTACTGAAGATAGCATAGAACATCATGTCAGTGTGTGCTATCTACTGAAGATAGCATAGTACATCAAGTGTATGATATCTACTGAAGATAGCATAGTACATCATGTCAGTGTGGGCCATCTACTGAAGATAGCATAGTACATCATGTCAGTGTGTGCTATCTACTGAAGATAGCATAGTACATCATGTCAGTGTGTGCTATCTACTGAAGAAAGCATAGTACATCATGTCAGTGTGTACTATCTACTGAAGATAGCATACAGGGTGAGTCAAAAAGAAGTTGATCGAGAATAAATATTTGTTTAAAAATATACCAAACAAATTTGACCAACCATTGAGGCATGTTTTCAAAGAGCAACTTATTCCGCTTATATGACAAAAGGAATCATTGAAATCGATCAATTATATCAGGAGCTATGCCTGGTTTGATACAAGAGACCCTTTTTCAGCTGTCCATGGAACGCTTAATCTTCTTGAAATCGATCCACTCTAAGTGGGCAGAAAAATGTACACACGGGCATTCATATTCAAATGAGATTAAAGCCCGGGAGTTTCAAACACAGGTGGGAATGGTGTGCATAAAATAAAAAATCAGTGACAACAATAAGAAAATGATCAAACATTGAAGGCCCACTTAAAACAATTAAGACACCTTAGAGGACAAACATCAGCAATCGTTTTGCTGCCCACTTAGAGTGGAAAGATTTCCAAGAGAATTAAGGGTCCTTTTATTAAAACAGGCGTAGCTCCTGATATAATTGATCGATTTGTCATATGAGCGGAATAAGTTGCTCTGTGAATACGGCACGCATTGGTTTGTCAAATCTGTTTGGTCTATTTTTGAACAAATATTCATTCTCGATCAACTTCTTTTTGACTCACCCTGTAGTACATCATGTCAGTGTGTGCTATCTACTGAAGATAGCATAGTACATCACGTCAGTGTATGCTATCTACTAAAGATAACATAGTACATCATGTCAGTGTGTGCTATCTACTGAAGATAACATAGTACATCATGTCAGTGTGTGTTATCTACTGAAGATAGCATAGTACATCATGTCAATGTATGCTATCTACTGAAGATTGCATAGTATATCATGTCAGTGTGTGCTATCTACTGAAGCTAGCATAGTATATCATGTCAGTGTATGCTATCTACTGAATATAGCATAGTATATCATGTCAGTGTATGCTATCTACTGAAGATAGCATAGTACATCATGTCAGTGTGTGCTATCTACTGAAGATAACATAGTACATCATGTCAGTGTGTGCTATCTACTGAAGATAACATAGTACATCATGTCAGTGTGTGTTATCTACTGAAGATAGCATAGTACATCATGTCAATGTATGCTATCTACTGAAGATTGCATAGTATATCATGTCAGTGTGTGCTATCTACTGAAGCTAGCATAGTATATCATGTCAGTGTATGCTATCTACTAAAGATACCATATTACATCACGTCAGTGTATGCTATCTACTGAAGATAGAATAGTACATCATGTCAGTGTGTGCTATCTACTGGTGATAACATAGTATATCACGTCAGTATGGGTTATCTACTGAAGATATCATAGTACATCTCGTCAGTGTATGCTATCTACTAAAGATAACATAGTACATCATGTCAGTGTGTGCTATCTACTGAAGATAGCATCATGTCAGTGTATGCTATCTACTGAAGATAGCATAGTACATCATGTCAGTGTGTGTTATCTACTGAAGATAGCATAGTATATCATGTCAGTGTATGCTATCTACTAAAGATAGCATATTACATCACGTCAGTGTATGCTATCTACTGAAGATAGCATAGTACATCATGTCAGTGTATGCTATCTACTAAAGATAGCAGATTACATCACGTCAGTGTATCCTATCTACTGAAGATAGCATAGTACATCATGTCAGTGTATGCTATCTACTGAAGATAACATAGTACATCATGTCAGTGTGTGCTATCTACTGATGATAACATAGTATATCACGTCAGTGTGGGTTATCTACTGAAGATAGCATAGTACATCTCGTCAGTGTATGCTATCTACTAAAGATAACATAGTACATCATGTCAGTGTGTGCTATCTACTGAAGATAACATAGTATATCACGTCAGTGTGGGTTATCTACTGAAGATAGCATAGTACATCTCGTCAGTGTATGTTATCTACTAAAGATAACATAGTACATCATGTCAGTTTGTGCTATTTACAGAAGATAACATAGTACATCATGTTAGTCGGTGTGCTATCTACTGAAGATAGCATAGTACATAATATCAGTGTGTGCTATCTACTGAAGATAGCATCATGTCAGTGTGTGCTATCTACTGATGATAGCATAGTAAATCATGTCAGTGTGTGCTATCTACTGAAGATAGCATAGTACATCGTGTCAGTGTGTGCTATCTACTGAAGATAGCACAATACATCATGTCAGTGTGTGCTATCTACTGAAGATAGCACAGTACATCATATCAGTGTGTGCTATCTACTGAAGATAACATAGTACATCAAGTGTGTGCTATCTACTGAATATATCATAGTACATTATGTTAGTGTGTGTTATCTACTGAATAAAGCTAGGTCCTACGTCATATCAGTAGTGGTGGCAGGCTTAGGAATTGTCCCCTTTATAAACGATTACCACCAGTTTACTTCCACTCCACAGTGAATATCTAAATTGGGAGGGATTGTGTCATTTATCTGTTTCCATAACATTGTATATTTGAGATTAAATGCTCCAAGGATCTCCAAACATCTTATGCCTGTGTGTGGATAGTTAGTTAAATTAAAATATAAACCAAAAATAGCCTCACGGTAGAGCAAATAGATTACGAAATGTGAACGGAAATGCCTTAAACTTAGAGAAATTAGGAATAAAAATAGTTTGGTCATGTCTCCCCTTAACATTGCCTCTAACCCCTCCCATAACGGTATCACTTCTGAAAGTAAATATCGGATGGTAAATATAGTTGGCGGATTTAATAAAGCAGCTATGAAAGATTCAGCTCGTCATAATTTCGATACCCTCCCATCAATTTTCAAAGCATGGATTTGCATAGACAAGCTTGAATTGCAATATGACTTGATCATGTTGATATGTAGTCTGAAATATCCAAATGCAATGCACACACTTCTTGCTGTCAAAATACTTATTGTATAATTGTTAGGGGGAATGGTTAATAATACTACCTAATATTCAACTCACTATTCAAGTGAAATGCAATATCCTAAATATTGAAGAGTCTCGCGAGATATAGCGAGAATTTCAACAATACAATAAGAATCTCGAGGTAACTCATCCTGGGACGTATCATCACACCACCCTTTTCCGACCCATCACTGAAATTGTCGATGAACGGTGTGTATTTCATTAAATGAGACTCAAATTGCGCACTTTTTTTTCTATTCTTACTGACAAAAAATGAGCTTGATTGTGAACGTCGTCAGGTGTCCGCGTTCAGAGTCTTGTCAAAAAAGTATGAAACTAAATCGGGATCTGTCACAGGAAATTTCCTGTAAAAATCAGCATGATTTTTATTTTTAAGAGCGTGCGCTGAAGCAAAATGGGTCTTGTGCGATGCTGGCTCTTATATATATCTGGTGAGCTCACTAGGAGATCTCTCTCTAACCCATAATAGAGTACGGATATATTACGAAGTGTACGTATCTGTATAACACCATTTTGCTGTCTATTTCCTTCATACTGCCAATCACTCATATACCCGTGTTTCAGCTGTTATGAGGATAAAAGAAAATCGCCACTTCGGGTAGCGAATACCACCTGCGCGGTCGACGGCAGTACACGGCTAATACTAAACTGTATAAAAAGGGAAAGCGAATTTTATGTTGGTTGTGGACAGGGACGGATAGTTTCAATACCACCGGTACCAAACTATCATGGCTTTTTACCCGGGGCCAAGTAGTGGGATGGATGGCGAAGTGGCAGCCCCGATTGCCGCGGGCCTCAACGGGCCACGGAAACTCGAGTCGTGACAGGTGTTACACAGAAAACACACGACAGAAATCGAGGCCAAGAATCCCGTCAAATTAGACACTCATTTAGGATTTTTAGAGTTGCCATGGCAACGAGCGGGTATTATAGGGATATTTGTGACAAATATGTCGCATTGGTTAGTTGACAATGACCCAGCTTTAGGGTATCATTACAATTATAGGATTAGCCAGTTTGTGATTTATACCCAATAACGAGAATATTATGCCCGCAAGACACTGCAAATGACAACAAAATCAAGCAAGAGATATATAAATTGGACAAACCAGCAACCAAAGTACTTAATCCCAATTCTAAATATTTTTGTTTAGTTAGTTTATCATTGTGATCCAAATTGTTTATCAAATTATTTATTCACAATGGATAGCCCGAGCTTACAGTAAAACCATGCACTCTCCGTTTTCAAACTGCGTAAGTATGGTTCAATAAGATTATAAATCCTCTTATAATTCATCTTTTATAGGTTTTTATTATTTTTATATATTTGGAAATACACTTTAGGCCTGGTATGTACGAAAATAAAATTTTAATTGTTCAGTATTTGATAAGTCTATTTACAAAATGAACTTATTAGCATACGAATTCTGATCATGATCTTATCAGGCTTTTGATTCAAAAGATGTACTATGATTATCGTCATTATGGTAGCCTATCAAACATTTGTCTAAACTTAAAGTAGTATATGATATCCTACTCGTGATACATCACGCCTTGCTCTATATTTTCTTTAAAGCATATCGGGTATATATCACGGTTACTACATCCTGTGATATCTTCAGTAGATAACATAATTATAAGGTATAATACAAAAACACAATTCTATCTTTGAAAGATTGCATATTACGGAAACCCTTATAAGGGCCTATGTTGCAGTCTCTTTGATAGCATTTATCATAGTTTAACCTTTCATGCCATACAGGGTGTGTAACCTTTTCTTTGATGGTTTCATTTATCGGGCATCCTAACTCACATGTTATAGTATTCAGTAGCACATCGGGGGCTATTACACTTCCTCAGTATTCTCTCTCAGTATAAAGCACATATTGGATATCTTATAGCCTAAATGTGATCTTCAGCTATCTTCAGTAGATAGCACATCACGTAACCCTGATAAATTACTGACACGGAATAGTAGTATTTGTCGACCTCAATGTAAAGCTGAGCAATCCTAAATACAAAGTTAATAACCTCTTTTTGATTATGTGCTGTTTTAGCAGAATTGTAGGACCTATAAACTCGCCAATCATAATACCACCCCGTACTATTGGAAATTATATTTCTCTCCGATATGTTATAGTTATGTTTATATCCGATATGTTATATTATATAAAGCAAATTTTTGATAACTTCTTTTCGATCATCCCTTCAAAAAGCAAAAGGTAGGCTACCTATACATGGTTGAAAAAAACCCCGAGATATGATACTTTTTCTTTGACCTTCAACCATCCATCAGAGATTATGTATACCCTTACTTACTCGGATTATGTGCTATCTTCAGTAGATGGCTCTTTGAACATGTTGAATGATTTTCTCAGATCATGTACTATCTTTTAAATAACTAAAACATGCATTGTCACTATAACAGTATTTTGTGTGAATATGAATGTGATATTTCTTACTCGTCAATGCAACGCATACATACCGGAACGTATTCATAAAATAGTCCTGGTTGGACTTTTAGTCGCGGAATAACATCTAGGAAGGAGCATTTATTATTGCCAATTATTTTTGAAATAAAATATAAAAATTCAATATTTCAAAATAGAAAGGTTCTCACCTTTTTGAATCTTCTTTTCTTTTCCTTTTTAGCAAGAAAAGTAGGGAGAAATTTGAAGTCCTTTAAAGTGCTTAATCCCGGAATGACAAATTAAACCAGGACTTAATGCATTTGTAAATATGGGGTATTGTGTTTATCTTCTTCTGTAGATGGCATATTGAAGGATTCTAACCGTTGTCAGATCGCATGCCATCTTCAGTAAAGCAGCATACAAGAGATTATAACCTTTCTCGGTTAATGTGCTGCCTTCAATCGGTATTCGATCGTATGATATCGTCCGTAGACAGCACATTGAGGATTAATATTTTCTTCCGATGCTATCTTCAGTAGATAGCACATTTTGGGATCACAACTTTTTTCTAATAACCGCATGTTATTTTCGGCAGATAAAACTTCGTGTATTCGTTATTTTCTATGATAAAGTTAGCGTCATTAGATATCGATCTCAAACTATCTTCAGCACATGTAGAATTATAATATTTCCTTATCGTGCCATTGACATGTGACATCAGATATCATGAAGACATGAAAAGCAATAAGTTATTTAGACAACTAATTGTATTTCTGTGTAATTTTTGCTATAGAGAGAGAGAGAGAATAGTTGTAACTGTCATTATTAACATGTTCCATAGAATGCCTTGTGTAAAACCTACAGAGTTGCTAACTTCCATAAGATTGAGAGTGTGTAAATATCACAATCGTATATATAATATGATATATATATGACCATACATATTATTTGCTCCCCTCCTAATTAGGTAATCACCAAGCATTGCAAATTATAACGCGTAAGGGAATATGGGACAACAAAACAATAACTTTCCACACGGTCTATAATAGAGATACGGCATACGCAATTTTCCTACTGGCCCTCGAAACAGTTTATATATCATCTTCGCTGCGCTAGATGGATACACTAGAGAATTTTCAACTATTTACATTCGTCTTATTTTTCAAGTGATCTGCATTGTATAAATTTGTTTTGGTTCATAGTCTCCCGATATATGCAATCGGTCGTTTCAGGTCAACAGAAGTACAGACAGCTCAGTACACATTACAACGTGTTTTATAATCGGAATAGTGCACGTGCCTAGTTGAAATAATCAAGTCAAATGTCAATAAAGTCGCTATCTTCTTTATAGTCTTTCCTCAATCAAATTTATACATTTGATTCTTCAGTGGATAACATATCAGGTATTTACAGCCTTTCCTTGTCATATGCGATCTTCAGTAGATAGCATATTGTTGACCCACAATGCGTAAACATGCAAGACTAATTGTCAAGGCATCGTTGAGATGTTTTGAAAATCAATCATCTGGGATTTGATGAATAGTGTACAGTATGTGCAGGAAGATGAACGAATATTTTTGACCCATCACATCAAATATGAAAATTTTAATTTTAATTTCAAGTTACAAACCTTTAAAATGACACCCAACTTATTGAAATCGAACATTAAAAAACCCAGATTTTGTGCAGAGGTAATAAATTCTTTATATTGTCTTTATTTTTCTTATCTTCTTTTGTTATTTTCTACAAATAAGGTTTGCCCACAAATGGTCTGTTTCGATGTGATGGGTCACATTTGATACATTGATCGTTATATCGTTTGATCGTTTGGATGCACTGAAGAGCTGGCTGGCGAAAATAAAGTAAAATCTACTCGTTCAAATTGCTCAGGTTAAAGGGGCATTGAGAGATTGCCGAGAAAAAGTAAATTTGGAAAAAAATGATTATTGTTTTCCCCCAATAGATAAGAAGGTACGTAGGAACCCTGAAGTGTTATTTATGGGAAACGGTTAAATAATGGCGGTAGATTGGAATTTGGCTGAAGCAAGGTATGTGGTGAGTGATGCTGATAATTTCGATGTGATCTACATTGAAATGACCAAATCGTGAAATTTTACATGATAGACGGCGAATTCAGGTAAACGGTTTCAGATGGTAGTTAGTATATGCCTAAGCATTACGTAGGTGCAAAAAAAAACCTGATTTTCAGAAAAATTGAGGGCGCACTCCTATACATACGTATCTCTCAGAGCTCCTTTAATTTATGAACTATGGTTGTTATGAAGAGCTATGGTGTGAATTTGAAAGAGACAAACTGATCAAAAATAATAATTGGTTCACGTATCCATAAAGATACATGTGACCTAGAAAGTCTGTCAACCAATTCACCAATCCTACATCCGGTTGTCTGTTTCTTTATTTTAAGATCTATATGGATTCTACCATTTTTGTTTGGAGTATCCTCAAGTCGTTTGTATAGGCAGCTTCATAGCCACCGACTTGCACGGCTTAGTGTATCGATGGTGTTAAAACCTATGGCGATTTTGACGCGTGTGGATTGTTTGGATGGGTAAATTAAGTCGCGTTATGATGTTCAGATATGAAAGTTTAATATGAAATCATGATAGATTGTAAAGTTATTTAAAGGGGCGGTGATATGTGTTAATTTGGTATCAGGCTTGTATATAATTTATCTGTAATTTTTGGTGATGATCATTAATGCGCCTCGTTTGTGTGTGTGTGTGGGGGGGGGGGTGGGTGGGTGGTGTACATATTTTGATTATTGACTACTCCATTTACTTGTATAAAGCCATGGCAAATGTAATGAAATAAACAACATAAACATACTTCGCATATAGTCGCATATATAAATATTGTACGGTATATGGATGGATAGAATGAAATGTTATATGTTTGGTATCTAAAGCTATTAAGCATGGCAAGCTTTTATGGGCGGGATATATTTAAATATGTTATTTCAGTGTATATTGTAAGTCAGGACTGATGTTTGAACTTTGATTCACACAATTGACCAAATATTACACATGTTATTATGGCCAACCTATCCTGCACTGATAAAAAAACAACGAGTTTTCTTATTTTTCGTGTACAAGACATCACTAAATATACCTTTAATGAGCGGAAATGTTCATATTCACCAACCGATTCAACCTACCCTTTGCGCGATGAATGATCAACGATATGTATCATACTAAAATTAAAACGTACTTCACAAAATCATATTTCAAATAACAGTCATCTCATTTTTATATAGCAGGCCTGGATAGCGGGGCACATGGTATGCTGTCTATTCGCATTATAGGATATGGATGTATATAACCATCAAGTCGCATCTGTGACTACGGATATCATGGCCAGTTTCTCACCAGAGAGTTAACTTCACACCTTCCTAATGCAATGACGCAGGGGCCCCCTGAGCCAGTCACTACTAACAGCATACAAGATGTGTGTGCGAGTGTGTGGCAGCAAGCAGTATGGGACAGACAACATCAGAATGTAAATATGGCGGGCGCGATGTATGGGTTATATTATGTGGGGTATATGTACCCTTATTTCTCTACTTTACATGACGAGTTGATATTAGCCTATGAGAGCTTATATGCAAAGCTGATCTGCACCATACAGCGTATAGATATACTGTAAAATAGTTTTCAGTATTCAACTTCTGAATTGTGTTTGGAAAGTTTAACCCCCTGAGAACTACCGGCCGATTGGTCAGAAAGATGGATACATCATTTATTGCACCAATGATAGTCATTGTTAGAATAATTGTATCCCTGATCAAGATGGGAGTGAAACATTTTACAAGTTGCATATGAATTGGCTATTCATATGAGTACATCTTGTAATAAACCAATCAGAACCACTGTAAGATAGACAGGTAGACCCCAGGGGGTTAAATATTCAGCAGCATAAACACTTAAAATGTTTAGATCCTTATATACATAAGCACAAACTCATTTGAACATGTTCAGGATCTATTACATTTAATTGTTTCAACGCTGCTGAACATTAAACTTTCCAATACACTTATCTGACACGATATTTGCTTTGCTTTGCAAATAGCCTATCTGTACAAGTTATGGATATTCTTAGACGATATGCTATCTACTAAAGATAGTATAGTTGTAGAATGGTTGATTGTAACACCCATTCATAACATGCTATCTACTGAAGATAGCACGGTGATTCTTTGAAAGGCTATTATCCATGTGCGACATTATACGATAACACAATTTTAGAACGTTCCATCCTTGTTGTCAAATCACTTTTGTTTGTGAAATGTTTGGTTTCGAAGTTGGTCTGAAACACCTGTTTCGTTTGAATGGTTCAGGTAGTGCTGCGCGTGCGCACTCTTGCATGTGCTCACAATAGTAATTGTTGAAATCACAGACTGGCCACATACAAATGCTTTCGTGATTAAAATCGTTTATAATTAAACAGACCAGACTTTCTTATTAAAATTTCAAAGCTTACCATCCTAACGCGACTTAATTTACCCATCCAAACAAGTTTACACGTGTTAAGATAGCCATAGGTTTTTAACGCCGTTAATCCGTGCAAGTCGGTGGCTATGAAGCTGGCTATACAATCGACTTGAGGATTCTCCAAACAAAAATGATAAAATGGTCTATATCGAGGGTTGAGAGCCAGAAGGCTTCAACTCAAGAAATTCTATTTTGAGATAATCGACTTTCAAATATTTGGGACTCATTACAATACATTGTAGCACCCAACTTATAACTCCAACTCTAATTTTAGTCAAATTAAGAGTGTTTATGAGTTATCTCTTTATGGTTCTGAAAATCTAGGTTATATGGATTATTTTTGTACCAAAATATCAATTTGCCCAAAAATTAAGTTACGGCCTTCTGGCGCTCAACCCTCGATATAATGTAATAAAGAAAAAAACATAGGATGTCGTATTGATGAATGGTTGAAAGACGTTCTGGGTCTCGCATAGATCTGTCAGAATACATGATGAAAGTTGGTTGTTTTCGTTGGTTCATCTCTTGAATTTACAATAAAAAAGTATAGATCCCATCAACTGAATAGTAATGATTACACCTGAGGAAATTGAACGAGTAAATACATGTTATTCTTCATAGCCATGGATTAGACACGATATGCTATCTACTGAAGATAGGATAGTAATTTTAGAAATGTTGATTGTAACACACGCGTACATGCTATCTACTGAGGATAGCTAAGTCATTTTTGGAAAGACTATTATGTTACTACAGTCTGAATGGATACTTTCGAATGATCTTCACCCGATAATTGTAATAAAAGTGACACTGTATACGTTTACGTTTGATTAACGAAAGATTATAAAGAAAATAGCAACTTTATTGACATTTGACTTTTCAACTAGGCCGTGCACTATTCCGATTATAAAACACGTTGTAATGTGTACTGAGCTGTCTGTACTTCTGTTGACCTGAAACGACCGATTGCATATATCGGAAGACTATGAACCAAAACAAATTTATACAATGCAGATCACTTGAAAAATAAGACGAATGTAAATAGTTGAAAATTCTCTAGTGTATCCATCTAGCGCAGCGAAGATGATATATAAACTGTTTCGAGGGCCAGTAGGAAAATTGCGTATGCCGTATGTCTATTATAGACCGTGTGGAAAGTTATTGTTTTGTTGTCCCATATTCCCTTACGCGTTATAATTTGCAATGCTTGGTGATTACCTAATTAGGAGGGGAGCAAATAATATGTATGGTCATATACGATTATGCTATTTACTGACTCTCATTGTCGTGCATTTAGTTAACAACTCGGGAGATTATCAAGTTTTGTCTTTTCCCTGGAATATAAACGTGTTTATATTCCAGGGAAAATGTGGATATTGCATTTGTGGTTATTTGGATAGTGAAAAAACACTCGTTTTATGCACACACATGACAGGGTTAAGTTACATCTGATGCTATCAACTGAAGATATGCTTTCCAACTATCTTACTGAAGATAGCATAGGGGCGGTTATAGCTATTTGACATACAATTAATCTAGAGAATAGACTCTGGCTGGGAAAGGTAAGATAATATCCAATGCCAGGGTTAAGTTATACATATATCCGATATGCTGTCTTCTGAAGATAGCATATATGGAAGGTGTATTAACAAATATAGAGTGCTATACTGATGACAGCTACACTCTTAGAAAAAATGGTTCGTTTAAGAACCCTTTTTTGTCCCGCGGGGAGCACCTTTTGGCCTAAAAGGTTCTAAAAAGAACCTTAGAATGGTTCTTTGAAGAACTTTCAAATTTTAAATAAGACCTAAAGGTATATTTACTTTTTTGTTTTTATGTAATATGCAAATTCAAGAGAAATGTAAACAAATTTAATCCTTTTCAACTGTTAAAAATCATTTCTTCTTGGCTAAAAACATTTTTTACCGTTTTACCAAGAACCATTGAGGGTTCTCCATAATTTTTTCCCAAAAGGTTCTTGAAGCTTGAGGAACCATTTTCTTGGCTAAAGAACCCTTTTAGAACCTTTTTTGGTTCTAAAAGGAACCCTATAGAAATTTCATTGGGTTCCTTTTAGAACCAAAAAAGGTTCTAAAAGGGTTCTTTAGCCAAGAAAATGGTTCCTCAAGCTTCAAGAACCTTTTGGGGAAAAATTATGGAGAACCCTCAATGGTTCTTGGTAAAACGGTAAAAAATGTTTTTAGCCAAGAAGAAATGATTTTTAACAGTTGAAAAGGACTAAATTTGTTTACATTTCTCTTGAATTTGCATATTACATAAAAACAAAAAAGTAAATATACCTTTATGTCTTATTTAAAATTTGAAAGTTCTTCAAAGAACCATTCTAAGGTTCTTTTTAGAACCTTTTAGGCCAAAAGGTGCTCCCCGCGGGACAAAAAAGGGTTCTTAAACGAACCATTTTTTCTAAGAGTGTATAAGACAAGGACAGTTTATAGATATCTGATATGCTATCTACTGAAGATAGCATGCGACATGAAATGTGTATAGATATCTCATAATGTATAATGCTTTATATTGATGAAATCATGAAAAGGAATGTTTATAGATATATTAAATTATTTAACTTTCCCAAAGCAGGTCAGTTAACTTTCCCAAAGCAGGTCAGTTAATGGCCTACATCTGTTATCAATGTTTAATAACAGTTATAACCGCGTAAATGTTTCGGCATTTTACCAATATTTTGATAAAACATTGAATACGCCAAAATTGTGTGTCCTTCACAGACCACTAAATCAAATCGACTCCAATTTCATATTCGCAAACCCCAATTCATCTGCTTTCAGATTAAGGTATGTCATTTTGTTGAACTATAATTTATAAGCCCTTATTTGTCGAATTTCAATCATGACCGCCGAAAATAGCATATTATATATGTCCTATATGTACTGACGCGAGGTAAACACACGCTTTAGGCTTGAGCTATCAATCATGTAGTATAAGGTTGATCTTATTTTCAATTTAAAGTCGGTTTGAATAATCCAATGTTGAGTGCGGAAATGACGAGACTAGATTGAATGTACAATCAAAATACACTTTTCCTTTTTCTCTATCTCTATAATATGTATATCTGATATATGAAAATGAAATGCGAGTCAAAAATGGACTTCCTTACAATTTGGGCTGAGTGTTAATGCCTAATCCTGGTAAAATAGTGTTAAATATTGCACTATTTTCCCCTTTCTTCAGATTTTACAATTTAAAATATACATGTATTTGGTTTTTTTAGTAGTTGGTACTACTGCGTATTATAAACAAACAACAAACTTGGTTTAACCACTTTCTTATAGTTAAAGATGCTTATTTTACGGATTATCCTACATTTTGTTTTTACAATGGGGCAAGCATGCATGATGTATATACATGTATATTCTCTCCAGTCATGCAGTCATATCTCTTGGTTAGAAACGCGACAGTCACTGAAGAAAAAAAGGTGTTAGCATCAAAAACCAACCGCGTTTCACTCTCTGAATGACTAATCGGCTACAACAATCGGGTATGGCCACATAACAATTCTGAGTTGTTCACGTGTAGAGTTATGAAATTTTGTGGAGTAAAAAAAAAAGAGGATCTTATAATAATTTGTAGAGGTTGTCATTGGATGTATTGCATTATGAGAAGTTTGCTTTTTCTTTCTTGTTTGCTTTCATTCATTTATTTATGTATTTGTTTATTTATCTATATATCCAATTCATTTATTCATGCATTTGTTTATTTATCTATATATCTAGTTCATTTATTCATTGGGGCGCGTGTATTTATTACATGTAATACCGAAATTAACAACATCCTGCATTCTAATTAATTGATATCAAGACACATAACCATCAGAAGTTGCTTAATCCCAGCATACAGTAGAAAACACCTGGTTTCCATTGAAATGTACAGACATATCATTGTCCATTTAATAGAGGAACTAATAATGGAGACTTTTCATATCTGCATCAATATATGAATTGGGATTCTATTTCTCAATACAATGCTACCAAAAAAGTTGAAAAGTCACCAATGGACCATGATGTTTCTGTACATTTCAATGCAAATCAGGTGTTGAACTGTCTCCATTATCACAGTGCATATAGCGCTTGTCTACTGCATGCTGGGATTAGGCACTTTCCACGCGGCTGTAAGTTTTACCATATACAAAACAGAATTTTCAAAAACCTTTCTCAACTTTCAGGGACTATCTCAAGGATTACTGGACCAATACTAGGCATGTTTGTACTCATTTCAATGCGTTTCTCGTGGTGATTCCAAAAATGGTAATGACATTTAAACATTTTGATATTTGTGAAAAAAATTGTGCAATTTTGGAATGTCGTCTGCAGATAAGTAAGTAGATAAGTTAAAAACCATAGAGACATAAAATCCTCAAATAGCTTGAATCAAAGAGGTATATCTTTGAATTTTGATTGGAGACAACTTGAAAATAGCTGTCGTTTTGGTGAGATCATTGTAATATCCCCGTCAGTTAGATGGCGTTTTTATTTTGTGTTTGTGGTTTATCCCTGTCCGATGTTTTTTTATGCCGGTCTATGTTGTTATATCATGTTTGTTTAATGTAAGTTTTGGGTTTATTTTAAATAAGTATAGGTTTACACTAATATACTTAATTTTTTGTAATTAACAACCCATCATAATCGTGTTATATTTATTTATTCGTCTATTCATTTCTCCTTAAGGGTAAAATAAAATCCCACACCTATGTTATACAAATATTCTGTAACCTATCTCCAAAAATTGAATCAAAAATTAAATTAAGTTAAGGCGTAATATGCTTGAGCAGAGAAAAAGAGTAAAACCACTGAGAAAAAACCAAGTGGAAAAACGGTACGTGAAACAAGACTTTTTAATGGCGACCCGTAGATAAACACTAAGTGAGAAATGGTGCTTTATATACCTTTTATCAAGTGTATTATGATGATCATGTCGTATGATTTATAATTTATCGTTCTCATGCAAATTGTATTAGAAGAATTCAATTTTTCATCTACCCATGCCGCTACTGTGTGTTGGTCTTGTCTCATGTATCTTGCAAGGCATACAAGCTCTATGTTATGCATAATTAAATCATGGGCCGTTAGTGTGTAATAGAGAATAATTCCTTTATAATATTAATTTACTTGTTTACATATTGTTAGAGCTGTCAAAATTCCTGTACACTTAAAGGGAGAGTCTCTCGATTTGCTTTTGAAATTTCATTATTAGTGTTTTCTCTATATTGTTCGTTCATTTTTATTCTTTATCAATTCGAGTATCAAAATTGCGCCCAGGGACACAAAAAACCATTAAAATTCATCTCAAATGAGGTAAGATAGTTTTAGTATTAAAATATTTTATAAATGACCGCATTTCTTTACTTGAGATGTTATGTGCACCTGGTTGAAACTAAATTAAAATATAATACAAATAATGGCACCGGTCACTAAGGGAGCAAATCAAAACTCGACCGCGCGGCAACCGCCGGTTCCGCCCGGTTGGACCGCATATCATTGTTTAGAACAATAGAAACCGGCTGCAACCGCACGGAACCCCACGGAACCGGCGGTTGCCGGGCGGTCGAGTTTTGATGTGCTCCCTAAGTAAGTTTCTTCGCATCAGAAGGAGAACATAAACACTAAATATGAAGACAAACCCTCTGGCTTTATAGATAACGATTATTTGCTGGACACAGAAAATACATTGAAATGTTTTGTTTGCTTGTTAATAGTTTGGTGTGGGAAAAATGTCAAGCGGATCTGAAATGTCCGGTTGTAACTATTGGGCCATTCTATTTGAAACACGTACACCCCATGGAAGACATGCCCTTAATCCTACTCGCAGGGAGTGTGAATTTCATATAGGGTTACATGCATGGGTGACTCCATTTGAAATTTATACTCCCTGTGTGGATCGTTAAGGAAAAACATGAAACTGTATCAAGCACTGCAACTTTTGAACGATTAATGTGATGTATATAAAAGTATAACATATTGGAAAGGAGAATCCATTTTTGGTTTCAAATTTCACTAAAAATTGTGTTTTTTGACATAAAAATCGGTGGTCGGTGGGCGTTCTTGTTTTGACATAAAAAATGTTTAGTTTTTAAAGAAGTGCCAAAAATGCTTGTTTGTTTTAACCTAAAAATGCTTCCTAGAGAAATGTCTTTTACCAAAAACCGATTTTGCTACGTTGACAACAAATTTTGAGCCAAAAAATGAGTTTTAGGTGGTTGACAACCCCTTAAGGGCATGTTTCCATAGGGTGTATGCATTTCAACTGGAATAGCCCAATCAACAGTGCGGAGGGAAATAACTTAGACCCCAGAATTGAGAGTCATCAAGGTTCCCGCCAAATGTATCAACAATCATTCTCATGAATCCTCGACGTGATGTATGAAATAAAAATATTGAGTAAAATGTCTGGTTTTGACAAATATTATCTGTCATAATGAGATAATGATTTTAAACAACCCTGGTAATACTCTTCAGTGATGGTAAACGGCCAGAATTATAATACACTCACCGACCGTAACGCCGCTGTTGTTTTTGGCCATCTGATCACCGTGTTGATGACGTACCGCCATGGTAAATCGTCGGATATGTTACCTATACAAATTATGTGAATACATTTTAAGACTTAACGTCCCGATGAACTCACTGATTACCAGTTCAACAGGCAACACATGGTACCAAGGAAGTACAAGTGGCATGTTTCGTAATACAACCCAGTTTGATTGCCTGTGTTCTCCAAATCGAATCCATATCCAATCAAACCAGAAAGCGTCCACGTCGACAATTATAAACCTTCAAATTTCAATCAGACTATACCAGTTTTAGATTTTAAAATGTAAAGTATGGACAAATGAACGTTTCTTTTGCTGTAGTTTCATCTCATCAAAGTATGTTATCAAAATCTAAACCTAAAATGGTCGTATAATACTATAAAAGTGTTGAATCCTTACACCCCTATAACACACAAAACCATACTTGTAATACATCAATTAAAATCAATGTATAGACCAATTAGGTTTGCTATATTTAGGAATTAGTATGTGTTTAATTTAAACGAGACATGTTAACTGGTTAACGAACAATTTAAAATGGGTTCGTCTATATATAATAGGGGGTCACCCATTTATTTCGTGTCACCATGGTCACACTTGAACTATGTACTATGTTTTCAGTATATCCATGTATTGTATATTGCAGTACTGAAATCCTTCTTGTCGGGGTAAAGAATACAGACATCAAATTGGAGTAGTCACATCGTAATTACGATCAACGGCCTCGGGCGGTTGGCATGAAATATTTTATTTTCTGGCGGATAATATGCAAATTAATTGCTGTGTAAAATTGGGCAGACAGCTTTGAGAATTCATTCATAAATTGGTTAAATGGATTTCATTAGGTTTGCATGCATGACTGCAAAACTATTTTAAATAGCCCATCTTCTGATATGGTAATGGGAGTAAAATCAAGAATGATTTTAATTCATGTTTTTTTAAGTGCTACCAAATTAGCAAAAGTGGGTTATTTATTTGTTTTCATTTCGTTTCCATTTATTTATTTATTTATTTGTTTCTATTTCTTTCTTTCTTTCTTTCTTTCTCCCCTTCTTTCTTTTTTGCATTTCAAAAGCGCCAAATTCTGGATAGTTCGGGGTCCATTATCAAGATTTGTTTCATTGCTTGTCCTAATCGATAATAGGGCGTGTTCTACCCACTGAATTGTAATTCATAGTGACTTGAAGTTTTCAAACAATCTTGAGTCAAAATAGTATTTTGTTTTGTTGGAATTATAAATTGGAACACTTTCTGATACTGTTTTAGCAATATTTTATGTTTGTACTTTTGTCAGTTGGTGCTTTTGTTTGTTTGTTGTTGCTTTTTAAATTTTGATATGTTCAGGTCTATTATACTATTATATATAGTTGTTTTGTTTTTTGTTCATATGAAGTCGATACAAGTTCATATTATTTTATTCGTGGTAATTAACAGCCCTTCATAAATCGTAATATATTCATCGTCAATAATGATGCAAAATTATATTTATTGTTCAAGACACTAACTATTCCGTTGTTACATTTTTATTTAATATATTTTACAAATTCTGTTGGATGATGAACACGGTTAATTCGCCTTATGTACACATAATGGGCTATTTAACACTAAAAAATGGCCGTATAGTATATAATTGCAGTCGAGACGTAATTGTCTTTCTATGTAAATATTTGTGTGTGAGATATTAGCGCCGAACGACAGTTGCCAGAATCGGAGGGGTCGTTACATGCTGACAGATGAGCCCATTATCTCACCATCCCTTGCATGTGGGTTTTTCATAATTGGAAAAAAATAGAGTAAGATATACATAATAGTGAGAACGACGACCGGCTAAACTGTCTTTCTCTGTTCATTAGAGGCAACGAAGCGGAGAGTTTCCACCAGGGAACGTCGGGTTAGCTTTCCATGACAGTTTGCCTCGCGGAGGAGAGAGTGAAGCACGAGGAAAAAATGAGACAGTTTGTGTGCATAAATGCGAAAACGATCGTGACTATATCACCGCTCGCTTCGTCTTCATCTTAATCTCATTCGGGGCATTAAGGTGGCGAAATAAGCTCTCAAAAAGACACTTCAAATTAGTTTATATAGACAATTACGGTGACTGTAAAGGCCAATAATGTCATTACACAAATGTTGTTAAGCTGGTTTTGACACACTACCTCTTGACATTCAATTCAAAAGTATTAGGATCATAACAATGTTGCCGGCGAGTGTGCAGATTAAAAATGCATGAGACTAGCGCTGGTTACACATAACGGCGCGATGTAGTAGGTGATCAAAGGTGGTACTTTATTGGATATTTATGACAGGAAGGTTTATAGATGTCCTGATTCTGTGATATTTGATTGTAGATATTTAAGGATTATTTAAGCACTTAAAGGCATATTATGTGATCTTTTCCAGAGAGCGCCCTCTATTCATGATTTTTTTTAGAAAGTAGATTTTCTTGCAGATTTACATTTCTGATCATAAATCGTACATACATTCCAAGTTACAGAGCGATACGATTCCTAATTACCTCAAAATCATGGTTTTAGAGTGAATTTAGAGTGAAAATATAAACTGTCGTGTTATCCCGACAGTTTATTTTCACTCTAAAACCATGATTTTGAAGTAATTAAGAATTGTATCGCCCTGTAACTTGGAATGAATGTACGATTTATGATCAGAAATATTAATCTGGAAGAAAATCTGCTTTTAATTTTTTTTTCGATGTTGAGGGCGTTCCCTGGAAAGATCACATAATATACCTTTAAGTAAAACGTCTTTATTAAAGTGTGATTCAGCTTCATCATATATATTACAATAATATTTATATTTCACAGTGCATATTGTACAGTACACTTTTGATTTTGAATAAAGTTGGGTTTGAATTAAATCTTGTAATATAAAAGCACTATAACGAGGGCGCCAAAAGTGAAATATTACTAAGCTCTGATCTCTTGATGCCCAAAGTTTTACATTTCTCTAGATATCTAAAATTATGACCTGTCACAACTAATAATATTGACAATGTCATTATTATCTGTAAAAGACAATGAATAATTCAAGATATTTTTGAATGAGCATTGGAGGAAGAAACCCCCTTTGTTCATCACATGGCTACGCGAGTCCGCTGATGAAGGTTGTAGTGAACAACCGAAAGTTTCAGGTAACATAGCCTTCGTATTAAAACCTAGAGTTAAACAGTACTTCATGATGAAGTGTTGGAATAAAACTCTGTGGAAAATAAGCTGGTTTTGATACACACTGCACCGCCCCCACACTTGAAATTCAATTCAAAAGTATAGGTTGATCATAACAATGTTACCGGCGAGTGTGCGGATTAAAAATGCATGAGACTATCGCTAGTAAGTGATCAATTAACAATGAGTAATTCAAGATATTTGTGAATGAGCATTGGATGAAGAAACCCTTTTGTCCATCACATGGCTATGCGATTCTGCTGATGAAGGTTCTATAGTGAACAACCGAAAGTTTCAGGTAACAATTAAGCCTTCGTATTAATACCTAGAGTTAAACAGTACTTCATGATGAAGTGTTGGAATAAAACTCTGTCGAAAAGTAAGCTGGTTTTGAAACCCCCACCACCCCACACTTGAAATTCAATTCAAAAGTATCGGATCATAACTATTATGTTACTGGCGAGTGTGCGGATTAAAAATACATGAGACTAGCGCTGGTTACACATAACGGCGCGATGTAGTAGGTGATCAAAGGTGGTACTATATTGAATATTTGTGACAGGAAGGTTTATAGATGTCCTGATTTTATGATATTTGATTATAGATTTAACAACGTTTCTTTGGCAATGAAGTTATTAGACGAGCTTCGTAGCTTAATGATAATATGTATTCAGACCATTAATTGCTATGAAGATTGTAATGCCCTTAATTCGGAACACCTGACCTCCGAGGGGACGGGCGCTACAGCATTACTTTGTGTTGAGATCAACAGTTCAAGGATTAAAGCATTACCAATGAGTTCTTCAGACACCCTACAGAACCTTTTCTGTTCTCATTGGAACCTTTAATGGTATACTGAAAGGGGTTCTTAAACTTTCAAGAATCCTTTTGTAAACCTTTTTATAATTCACAGACCAAATTGATTCTGCAAGATCTGAAGAAACCTTTTGTTCTAATAAAAACCATTAAGGGATTTGAATTGAGGACAAATTAATAAGATTGAGAAGAGTGTCCAGTTTTTAGGGTAAGGCTGTATGTAACAGTCACATATATGCAAATATAAGTATCGCCATTTTGTAATGAATAATTAATGAGTATATAATAATGAGTATTCTCTGTTTTGCTGAATCAATAGCCATTCTGCATTTTGTTTTCTGAAGAGAGAGTCTAACAAGGCCTTCACGAAACAAGTTTGTAAAAATAAAATGCAAAAAGTTTAACTTCAAGTCTCGTGTTTATTTATTTTGGCTCCCTTCTGGTTGAGCACTGTACCATTTGGATGGTTTTAATAACTCTTACTCGGATTTATAATAATGAGTATATATTTTAATGACTAATTAATGAGTATATAATAATTAACGTGAATATTAAGTTTCGTAAAGAATGAAAGCAATCCAGGAAAACCTCATCCTACTTACTATCTCCTTTAGGACCTTTCAGCTGCAGATCAGGAAACCTTCCTCAATCACGGCCATCTTGAACAAGATTGTCATCTGTCGTCCGTGAACCATGCCTTCATTATTTCCTTATTTCCTTATTATTTCATTATTCCCACGGCCACGTTGTATTAGGGTATGTGACGTATAACTGGGCGTCTTTTGCTAAATATAACACTGTAAAATCAAACGTTTGACTATTTATAAACACTACAACACGTTTATTTGTTGTTGTTGTTTACGTGTAAAGGTATAGGAGGTCGTTTACGATAAACGGGTTGCATAAACGCTACAACGTGTTGATACGTTTATTAACTGTTATCAACACGTGTTTATACCAGCAATCATGTGTTTATAATTGCTGGTATAAACACGTTTAGCGTTTATGCAACCCGTTTATCTTTAACAACCTCCTATACCTTTACACGTAAACAACAACAAATAAACGTGTTGTAGTGTTTATCAATAGTCAAACGTTTGTATGTATACAGTGTAGTCGATCTTATTTATACTAGGCCTACTTGACTTGATTTAGGTCATCAGGATCGTTCAGGAAATAGTTGGACTGGCAATGTTTCTGTTTACAAATCCATGGTGTTAAAAGGAAGCCATCGTATATCTATACGGAGGGAGAGGACAAACCACTCTTAATAAAGACGAGGGGTCATATCAACTAAACAACATCTATGACCAGCTAATCTTTTTACCGACCTCAATAAAAAGCAAACGAAGGAAGGGAATATATACGCGTAGTCTAATAATGAAGTGCTCGGTTGAGCATGAAACGTAACGCATAAACAGGGGTATAGGCTATACGTCTCAATATAGATTTGAACTTACTGAACTTACTGAAGTGCCACACTCTTCATCTTGGTTGCAAGTGCAAACCATAGATTAGTTGTGCGTGGCAAGGGTGAGGGGGCTATTCGCCCTTAGTAACCCAAATGTGACTTGATATTTGACTTAAAGGTGTTTGTTGTGGGTGCGCTTACAGCTGATTCAGGCAGGTTGTTCCAGTCTTGGATGACTCTGGCTGAAAGTGTATTTTTTGGCGTCTACCCTCATGTGTTGTTTTTGGAGCTTGTAGGAATGACCTCTGGTTGTTGTTTTATCAGCTAGCTGGAATAGATCTGATGAGTTGATGTTATCGATGCCATTGAAGATTCTGTATACTTGGATTAAGTCTGCTCTCCTTGCTCTGTCCTCTAGGGTCATGCGGTTTAGTTTCTTCAGTCTTTCATCATATGGCATGTGTTTCAGTTTTGGAATTATTTTTGAATAGACAAACAAAAATCACGATTCTAATTACTTCTATTACTTATTCCAATATTTTCATCCCACTGAAACCGCTTTCATTATTTACCAGATAAAAACCTGTTATCATTTATTGTATTATTCTGAGCGGACCTTGACTCTAAACAATAAATTACGAATATAGTCTAGACACAATATTGTCAACATAATTATTGCCTACGCAATAAACAAATGACACAACCAAAATCATGTTTGTTCAAAATCAACAGAATTGTGCATTTTTGTTACAATTTGGAATTTAAAATATATAATATTATTTCCATTTCCTTAGAATATCTACGCGGTTTAACACGTTTCTCTAGCTTTCATACATGTCTGTGTTAAGTTGATAATAATCTAGGATTTTACATTAAACATAAGTATACTTTGCCATGCTGAATATAAGCAAATCACTGAGAAAGTAACCAACTTGAAATTGATATAATCATTTAACACAAGTTTAATTTATTCAATATTTTCTATATTCACATGTACAGGGTGAGTCAAAAAGACTGCAAGAGTGGAAAGAAGCCATTTTGTTTTCAAAACCAAAATGAATTTTAAAACTTTTTAAACGTTGCAAGAATGATGTATTTAATCCTAACTTTGCGTGAAAAAATGAAGTCGATCGAATTTTTCGTTTGTCTGTGGTGTGACCCTCTTTGCTGCACAACCAAATGTACCTGTTTGTCCACGAGCACATTGATTTTCATTTGAAATGGCACACATTGCATTTTCATATTTGAATATCCCGCCAACAAAAAAATGGAAATGTCAGCTTTTTATTAAAATTTTGAACATTATACGCTTTCATAGCATGGGTATGATTATAATTGATTATGCTAACTCACATGTAAACAAGAAAGGATGCGTCAAATTCCAATAACATCACAAATGAACTCAAGTTTCCAAATTTGAATGAGAGGCACATTTTGCGATCTGATGCATATTTTGGGTATCTCGTGGACAAACGTGTGAAATGGGTGCACTGGTCAAAAGGTTCACCAAAGGCAAACGGAAAATGATATTGACTTCATTTTTTCACACAAAGTTAGGATTAAATACATCATTCTTGCAACGTTTAAAAAGTTTTAAAATTCATTTTGGTTTTGAAAACAAAATAGCTTCTTTCCACTATTGCAGTCTTTGTGACTCACCCTGTATGTTATAAAACTGAGCCTTGAAAGCCATTCACAAGAAACGAAACAAACGTGTAATGTTTAAAAAACGTATTGGATCGGTATAAAATAGAATTTCCAACCAATAATGTGC
Organism: Ophiura sarsii; assembly: GCA_035610835.1. Taxonomy (NCBI): domain Eukaryota; kingdom Metazoa; phylum Echinodermata; class Ophiuroidea; order Amphilepidida; family Ophiuridae; genus Ophiura; species Ophiura sarsii. Next base: position 44,085,998 of record CM069450.1, on the reverse strand, counting down.
TTCAACATGCTCACTGTATGCTCTACAGCAAAACAATCTCTGCTAACCTACTGTTTCTTCAATAATTCTTTAATTCATACCAAATGTTTGCGACAATATTAATCTATAAACGAAGTTGAGATAAAACTTTTAACATATTAAAATTGTTGGAAAGATTAATTTTCTTTTACTAATCGTTTCAATTTATAAAGAGTACAACATCAATTCTTACTACACAGTTCAACAAAAATAAGTTCCCCTTTAGATCATGCCTGATAAAATGAGTTACTCCATCGAAACGATTTCTGGCACACATTAATGTACGTGGTCACAGCAACACCAGAACGGGGCTATAACTACGCAGGTGTTGTAGACACACATTGAACGGAGGAATACCTCAATTCAAAAGTTGCTAAATGATGTATTGAATGAGGATGGTTAAGCAGCTTGAACCAGGGTCTTTGCTTGAACACCGCACAGGTGTCGTACTGCTTGAATGAGCACACATTGAACTTTTAGCAACTTTTGAAATGAGGTATTCCTTCATTCAATGTGTGACTCATTCAAGCATTACAACACCTGCGTAGTTATAGCCCCGTTTTAGTGTTGATGTGAACACATACATTAATGTGTGCCAAAAATTGCTTCGATGGAGTAACTCATTTAAAAAATATCAGACATAATCTAAAGGGGAACTTAATTTTGTTGAACTGTGTATATTATATAAATTGAACAGAGCTGCAAAATAAACTGATCACTACTTAGCAAGGACACAGATTAAAATTAAAATTCTCTGCTTAATAAATGAACAACATTTGTGCGTAGGTTACTTTAATAAACATATGTCAATAATAAGAGATACCTTATACCCTAACTCCTCGGGCGTGTTTTTGTGAATTAAACTATCAGGGGAGAAAACGGGGTCAAATTTGAGGGGAAAATCAGTCTCCGCACGGGCCGCGGATCGAACCCGGGCCGCGTGCGTGCAAGTTTGATGCTCTAGTGCAGGGGCGGACTGGGACCTGAAAGCGGCCGTGGCAAAATTATTAAAGCGGCCCTTTTTGACCATGTCAGGCAGAAGTATGTCGTCCCGGTAGTAAAAGGTTGCCCCAATTTTTTTTCCAGTCAGTCACCTCGTGAATTTCACGTAAGTGGGGGGGGGGGGGGGAGGGGGGGGGAGGGGGGGGGGGGGGGGTAGGGTCACGAAAATTTGCACGGTCACAAAATTTCGCACGGCCACAAAATTTGAGTAACCGGCCCTGAGAGGCCCAAAACCAAGCGGCCCATGTGGCAATCGCCACAACGCCACAGTGGCCAGTCCGCCCCTGCTCTAGTGTACCGACTGAGCTACACGGGCAGTGAGGTTCAAAAGTTTTTCACAAGTTGAACCACGCGCTGAGCGTGGCACGAGATTTGATGGGGCCGCCGCGCGGTACAAGATTGTAGCACTGTCGGGTTGTGAAATAAGGTCCGCGAAGGGGCTATATCTCACGAAGGTTAGGAATAATCACAAATATTGTTTACTTTTATGCAGAAAATACTATGTACTTGGAAAGAAGTGATAAGTTTCTTTTGCAGCTATAGATTTCACCTGTAATTGAACCACAGTTTTATATTGAACTCATTTTATTAATGGTTCAAGTTACCAAGTAGGGCAACTTAGGGGTTGAAAATATGAGTACAAATTATATCGCTGTTGGAGCATTTTTCACGCCAACTTCTTCATTAGAATTCAGTCCAACCCTCACATCCCTTCACAGGATTTAGGAAGAGCATATTGGCAGTCTCGATTCGATGTACCCGAGGCGTAAAGAGTCAGCATTTCGCCATAGATGGCGCTATAACAAGCAGCTGTTATTTTGCTCGACAACTCGACTATCACTTTCTATTAACCAAATAGTACCACTATTCTATCATCTCTAACATACTATATAGTACACTAGCAGAGCCCTTAGATGTCCACACCATTAAATTAATGATACAAAAATGCAGCCGATATAGCACTCAAAATTATTAGATGTCAAATAAGCTATGATTAAATGATTAGAATTAATAGATGTGCTCAATTTAGTGCAAGACAAAAAAAAATCTTTTCTCAGCATTTAATTTTGTGTTAAATTGCATTACGTGTACTGTATGATCAACACTTTACTATTCACACAATGTTCAGGACTTTCCATGATAGAACAATAGGAAATCATGTCGCAAAGACGTTTCTGTTCCAATTTGCACGGACGTAACGACTAACGATTTGGGCCATTTGGAGGACATTTTGCATTTTCATCAATCTTGATACCTTCACACTTTAAAGATATGTTTTAATTTTTTAAGATGGCTGAGATATTGAATAAACTGGTATGTCGTCTAAATGGGATTCTCGAAGCGTTGAAAATAACTGTAATTTGTAATTTTGTATGGTTCATTCATGTATATAATCATGATAATATAACGACACGAACAAACTACCAAATGCATTGTACTGTACATACCAAAGAGTGCATTTATTGAACTAAAATATAATTTTCATAATGTCTTTATAAAAATTAAAATTAAATGACAGAATGCGAACGCTGAACAGTGTCTTGTTTTAGAACACCGCATGATACAAATGTACATATAGATATACTTGAATACTTCTAAAATATAATTCTATCACATTATTAGGGCCTATTATCATATTTTATAACTGATCATCATAACAAACCTTATAACTTTTTATGAGCGCTATATTACGGTGTGATAGCAGTTCTTTTGTGATTGGCCCAGAAAATGCGGCTAATGCTTCGGGGTAGTTCATCGCTAAACCACCTGCGCGAAGACACCGAGCCAGTATTGCCTAACAATACAAGAATCACGGTGTTGAATGATGACAAAGTCAGACAACGTTCTGCCTCTACAGCTAGCATACGTCAGTTAAGCCTTTGCGCGCGAAAAGGGTAGGAAAGAGTTTTTTGGGAAGAACAGATATGTTTTTAAACAAAACTTGTATCGTTATAATTTAAAAACAATAATAAGAGAATTAAGAAAATTGAACTCTTCAAGTTATAGAATAGTTTTGATTTTTTGTTGTTGATTACAATAGATGGGCTAGAGGGGTTGACTGGCTTGGAGCTTATAATATAGTTTCACTTTAACCCACTTCTTATCCGTCTTACTCTTAGTTTTTGGTATTAATGACAAACCGGGTACAAACCTTCTATTCCCCTACATGCTTACGATTACCTAAATGTCCATTTACAAAGGTGCACATCACATGTACATGTAGAGGAACCTACCAAATTATTAAGTTAGATCACTATTGATATTTAATTGTTATGCTTTGAATGTTTCATCAGTAACTAAATTAAGCTAACATAAACAGTTGTTTTACTAGGCTTCTTAATCTTATACAGCAATTTCGTCCTGATGTGGAGGGTGATTCCTCTTTCCTGTTATTTTAGACCTATTAGATGAATTATTATAAACCGAACTGAGCTGAATTGAATTGAATCGAACGGAACGGGACGGAACGGAACAGAATATAAGAGACCGGAACGAAACGGAACATAACAGAATAGAGCAGAACAGAACAGAACAGAACACAATTGAACAATATGAACTTTCCTGAATACAGATGTGTGCTTTTCAAAGAATATGAGTAGAGCAAATCCCAATGAGATTTTCTTCGTCGAATGTCTTACTTTTAAGTCGACGACGGTGTGCTTCTAAAAGCGTTAAAAAGTCAAGTGTATTAATGTATGACTATGATGCCATGTCAAACAAGATTGATACTGCAGTGTTAACCTGCCTTGTTTATATCCAGTAATATGATAACACTGCCTGCTAAGCTATCCATCAAATTCTTTTCAGATAGTGTTTTATCTTTGTGGAATTTACACCGTGATTTATACTTTACACCGTCGCCAACGTTCGCTTGAAATATGTTTATCTATATATACTATGATAAAACAATACACTATGCACGTGTCTTGTATGAGGCAAATAGGCAGTTTGGAATATTTTGTACGTAACACTAAAGCTAAAATGTCAGTCTATATAATACAAGTAATTATTTAAAGCGTGTTGCCGCTAATTTAAAATATTTACCAACAGCGCGTGCTATTATCAAGTACTCTACTTGAAATCAACATACCTTCCCTACAGACGCTAAAAGAACATATCACCCACTGAACTTTATTTACTCTGATAATAGTGATAATAGTGATAAAACAGTTATGTTCATAGCGCATTCGGAAAAAGTGTACTTACGGTTCCAGATACTGGAATGTATACTATAGTATCGTCCATTATTGGAACACCCAGTATCGTTCGATACTGGTACAAAATCAGTGTTCCAGTATCGCTCGAAACTGGCACATAAAAAATGTTCCGGTATTGCCCGATACATTTCGATGTTCCAGTATCGGCCGATACTGGTAGTGTACCAGTAATGCCCGATACTGTACTGGTAGTGTACCAGTGTCGCCCGATACTGGAGCATAACATCGTTCCAGTATATTGTTCACCAAAATACTTTGAACCTAAAAATGTCACATTTCACCCTATTATGAATGATTGAACATAATCCACTTTCGCCCTTTTATGAGGCACATTTACTTAAAGTAGGCCTATTTCACTTTGTTAGAGATCGAACTTATCAGCTTGATTCCGTCGGAATTTTGTTCCGCAGCCTGAATTAAAATATTTATATTATAGGATATCCTCAGCTTCCATTCACCTTTCCGCCCGACTTTCGGAGAGCATATCGAAAAGGTAATTAAGCCTCAACTTCTTCCATATATTTTCTTAAATTATATATCAAATTTGAAAATCACTTAATTTTTGTCGTCTTACCAACCCTTTTCGAACCAGAGGGTTGTTGTTACCTCCCCCTTATATTTTTCTGTCGTACTAAGACGCTCAAATAACTGAGGGTTGTGGCACTACCACCGATTGCACTTATTATTAGCGCTCTCATTTTCAATATTGAGATGTATGTTGTTAATAATGTGTCCGATGTCGAGCATTATTATGTTTGAGGTGTCCAAGTGTGAATAATATTGAATCCAAAACATAATAATGATAAAATTGGATGATTTACGCCCAATATGTATTGGTCTCGCTATGAGTTTTAGAAAATATTGGGCTCGACTGCGTCTCCGGCCCAACATTCTTAAAAACCTCATAGCTCGACCAATACATGGGCTCAATCTATCCAATTTTATATCAATACTGTAACCGAATGTTCCAGTATCGATCGATACTGTACTAGATAATAACTGGAACACATAAGTCTTGTTCCATATCAGTATCGAGATTTACTGGAACAGTAAATTCGCCCCAGTATCGAGCAATTTGGAACGTTATGTTCCAGTAGGACACGATACTTCTTTTAAGAAGTTTAAAAACGATACTTCTTTTAAGAAGTTTAAAAACGATACTTCTTTTAAGAAGTTTAAAAACGATACTTCTTTTAAGAAGTTTAAAAACGTTTGATTGCAACACAAATTACCGGATTTTACATGACATTAGGGTTTAGATCTTTAAACTTGTAGCGCTCCTTCAATAATCATGATAATACTATTCTAAAGTGCATCATAATCTCATAATATTGATATTTAACATAACTGTGCTTTTTATAGCGCTTTAAACACATCATATAAATGTTCTGCGTAGTGATGTTTGAAAACATGTCATCTAATAGCTTATTGCCCAAGAGATTTTACGCAGTCTAAAATCATCCTCATCTAAGGTCAAATATTTTGTATAAACTCTGCACAAAAAGAAAGTATATCCACTTTTTCGATTAGCCCCGTGTTTAATTCTTAGGACCCTAAAGAAATTCAACAAGTGGGAAGGAACAGGCATTTCATTCCGCGCATTTCAAGCACCAATAGTGATGAAGCAGTGGCCATTTGAATACAAATGCAGTTTCCATTGTTGCACTTTACCCTAATACCCATGAAAAGAGTGTAAACCAAACAGTATATCTAAAAGTAACCACTTTATTTCAAAATCTGATTTTGAAGTAGTAATTAGGAAACATATTGCTCTGTAACTTACTATATTTTAGTTTCATGATTATTTGGCAAACAAATTGCATTTCTAGGAAGAAAATCACAGACAGAGGGCGTCCCATGGAAAAGATCACATAATATGCCTTTAATGCTTTCAGTCCAACGGGTGGTTGGTCCGCAATAGTTGCTAAATCTTCTCTAAATCCACCGTCAAATGTCATAGAATCCGGACATTCCTGTCACCTTTACTACTACTACATCGCGCCGCTATGTGTAACCAGCGCTAGTCTCATACATTTTTAATCCGCACACTCGCCGATAAACATTGTTATGATCCTATACTTTTAAATTGAATTTCAAGTGTATGTATGTTGAAACCTGCTTAATAACATGTCTATTGAATTTCAAGTGTATGTATGTTGAAACCTGCTTAATAACATGTCTATTGAATTTCAAGTGTATGTATGTTAAAACCTGCTTAATAACATGTCTATTGAATTTCAAGTGTATGTATGTTAAAACCTGCTTAATAACATGTCTGTAATGACATTAAGGTTACGTCGACCGATAACATTTTCTCAACGCGTATTTATTTATAACCAATGTTAAGCACCCCCTGGAAATGATCCATCCAACAACCACTGTTTTATTTTCTTCTCTAACCCATCCAGTGGCGTAGCCAGGTTTTTCTCAGTGGGGGGGCAAAGGGGGGGCCGGGAGTTTTGGTGGGGGGGGCAACAACCAAATTGAGGATTGAATTTCCTTGTGTTGTGAATAGGTTAGTCCCAAATTATTTCAACTGACATTTCCCACAGGGGGGGCAACAGGGGGGGCAGAGAACCCCACAGGGGGGGCAGCTGCCCCCCCTTGCCCCCCCTTGGCTACGCCACTGAACCCATCTCAAACGAAAATTCCAGACAGCGACCAGTTATGATTTCATATCTTGATATCTGGACCTGAACCCGCATGGATCTTCTTTTGTTGTTTCACATATCTTGGTGTTAGAACGAGAATTTCAGACTGTGACGATTACTTGTGCGGATATTTTAAGATAATTCTTGACCACTTTTTGTTGCTCCATCCACGTAGCTCGATGAACGAAATATTTGTTCTTTGGCTACTCCACTTTGTCGATTAACTCAGCTTTATTTGGTTCGGAACAAGAATTCCAGCCAGCAATACTGTACTGTTTGTTACAGTTCTATCCTTTGATGTCTAGAACAATAATTCTTGACAGTATTGCTTCACTTAGTGTGTGCCCCGAACAACAATTCCAGATATCATACCGTATACCTCTATGATGGTTCGCACATCTTAATTTCTAAAACGATAATTCTTGACAATATTGCTTCACTTTATGAAACAAGAATTCCAGACATTGTTTTTGTTGATTCGCACATCTTAATTTCTAGAACGAGAATTTTTGACAATATATATTGCTTGACGCTCAGAATTTCCAGACATCTATCTTTGAATTGTTGGTTTGGTTCTTATATATTCATGTCTAGTAAGATATTCCTGACAAAGACCATTGTTTCTACAATTAGCTTGATGTCAGGAATTGTTGTTCCGCCACATCAAACTAAGGTCAGAAGGATGTAAGTGGAGCAACAAGCTCTTGCTGCTGTCCGTAATTCTCGTTCTAGTCCATCAAGATGTGCGAACCGCCGACAAAACCATGTCTGGAAATCTTGTTCTGGACTTAAAAGCTATAAGTTACGCAGTGCGATAGAATTAGAACTAGTGTTCTAGAAATCAAGATGTGCAACCAACATAGAGCGATGTCTTGAATTCTTATTCCGGATATCAAACTAAGTGAAGCAATACTGTCAACTCTCACGAATTGCCCGTTCTAGAAATTAGGATGTGCGCATTTTGATATCTTGGCAGCACACTTTGTTGCTTATGTATTGAGTTTTCGAACATGAATTACAGACAGCCACACATTGTTTGTTCACGTATCTATATAGATGAAAAGAGCGCGAATTCCTGACAACGTACTTTGTGATTGTCTTAAGTCTGATTTCTGGAATAAGAACTCCAGTCCAGTTTGTTTATTCGCACATCTTAATTTCTAGAATGACACTTTTTGACAGTATATGCTTCTGTTAGCTGCAATGTTAGAAAAAAGTGTTCGAACACTTAGTAGGCCTAATGTAAAGTCATCCCCCTTTCCCCCTGATCAATGTTGAGTCGCCCAACTTGCCAAACATCAGCCCGTGGCCTAGCAACATTCATTGGTGGGAGAGGGGATGGGTATATTGAAGGGGAGCTTTCAGGCTAGCAGATGCAAATTGGTATTTTCACATGACTCTAAAAATGCGTACTATATGGTAATTAAAAGGTGCAAACAAGGGTCAGTGTTCGAACACCTTTTTTCTATGATTGTGGGTGTCTAGAACAAAAATTCCAGACATCGTGTTTTGTTTATTCACATATCCAATGGAGGCTAGATCAGCAATTCTCGATAGTATTGCTTCACTTAGTTTTGTGTCCGAAACAAGAATTCCGGACACCGTATCTTTGTTAGTGCGCACATCCTAATTTCTAGAACAACAATTCGTGACAGTTGACAGTATTGCTTCACTTAGTTTGATGTCCAGAATAAGAATTCAAGACATCGCTCTATGTTGGTTGCACATCTTGATTTCTAGAACACAGAAAGGGGTTAAAGGTCATATAGGGGTCACTAGAGGTCAATCTGTGTACACCCCATGTTACCCATAAGGTTATTGTCACCAAGCTGGTTTGTAATGACCTTTGACCCTTTTCTGTCAAAACTTTAAACTATTTATTGCTGTTTTGGTGAATAACGCAATCTGAGGCAATCTGAGAATCAATCAATGGCGGTCAATCTGAGGATCTCTACAATGGCGGTCTGTGGACAGGTAATAAAAAGTGGGAGAAACGTGTGACTTTGCACAGTGACTTTTTAAAGATGTCTGAAGGGTAACATATCAAAAAAAAGTTTCTGGATCCTTTACTTCATGGTGATGTCAAGAACTTTTTGATACCCCCTCGTATTGATGTCCCTGCTGGGTAAGAATTTCAGATTCATATATTGATGTCTAGAACGAGTATTTCTGAAAACGAAATGGAATCGTTATGATGATGGGAAAAATATTGAAATGCCTCTAATCATCAAGATTACAATATGATGACGATGTGTGGTGTTAAAATATTAAAAACTGATGATATTCTTGATACCGATTATTCATGTATTGTGTCCTGTATTAAAGGTTGATATAAGAAAGGCATGACCCTTTGTTAGTGCGCATATTTCGTCACGTAGCTTGATGTCAGGATTCGACATTCTTTGTTGGTTCTCGACGTAAACATAGTAAAGACGTACATTATTGAAGATGTTCATCAGGACTGTTAGATTAAACTTATAAATGAGGTTATTCTATATCTAGTTAAAGGTTTAACATCCCTTAGCAGACGTTTCGAGACCTTTTCTCTTTATCAACACAGGATCGTCACTTCATCCCTTCATCAGTGTTTTACTTTCTGGTTGCTTGGAAACGATGTTTCTAGATGTTATAGCACTAGAATATCGTCGAACACGTGACTTAGATTGAACTGCCCCTCGTCTCTGTTCATGGTGGTGCGTTGTTTTCTTATTTCTATGGCCTCCTTTACCCATCTTTTATACTTATAAAGTAGTGCTATCAACACAGGATCGTCACTTCATCAGTGTTGATAAAGAGAACAGCTTGTTCTCAAAACGTCCATTAAGGTATGTTAAAACCTGGACTCGACATCCTAACCTCATTTCTCAGTCATGGTAAAGACGTGTGTTGAATTGTAAATAACTAAGCCATTTCAAAATCGCCCAAGTTCATTCATATTCGCGCAAAACTGATATATTTTGTCCTCTTTCATCCAATTAGTTTAAAATACCTGATTTTCAAAAGATGTAGTAAAATGGTGTCAGAGAGTTACCATGGTTACCTTCGAGTGCCAATTTCAGACTACAAACACCTTATTTCAAGCAGGACAATTCAAGAACCTTGAGGTTCTATACTTGAAACCTTTTTGAGTGTAGGCGAATGACAGGAATGATTGGTACCTTTTACGGTCGCCTCTGTGAAGCGTGGTTGTTTTTGCCTATTCTTTTATAAACAGATACAGGAAGGTCTGTGTTCCATTGATCGATACACATTTGTCCAGAAAACAAATTCTGAAATATATGAATATCATATCCGTATAGATGTTTTCATATACCATTTTTGTATACAGGCTCGGGCTCGGGAGTATTGCATGACATAGATTCAGACGGAGGTTTATGAATAATATGTGAAATTAGTAAAGAAATGTCCTTGGGCTGACCCATATCCTGCCTTATTTATAACGTCGTTTTAAGCTTTTTAGTTAAAACCAGGTTTATCATGCAAGGAGCGTTTGACTTGGTAAACCACGGTTCATCTTTACAGTGTTCTATTTATGCTTGCGTATATTTTTACGCAACAGTCCGGAATTGCCCCGTAATCTGACGGGATCAAGAGTTTGCCAAAGATCGGCGATGCCTCCTCGATGAAATAGGTCACTTTTAGCAATAGAATCCGAACTAAAGGATCAGAACACCTGCCGAGTACCCTATCTTGTTGTCGTTGTTATGAAAATCGTATTCGTTTTCAACGAAAATAATATGAATATGACGGGTAAAGGATTTCCTGTCGACGACGTGAAGATATTGGTTATGACCCTTAATAACCTATCACCCAGGACAAAGTTGACCTGTTTTATAGAAATAACTATATATGTAATTATAAAATACATTTTTGCTTACATGTATGAATGTATGTAAGCAAAAATGTACATAAAACCATTTACAAGGCGCCTTTCCAGAAAGATCAAAGTGCTATGTAACAGAAGAACAATTCAAATAGAGTCAATATGATGGATAGAAATGAGACTTCAAAATCTTCTTATAACTAGGCAGCGTATCCACAGTGAGGGTGCAGAAACATAGAACGATTAATCCCCAATACGATTTTCCCATATGAGTAGTGAGAGGAGAACGTGAATGGCCCATCGGCAGGTTTGAGTTTATGAGAAAGAAAGTGTGTAAGGTAATCTGGTGCGTTACCCTGAAGACATTGAAGACATACAGGCAGATCTTAAAATTAAAAGCTTCGTTTCCCCGGTATAAAAAAATATCATTTTGGGGGGCTAGACCTAAAACAATAAAGATGAAGTATAACGTTTGTGTAGGTTTTTGATTCCCTTTTAGAAATCAATAAGCTATCTCAAATAATCCTTGACGCAAATCTGACGACTACTGATTATTTTGAATTCCAGATCTACATATCTCTGAAAAGAACCATGATACGAATCGAGCTACACCATAGAAAATACACGAAATGTATTAGAGATAGTAATTTTATCAAGCTTAGAGTGAAACAATTCTAAAACAGATTTTTCAGAAACATTTCCCAACTTTCAAGGTCTGCCCAAAGGATTACTGAATCAATACTAGGTATGTTTGTACTTATTTCAATGCAATTCACATGGTGATGCCAAATATGGTAATATCCAAATATGGAATGTCGTCTGCAGGCGACTGCCGCGTGGAAAGTGTTAAAGGTTAACATTCCTGTACAGTGTACAGTGACACTCTCCATTTTGAAATTGAAAAACCTATCAAAAATAGTTTTCATTCTTTCCCCTGTTCAGTCTTATTTTGATATAACAAGTTACAATTAGCCTATTCAATATCTTATATCTTGAATAATTCTGCCTGCTCGATTCAACCAGCACCACATAATTAGGCATTCAAAAGTCCCTCCAAACTTGCTATATAAAAATAAAGCGTGAAATGGCTTCCGGGGATAACAGTTAGAAATAGATAGTTACAATGATTATAATAACAGACACAGAATATAAACAAGTTTGACACACTAACAAACAAAACAAAAAACCTTTGCCCCAAGGAAGGGGAATTCCTATGATATTCCCGACAGTGGCGTAACTAGACTTTTTCATTTGGGGGTGCAAGAAGGGGCAGTGACTTGAAATGGGGGGGGGGGGGGGGGGGGGGGGGCTCCTAAGAATGTTTGAGTCAAGAGATGCTCGACTTTACAGCTATTTTTTGGACGATTGAGCTACATTTTGGCTCTAAACAAGCTTGTACCAAAGAATATTTAATTTTGGGACGACAAATGCGCGCGTAGCTCAGACATTTTTTCATATGTGTACTTTTGACCATCATAATTCCATGATTCCTTTCGTCAAATGAACCGACAGTGCCAATCTCAACCGACACGATGTCATTATTGGGGGGGATTTGGTGTGTACTTTGTTTGTAAATTTCATTTACAGCCGTACTTGATTTCATTTGGGGGGCAAGCGGGGGGGGGGGGGGGGGGGGCAAGGGTTCCAAGTGAGGGGGGGGGGGGGGAGCCGCCCCCCCCCCCCCCCCCCCGCTGGTTACGCCACTGCCCGATAACAACCTTCGACTTTATGCCTCCATTAATGCCCTCAACATAATATATAAGCTAAAGTTTGATGCCGCGGTGCTACATCTTTTAAAATAATGATAAATAATAATAAACTACATTTATGCCACGCCTTTGCAAGGGATACAATACAAGCAAGCAATGCTAGCAATACACTTAATAACTAAATGGGCTGAGGTTTACAAACACTTATAGGGATCGAGATGACAAGCAGCACAGAACACATATGCAGTGTGGTGTTGAAATGGCGCTGTGCTATCTTCCGAAGATAGCAATAATTGAATAAAAAAGAATCATTTAATGAGGTTATGCGTAAATTACGTTTTTAAAAGAGAGAAATACATAAATACTTGGACTTTCTTCAAAACACTATCATGACCATGCTGAATCGAATGACAAAATTCCCAAATCGTGTTGTTCCCACGTTTTAGTCTTATACAGTAGTTTTATATTGCGATACCGTTTGATAACATTGTAGATAAAATACAGGGGGAACTCAAATATGTAATGGATACAGGGGTAACATAGACATCTTTAACATGCATGTTCAATATAATTATAACGGAAAGGGATGGAGAGGCGTAATGGTCCTATGCTTGAATCATTTTCGGCTAAATTTGTAGGCCTTTGAATGTTTGACCGGATTATGTAGCAATGCAGACAAGACAGTTGCCATGTTCCAATTAGATTTTCTTCCTCAAAAGGATTACTACATAATGGAGGGTTTATTTAACACGCGACGTGAGAAAGGGCTGCCGATTTATCTATATGGGCGAATAAACTATGGTGGGCAATTTATAGGGAACCCTTCTTCCCGCCATACCATACCATGCAAACAGCAATAAACTTGAGATAATGCCGCTCCCTTCATAACACTATATACTTGTTTAAAAACAGGGCTTGTTATTCCTCCATCAGATGGTAACATCTAGGCCAAAAGATCACCGATTATTCCCATTTTATCCGACAAGATCTTTTGATAGAGCTATCCATTACATATGCAGATTTAGAACTTAGTCTTCATGAGCTAAGCCTGCTGCTTGATGAACTGATATCACTCTAAGAGTTTAGACGGCTTAGCGATGCACATGTTCGTTCTATAAAGTCATCTGCAATGGAATGCCTGACTAATGGTGGAATAAAACAAACAAATTCCGATATTTTCAACATAGCATATTGTTTGTGATATATTTTTTATCATTTTTTCCGAAAAGCTGTTTTTTTTAAAATCTTCAATCATTTCAATTTTTAGAATGACGAATGAGCTGCTGTGTACTACGTTGATGTACAAGTGTTCCACAAGGGACACGAACCTACTTACCTTAATCTAATGTCAATGGTGTGATCGAAAGGACGTGATATTTCTGCACTATATAAGTTTATCTACGTCACCATGCGCAACGGACTACAAAGGGGAATCGCACCCGGTCTATTCTACATTCAATTAAAACAGTGTAGACGTCCAATTCATTGCATGAACCGTGTTACCAATTGACCTACACAATATCATGAAACAGGTGTGTCTTCTTTCTGAAAAGTATTTCCCGATAAGATGGCAGGTAATCCCCATTACATGGATAACCGCTATCATGCACTCGTAATATGAAGGCCTGACATGGCTTGTTAACCCATGGATTTTGGTCAATATTTGCTATCTTCTGAAGATAGCACGCTAGCATTTCATCACCGCGTATTGGGGAGAGCAATTCCATTTTCGAAGTGACGCGAGTCTCAGGCAAGATCCCCCTTTTCGGCCTCGCTCTGACCCAATGACCCATTATTCTGTTCATCAAATGCTTTGCACTCTCACTCAAAAAACCCTATTTTTATAAGAAAATATGGCAGGTTTCACCCCAAAAGATCCATCTTTTCAGTCAAGTTTGTAGATTCCTCACCACTAAACGACACCCTCATTTGGGCATTTGGGCATACTCTCACCCAAAGACTCTTACTTTCTGCGTATTCTCTCACTGAACGCCCGAGGGTACGGAAGTGCCAGCTTGTATCTACCCTTCAGGTTAATGTCGTTGGTCTCTATAACGTTTGGCCTCATCATTTGTATGTATTCGAAAAGAATATGATTTCCTAACCAAATGATAAGAGCGTAATTCTTATTTTGTATTTGCAGTACAAATCTGAGCTTGGTTCTTATATACAGGACCCAAAGTATGTTACAGCAACGACCGTCACAATTAACAAACAAATAAACTCAAGAGGGCTTCTAACTTGATATAATATGGCAATATATGAACCAGTGCACGGCGCGACAGGTGTAACCTGTAAGTTTCGCTCATCCCCTTTTCCTCCAGCCAATTCATCACCCGGCTTGTAGACTAAAGGACTCCCCGTCATTGTACACAGATCACAGCTTGTGTCGGTTTGATGCCAAAGAAACAATCTTTTCATGTTTCCACTTGTTTTTCTGTTATGTCTTCGTATTACTATATCTGTATATCCAGGTATTGAATAACATTTAACTTGTATTTCCCCTGTTTTCGTTTCCCTATTCAATCCATATAGCTCAATTGATCGTGTGCGTTTCCGATGCCTTAGAATTAGCAATGCTACCTCGTTGACGCTTCGGGCGATAAATCTCTAGAATATGATCATATGATGGAACGCTAGATAATGTTAAGTTTATTTTGTACTTAGATGAAAATTCGCATACATTTAAACTATAGGCATGATAGGCCGACCGATAGACAAAAAAGCAAAGTTAACATACTAACAGAATTCTAGATAATAGGCAGGGATCAATGCTCGTAGTATAATAGCCTTTTGAATGAGATGTTGTTATAATATGGACCAACATGATAAATTAATTTCTTAGTTTTGTTCCCAACATGGGAATCATTTTAACTTTATAATTGATCTTGCTATATATCTAGACATCATCCGTCCTAATTTGATCCACATTAGTTTCATCTTCGATATTTACGTCATATATAACTACGTGTATGGGTATATACGATAGCTACATGTACTCTATTCCAGACGAAATTCACTTTTTATGAATGAAGTGAAGAGATATTTTATTTTAAAGATGCCGCGTGACGTGCGCTTGCGATTGCCCATTAACAGATAATTTCTAAATCATCCCATATGCGGCTACCCCAACAGAATTATGATTATGCTGTAGCCATCTGAGACAGATATACTTGTGTCAGTCAGCTAGCCATGGAGGCAGATCTGATGAGGAGAGTAGTGGCACTTCAATATTATATATTTAAGGCTCACAGTCACACTTTCATTACCAAGATGCATTTTTGGTAATGTAATAGCCTATAAGAGCGTGATTTTTGATATTCTTGTGTGACAAAATATGAGTTATTTGGTTAAAAGGATCTGCAATTGACAATTGATCTTTGGGTACGTTAAAAGTGAGTCGCCGTAACGGTATACTTGAATTTGCTATCTTCTGAAGATAGTATTTTACAAATAGTAAAGACCCGAAAAAGAGAGCATTACATCATTGTTCATTTATGATCTCCTGTTTTACTTATAACAGGTAAATAGCTAGCCAAGTCATAAACTAAAAAAGGCAACCTGTTCTATATTTACGGGAAATGGGCCTCGTCTAATGCAGATTAAGCCTGGTAACGGGTTTGAATGAGTTTGAAACAGTATCAATTCATTTTAACGATGGATATTATAGTTGTTGGTTCATAATACAACAACAACAAATGTCCACATTAAGTATAAGTTGGTGAAATCCATATGCAAAAATTAGTGCTTTGAATATCACGGGTTGAGAAGAACATATAACACGTCAATCAATTCACTAAAGTGGCTTATGATACCGGGAATTGGAACCAGTTGAAATACGCTATAGCCAATGGGTTCAGAAAAATTATATGGAAACCCTAAACGATTTTTTTTTCATTGTAGGAAATATTTGACAACACTTTAATTATTAGAACTTATCGATTTACGTTTTTATAATCAGTATTTTATTAACCTTCGACGGGTTTTAAGTTTATTTAAGAATTAGCACTTTAATTTGCTATCTTCTGAAGATAGCATTTTAGCAGTAGAAGATAGCCTTTTAGCAGTAGAAGATAGCATTTTAGCAGTAGAAGATAGCATTTTAGCAGTAGAAGATAGCATTTTAGCAGTAGAAGATAGCATTTTAGCAGAAGTAGATAGCATTTTAGCAGTAGAAGATAGCATTTTAGCAGTAGAAAATAGCATTTTAGCAGTAGAAGATAGCATTTTAGCAGTAGAAGATAGCATTTGATAGCAGTGGATGATTAGGTAATTAATGCAACAGGATGCGAACAGCTTATTAGTAGGGAAAATTGGCTTTATACATTTGAATGAGGTGGTTGAAAGTTGTGATACATTTAACATAAGGCGTCTATTTACGATGCCGTATAAAACGATAATATGAGTATATGGGGACGGTAAGCCATTCAAATAATATTGCAATGGAAACTTTTTAAGACACATTTATTTAATGATTTAAAAAGGTATATTTTAAACTAAAATGTTGAACCCGGAAGTCTGCCCGGAACAGGTTTGTTATGTCCCTCAACATCAAATAATATCTGCCAGCACTGTAGGAACATTTTCAAACATCACAATTAACAGTTTTGAGCATATGCCTTTAATCGTGATTGATATTTCATAGGACAAACTGAAAACACTACAAAATTGTCAATGCCAAATTGTCCTTTAACTTTTAATAAACTTGATAAATAATTCCTATGGTGATTGTTCCCCCGTGGACCCCAAGACAAGACGCGGTGGAAATTGTTTACAGTGACAACACAGCGAAGACATCTACAGCATATCGCGCCGCGGCGATGCGAGCACTATCAGATCCGTGGGATACAAATGCTACAAAACGTGTTAAAATAGACACTCAGCGACGGAGAAATAGACTTGGTAGGAGACAAGTGTGCGAGGCATACTGATGAGGGTTATGGGTGCATATTTTGAATGCCATCCGATTCTTAACTTATATTGTACACCGTGGAAAGCTGACTTTGAAATAAATTATGTACCTTTTCCGTTTTAAGCACTGCATAATTTATCATTGTGTCTTTATTATAAGCACCGTATTTAGTACGGGGTTGGTGAGCCATAACTGGGCTGTATAGTGTGGAGGAGGAATCCTGTTTAAGGAAATGTTCTACAAGCCTCTATTATTAATTACATATTATGAATTTAAAATCTGTTGAAACTGTTGAAGGTGTTTTGATCGATGAATGACATCATGTTAGTGAATTGCATAATTAGTTTTTAATTTTAATTATCTTAACGAACGTAACTCCAACATAAAAACATAATATGATTACAAAGGATATTCTGGCTCGCATTCTGGAGTCTGGTCCCATTAGGACCAGCCCGATCGGGGAACCAACCAACCTGAACCAACCAACCAACCAACCAACCAATCAACCAGCCAGCCAACCAACCAACCAACCAATCAACCAGCCAACCAACCAACCAACCAACCATCCAACCAACCAACTTATCAACTAACCAACCAATCAACGAACCTGAACCAACCAACCAACCACCCTGATCAACCAACCAACCAACCTGAACAACCAAACAACCAACCAATCAATCGAACAACCAACCAACCAACCAACCAACATAAACCAACCAATCAACTAACCAATCAACAAACCAACCCCAACCAACCAACTAAACAACTTAACCAAACACTCAAGCTGAACCAACCAACCAATAACCTGAACCAACAATACTATAGCCAACCAACCAACAAAACCAACCAACCCAACCAACCAACCCAACCAACCCAACTTAACCAAACACCCACCTGAACCAACCAACCAACCAACCAACCAACCAACCAACCAACCAACCAACCAACCAACCAACCAACCAACCAACCAGCCAACCAACCAACCAACCAACCAACCAACCAACAACCTGAACCAACAATATACCAGCCAACCAACCAACTTAACCAACCAACCAACAGCATGATCAGGCTGTATATACCATGTACACCGAGTTGAATATCAAACCAGCCCGTAAAAAACAGGTGCGCAGACAAATTCCCTTATATAAAAAGAGCGGGATGGGAAGCTCTCCGTGATCATACTCAAAAACTAAAAGTGGCTATCGCCGAGGCCAACGTATTAGCTAATATCGATGAACTGTGGAACATCTTCAAAAAGGACCTGCTTGAAGGAATCCGACTCTACATCCCACACAGGACAACTAAAACCAAAGATTCAGTACCGTGGATCGACAAGGAACTCAGACAAAAATCAGGAGGTGAGATAGAGCATAGGCCTACAAAGCAAGTATAAACAACATGGAAAGCTCAAAGATGAAATCAAGTTCCAGACCCTGAAGAAAACTGTTCAGAGGGACCTTCGCAGAAACTACTGGAAATACGTAGAGAGCATCATCACTCCACAGGACTCTGACCTAACACCATGACGTTCATAAAGCACAAAAAGACCGACTACAACGGTGTGTCTCCTGTGAAAGTTGGTGGTAGCCTGATTACTGAAGCCAGACAAAAAACTACAGCGCTAAATCAACAGTTCCAGTCTGTGTTTACTCGGCAAACTACCTTTGACGGAACCCCACCATCTACAAAAGTGCCCCCCCCCCCCCATGTTAAATATAAACATCACGGTTCCCGGCGTCCTGAAGGTTTTAAACCCCTCCAAAGCATCTGGTCCTGACAACATAAGTCCAAGAGTCCTGAAATAATTGAGTGACACAATAGCAGAGTCTACTACTATCTTCAGGAAGAGTCCCCAAAGACTGGAATCACTCAAACGTCAATCTTAAAGAAAGGCCAGAAATATGATCATACCAACTACCGCCCAATTAGCCTCACATGCATCATCCAAACTTATGGGACACATAATATGCATTAACATCATGTCTCATGCCAGCCAGCATAACATATTATACAGTCTCCAACATGGTTTCCGCAACAAAAGCTCCTGCGAAACCCAGCTTTTAGAATTCGCCCATGACATCGTAAACAACATGCAAGATGGCTTCCAAACTGATGTCTGCGTGCTAGATTTCTCCAAAGCTTTCGACAAAGTTGGTCACCAGAGACTCATCGAAAAGCTGCGTTGGTATGGAATTAAAGGCATATTATGTGATCTTATCCAGAGAGCGCCCTCTATAATTCATGATTTTTTTTTAGAAAGTAGTTTTTCTTGCAGATTTACATTTCTGATCATAAATCGTACATACATTCCAAGTTACAGAGCGATACGATTCCTAATTACCTCAAAATCATGGTTTTAAAGTGAATTTAGAGTGAAAAATATAAACTGTCGGAATCCCGACAGTTTATTTTCACTCTAAAACCATGATTTTGAAGTAATTAAGAATCGTATCGCCCTGTAACTTGGAATGTATGCATGATTTATGATCAGAAATGTAAATCTGCAAGAAAATCTGCTTTTAATTTTTTTTTTTTGATGTTGAGGGCGTTCCATGGAAAGATCACATAATATACCTTTAACGGTGAAGCAAATTGTTGGATCCAAGATTTGCTCAACAAGGACACAGGCAGTAGTTGTGGATGGTGTCACCTCAAATCATATTCCTGTCATCTCTGGCGTACCACAAGGATCGGTATTAGGACCTTGCTTGTTCGTTTATTACATAAATGACATCGCTGAAGGTTTAACATCAACTGCCAGACTCTTCGCAGACGACACAATGATCTACATGGCAGAGAGAGGGGAAGGTGATGCCAAGTTACTCCAACAAGATCTTGATATCCTCACAAAATGGGAGAAGACTTGGATGATGAAATTTCACCCGGATAAGTGCGAAATAATTAAAGGCATATTATATGTGATTTTAAGTAGATTTTCTTGCAGATTTACATTTCTGATCATAAATCGTACATACATTCCAAGTTACAGAGCGATACGATTCCTAATTACCTCAAAATCATGGTTTTAGAATGAATTTAGAGTGAAAATATAAACTGTCGTGTTGACCCGACAGTTTATTTTCACTCTAAAGCCATGATTTTGAAGTAATTAAGAATCGTATCGCCTGGCCCTGTAACTTGGAATGTATGTACGATTTATGATCAGAGAGCATTTAAATCTGCAAGAAAATCTGCTTTCAATTTCTTTTTTGATGTTGAGGGCGTTCCCTGGAAAGATCACATAATATACCTTTAACATCACTCGCAAAAGAAACACACACTATTCATGTACCCTTCATGATCATCAACTCAAGCATGTAGATCAGGCTAAATATCTCGGAGCAACTATCACCAACGACGTCAGATGGAACAAGCACATAGACAAGATCACAAAAAAAGGTAAATAATACTCTCAACTTCCTCCGTCGAAACATCTACGTTCAAAATCACCAACTCAAAGCCCAAGTATATAAATCACTAGTCAGACCCATCCTGGAGTACAGCAGCCCTGTTTGGAAACCTCCATCAGCTGTCCTGTCCAACACATTGGAGAAAATACAAAGGAGAGCTGCCAGGTTTACCCGTAACAACTTCAGGAGAACAAGCAGCGTTGGAGCGATGATGCAACAACTCTCATGGCCCACCCTGGAAGACAGAAGGCGACAGGCTAGACTGACACTCTATATAAAGTTAACCACAACTTATAAGTTGCCGTGGATGCCACCAAGTACGAACAATCTTCCAGACTTAAAGGGGCACAGAGAGATTTCTCAAAAAATGAAATTCAATATTATACAAAGAAACCCTCTCATGTAAGATTTCTTCCAAAAAATCATTAAAAATGAAAAATAAAGACATTTTCTCAGCATTTCCGAAGCTATAGTCGATTCGCAGACATTGGCCGATTTTAACGATTTACCATTTCAGTAAATAGGTAACAGAAGCAAAAGAGGGGGAGGCACTCGAATTTAATCGTAATATGCAAGGTTAATACTGTGATTGTAGTCACCACTATGTACCTAGTGACAGGGAACTTGCGGTGGATTATCGGTATAACGATAAAGAAATGTATTGTTATTCAGATAAATTGATAAAGGTATTCAGGTGGTCTCAATGCCAGAAATACTTAAAGTAACGTTTATAATCCGTATCTTGGTTGATATAACTGTATTTCCATTTAATTAGGACAAATGGTTTTGTACCTAGGCCTATATAAAAAATGATTATTGAATTATTTTCCAGTGTTTTCTCGCAAATAAATACGTAGAACTGTTATTTTCATTTTAATGTTTCCTTTATTCCACGTGCATAATAAAAACGGAAAATAATAAAAAGTATCCACTAAATTATGAATAGGTGAAATGACATACATAATATTTTTCTTTCGAAACCTGTATACGGTCGATGATGGTCGATTTGTTTTTATTGTGGTAACCGCTTCCAAAGAGATAACACATTTGAAGCTGCTGGATTAAGTTTTTGGTTGTCGTGATTGTAAAGCTATATGATCAGCCCTATTCATAAAGCCACACTATCATGAATAGCATTTGATTATGGAGCGCAAATAATCATGATAATAACATCTATAAAAGTACCGCTGTTTCATCATTGGTCAAAATGGGTTCCTATAACGCCCAATGGACGAGGTCCAAAATCGATACCGATGCGCCAGAGTTTATGAATCTACTATAGTGTTTTTCACTTTTTTTTGTATTTTGGTTAAAAATCACCACCAATTTAATCAGGGAGGTTATGACTAGACTACATCCCCCAGTCTTCAATATTACCGACGGCCACTGAAGCTGTACTAAATATAGTTGAATTTGGGTAGTTTCGATGTGATGTCATCGAAACTCAAAACGCTATCAAATTAATGTATTTCACATGAATACTGCAACATAAGCTCTATAATTTTAAATGGTAGTTAGTATTACGCATTATGTATAGGCCTATACTATGGGCGATTCCATGAAAATGTGACGGAACAAAAAAACTGAAAATTTCCAAAAGATTTATTTTTACCTTCATGTTGTTCAAAGCCCATGCAAAGACTCCGGAAAAAAACCTGGTTGCATCATGCAATATTCGGCTATCGTTTACTATGAGAAAGAAAAAAAAAATCGACTTTTCATACTTTCAAAAAATGGTAACACGTGTTTACGTTAACGGAGCAAGACTTTTTTGAAAATAGTTCCCAATGGATTTGGTTTCAATTGGTGCCACTTATAATTTTAATCCTACTACTACTAGTTAGGCCCTATTTAAAAATAGTAAAGAATTAGATCAATTTATAACCACCACTAGCTCCACAAAAAGCCATCAAAATGTCGTAACGCGTGTTACCAAACCAATATTCAGGAAAACGTGCTAAAACCTAGATTTGTTAAGTGTTATTTATCACTATTAGAACTAATGGTTAATATGTTAGTTCAATTGTCAAAGTCAAAATCAATTTTAAATTTAGAAATTAAATAAGGAAGAGTCTATTCGTACAACCGTTGTACGAATTAGCGCGGTATCGCTGTAATATTTAATTAGGAGGGGAGTCCTTTAGTATAACTGTTGTAAAAAATAAGGGAGACCCTGTGTGCAGGTGTAAAACTTTGGTATGAGCACATATTTTGACCTTATTAACCATTAAACATTTCGGTATTAGATCTAGAAACTCAATGTCTTATCAAAAAATTGAAGGAAAAAAATGATTTTGATCCCCATAATATTAGTGAGGATTGGTGGTAATTATACCAGAAGTGGCCGAATGAGCAAATGTGAAAAATAGCTTTGATCATCGCAAGTTTGAAAATATTTGTTCTATAACCCGAGACTTATACCTTTAGATATTATTAGTCTAAGATACGCGAG
This sequence comes from Ophiura sarsii, assembly GCA_035610835.1. NCBI lineage: Eukaryota > Metazoa > Echinodermata > Ophiuroidea > Amphilepidida > Ophiuridae > Ophiura > Ophiura sarsii. The sequence goes on along the minus strand of CM069450.1, from coordinate 44,062,803 downwards.
TTGGGCTTAATAATTTATAGGTCATAGTTGCTCGAACCTCATTGGTCCAGAGTCGTTGTGCGAATTACAGAAATCTTCGTGCAATTCGTACAACAGTTGTACGAATAGCCATTTCCATTAAATAAAGAATCGAATGCTAGTAAATCATGGCTGGACAAAGTGTAACGCGTGTTACCGTAACACGTGTTACCGACTATTTTGCAATTTACAAAAAAAGTGAGAACTTTAATTCTTGTTATTATTCTAGTATTATAAACCTAGTTGAGGGTACTTGCTTAGTGAACAATTTATTATAGATTGGTTAGTTTAAAGGCATATTATGTGATCTTTTCCAGAGAGCGCCCTCTATTCATTATTTTTTTTAGAAAGTAGATTTTTTTTTGCAGATTTACAATTCTGATCATAAATCATACATACATTCCAAGTTACAGAGCGATACCATTCCTAATTACCTAAAAATCATGGTTTTAGAGTGAATTTAGAGTGAAAAATATAAACTGTCGGATAATCCGACAGTTTATTTTCACTCTAAAATCATGATTTTGAAGTAACTAAGAATCGTATCGCCCTGTAACTTGGAAATGTACGATTTATGATCAGAAATGTAAATCTGCAAGAAAATCTACTTTTTTTTTTCGATGTTGAGGGCGTTCCCTGGAAATATCACATAATATACCTTTAAGTACAAAAACAAAGCAAAGTTGGGAATTTTTTTCAGTGCGTCTTCTCACGTAACGTGTGTTACCGATTTTCGCAGATCGCAGCGGTCTCACATTAACATGAGCTGATATTTCATGTTGGTGTATTAAGCATGAGGATATAGTCTTGGGTATTTAAAAAGATGAAAACTTCATTCAAAATTACTCTTACACTACAGTTATAGAGTGGAGAATAAATAATGATGCGCTAAAATGTAACGCGTAGGCCTATCGCCCATTATTATGTGAAAAACCGAACTTCTGAAAAAATTGATTTGTTTTTGTATTTAAATTAATCTAATTTTTGTTGAAATTTTGACCAAAAAGTGTAAAAAAACCCCAAAATCTATTTTTTCACGTTCACGTTTGCGTCAAACTTTCAAAAAATATTAGATTATGTTATTTTTTTTTTATCCCATCATTAGTGTCTTTACATCATCATCAAGTAGGCCTAATGTCAAAATTATTTTTGTTAGATTGTTTCAAAAGAATTTGGGTAAAAAAAGTGAATTTTGTGATTTTCTCAACATAAAAAAAATGTGGGGCAAAATTGACGCCAAATTTGGATTCTATGATCCATTTCCTTTCCAATAATGTATACTTTTATATGCATTTGATTAATTGTTCAATAATTAACAGCACTCACAAAATTAACAAAAACCAAATCAAAAACTTCCTTGAGTCCCCTTAATTATAATTTGCTTATCAATTACACGATTATTGGAAAGGAAATGGATTATAGAATCCAAATTTGGCGTCAATTTTGCCCCAACATTTTGATTTTGATTTTTTTTTTTATGTTGAGAAAATCACAAAATTCACTTTTTTACCCAATGATCCATTTCCTTTCCATAATGTATACTTTTATATGCATTTGATTAATTGTTCAATAATTACAGCACGTTTTTTGGCACTTTTGGGTCAAACTTTCAAAAAATATTAGATTATGTTAAAAATTTTTTTTTTATCCCATCATTAGTGTCTTTACATCATCATCAAGTGATTTGGGCATATTTTACTCAAAATAATTTTTGTTAGATTGTTTCAAAAGAATTTGGGTAAAAAAAGTGAATTTTGTGATTTTCTCAACATAAAAAAAAAATTGACGCCAAATTTGGATTCTATGATCCATTTCCTTTCCAATAATGCATACTTTTATATGCATTTGATTAATTGTTCAATAATTACAGCACTCACAAAATTAAAAAAAAATAAATCAAAAACTTCCTTGAGTCCCCTTAATTATATAATTTGCTTATCAATTTACGAATGCGAGTCAACTCGGCCCATTTACCAACCCGGCCCATACCGACTGGGCCCATTACCGACTGGGCCCATTGACCGACTCGGCCCATTGACCGACTTGGCCCACTAACGCAAGTAGGCTACACCAAATTTCAGAAATCATCGGATACCATAATCCTAACCTTATTCCGCATTTCCTCTAAATTAAAAGTTGCAAATGATCATCAAATTTGCTGCGAAAGTTCGCGTTCGAATTACGAAAAAACCTCAAAATTCGGCAGCTTTGCATATTTTTACATGGTGAACAATTTGCAAAACAAACAAACACTAGAAACAATCCAGTCCCTAAAATCCATATGAAATGAATAAAATCAGGTTTATTTGTGGACCAAACTTATTTTCTGGCATGAAACAGTGCTATTGTAATATGAAACGCTGATCAGGTCGTATCTAAAATAATAAATAGGATTTCTGCACCAAAATGCTAGGTGTTATTTTTTCATTTTGCAAACACCATATTTCCGATGTAAAATACACTTTATGGTACTAACTAAACCACACTTTTGACTCTTATAGAAAACAATAGCAAAATTGATCTATAAACTTGAAAAAATAGTGTTTCGAAACAACCAAAACTCTTCGAAACTCTTGCGTACTGTGACACATCTTCGAAAAGACTAAAGCTGCGAACATACTCCACCTACGCTCCAAACGCTGTGCGGTAGCGTTGCCACTGTACGCTGCGGCTGCTATGCTCGTCACAAATGTACCAATGCTCTACCACACCACGCTACACGTTAGCGTCGGGCCAGCGCGTGTAGTGTTGGGCCAGCGCTGTTATCATACTTTTTACGCTCAGTGCAACGCTATCAAGTTGACCAGTGGCCGGTTTGAACATGAGCGTTGGCCAAAGTGGACCTTTTTACAGAAATATGGACCTTCAGTCAACTAAAGCGGGCTTTTTTACGTTCATAAGCATCAGTGTTCGGACCATCTCGGAGAATTTGAATACATCGTAGCCAGGAGGGGTGGGGGCGAGGGCAATTGCCCTCAAAATTAGAGTCATGTCAGTTAAGATTTGCCACTGTCGGTTGAGATTGGCACTGTTTTTGTGATTTTGTCGGTTGAGATTGGCACCGTTTATATTGTGATTTTGTCGGTTGAGATTGGACTGTTGGAAATTTGGTTATTGAATGCCCAGGTTTTTCTCACACGGTTGGCAAAAATTGTGGAATATATTATTGCAATACACCAATTTATTCATTATGTAATTGATATGCACAGGACATTCACACACCTCAAATCTACCATACTGATTTTGATTGTTTTGTTTTTTCAGGATCCAGACAAGACAAGATCAAGATCAAGATGATAAGATCCTGTGTTGATTTATGACAAACACAAATAAAAAAATGAAAACAAAACATTTTAGTAAAATGGGTTATCATTTTTTAATTTGTTTTGTTTCATTTCCATATTTGATCAAATAACATTAAAAACAATGAGACACTTCAAAAGTTCATTCACTATCTTATTTTAATAATTATAGTACATCTGTTAAATATATTCAAAATGATGGGATGTTCATTGAAATATTGCTCTGTACATTTAATGAAAATTATAAATAAAGCTGAAAATATATTCTGAACAACATATTATTTTCTCTGTTTGTGTGAGGTAGGGTAAAGTCTCCAGTTTTCAGTCAGTGCCTATTTTCAGTCACTTTCGCCCAAATCGTGTAATGAAAATGACCTCGTCGTTTTATAAACTGACGACTAAAAAAATGCAATTACACGATTTGGGCGAAGTGACCGAAAATAGGCGCTGACCGAAAACTGGCGACTTTACCCTAGAGATTTATCAATGTGATACAATGCAAGTATGTAACCTACAAATCATCTGAAATCAAGTATTTATTTGATTCTTTGAATGCTTTAGGAGAAACATAACTGTTCAGATTGTTCCCTTTCGCCCAAATCGTGTAATGAAAATGACCTTGTCGATTCGACTAAAAAAATGCAATTACACAATTTGGGCGAAGTGACCGAAAATAGGCGCTGACCGAAAACTGGCGACTTTACCCTAGAGATTTATCAATGTGATACAATGCAAGTATGTAACCTATAAATCATCTGAAATCAAGTATTTATTTGATTCTTTGAATGCTTTAGGAGAACATAACTGTTCAGATTGTAGGTTAAACCAAGTATTTGGAAGGAAAATGAGATCAAAATCTTAAATGAATGAAATATTTAAATGAAAATAACATGCATAATTTTTGGTTTATTTTTGTTGGTTTTGTTTGTTTAACCGGTCGGTCCATACGGACACATGCTTGGACCCTGAAGGGCCCAGGCTCAAGCGAGTTGCTCGGGGGAATCTTTAAAAGCCTATATAAGCATGTTGGAATTGGATGAATCAAATGAAAGTTAGACGTTGGACGAAAAGAATGAAGTGAAAAGAGCCAACAAATAAAGTTAACCATTTTGCTGTCAGCCATCCGACACAAGAAAATAATTGATCATATAATTTACTGTTCGAATAAACGTCGAAAAAATGGTGATTCAAATGTTTTATTCAATGGAGCTGTTCAGAAAAAATATAATGTGCAAGTCATTAATTATTGTCCAGGGAAAAATATATCAAATCGAGGGTTAAGTGCAACAAAGGGCTATATAGATCTGCCTTTTTGGCAAAAATGAGATTTTGGTATCAAAATGCTACATTGTAATTATGAGAAAATATTAACTTCACCTAATCAAAAAGGTTTGAATAGCATTTCTTTTAACTTGTTAAAACCAATAGGTGATAATGATGGGTACAAATATGTAATTCACTTTTTCTCAAAATGACCGACATGCAGATAGCCATTTGTTGCACTAAACGGTAAACCCTCGAAATAATCGAACCAATCATTGACAGTGTTTCTTTTTTAGTGTGGGATGAACTGTATACAAAATTACAGATCACGCTTGACTACGTCACAGGTGTAACTCAACTCTTATCGGTCTTGGTCGATAGGTCTCAAAAACAAAACTCATCAGTGGATGTTATACTATTGACCTATTGAGGTTTTGGGTGCGTGTCTCGGTTACCTTACCTCTGTGACATACATGTAAAGGGGTATTACCCGGTATAACATGTACTTATAAACTCTATATTTTGTCTCCTGGGCAATATATAAAGAGTTTTTTTATAAATCTAATGTACTCATGGATTATTAACATATTTGAATACAGGGCTCAAAATACATGGGACTAAGGGTGATTAGCCTCTTATTTTTTCACAAAATAGCTGGTCTATGGCAAATATACTATGAGTGCTACTTTTGGCAGAATTTGCTCAAAAATACCCCTCATAATCATAAAAGTACATTGCCCCCTGCTTGACCTTTTGAGGAATGACCTATTTACACACTACCAATGTTAGGAATAATTTAGGAAGCTTGGGGAAAGATTTATGCAGGCGCATGCAATAAGTCACGGTAGACTCAAGATTTCCATGCCTGGCCGGTGTTCATTTGGAGGCTGAACACCAACCCCAATTTATAGGATTTTAATAGGATGGTCAGAGACCAGAAAAGGTAAAATTTACATAACTCAGCTTCAGGACCATGACTACAGGGCTAACAAAAACACAGCAAAACTTGATTAAAACAATATCATCGCTATTTATTGAAAAACGCCCTCTATGCAAATATGGTTCGCGTTATGTATCACGCGTACTGCAGGGGAATACTGTCGGACGTAAAATGCTCATCGCGGCTGTACAAGCATTTTTGAATCGCCGTTTTCTTGTACAAAGAGGGCTGAATTTTGGATACAAAACGGAACCTTTCCAATTTTTTGTTGGCATGATATTCAAATATGAAAAATGCAATGTGTCCAATTTCAATTGAAAATCACTGTGTTAGTGGCAGGGATAGCACTGGATCAAAAATGTCCCATGACATTTGTCAGGACCCCGTAGGACTTTAACAAACAAATTTTAAGGGGTCCCCCAAGAAATTGCTGGGTCCTGAAGTTTGGGTTTTGAAAATTTACTTTTTTACTGACAATTTTAATGAATCTATATTGTGAGCAAATGATGGATGTATGTAATTTACAGAATTTCTTAATATAAGGTTTCCATTTCAATACATCATCAAATTTAAGGGGTCCCTTCAATTTTGATTGGGACCCGCAAGTCTTTCCAATTTGAAACCTGACGCGTCACTACAAGAAAGTGAGAGGTCCAGGATGCGCAGAAGCGGCAGAATGCGACCGCTGGTTAGTGGTCAAACACGTAAATTATAGTGTACGGCAAGGGTCACAGTCACCAAAGACAAACAGAACATGTGATCAACTCCATTTTTCACACAAAGTTACGAGCAAGTATGTCATTCTTGCCACATTTAAAAAGTTTCAAAATAAAAAAATGGTTTTGAAAAACAAAATGGATTCTTTCCACTTTAGTGCAGGTTTTTTTTTACTCTCCCTGTATTGGAAATTTTAAGAGATATCTGGAGTTTTAAAAAACTTACAAAACACAGAAACTTATCTGTGTGTGTGTGGGAATTTGGGGAAGACTCTTTTGTTATGCTATTGATTTCTAAGTAGTGTACCTAACTGCATGCTCTTATTGAATAGGTACTTGACAGTATATTTCACCATGACTGCATGAATACAATAGCACCTACTTCACACCTATCTGGTCATAGGAGTTGTGTGTGCAAGTGTTCCAATGATCAACAATATTTGATACTGGTGTTTTTTAAATTTAATTTAACAATTTAATATTTTATTCAAATAATTTTTATAATAAGGCCACCCAGACTCTGGCCCTGAAAGGGCAAGTCAACTTCTTCTCTTTTTTTGCCTAATGGCAATTGTTAATGTTCATCTTGAATTCTGATGACAATTAATTGAAATAAGAAAAATAATTAATTAATAATGAATTCAAGGTTTATTAAATAAATGTACATAGCAGCCAAAGGCTGAATTGCATACAATCGTACAATGAAAAACAATTAAACAAATGACACCAATTATATATACTTGTATACAAATAAATATATTACAAAATAAAAAGGCAAAGGCAACAGCCAACGATTATACAGAGTCACTCAATATAGTGATAATATACCATACACCCTTAAACTTTCGAAGCTTCTGCATTCCACAACCTGACCATGTACGGGATGGGACTTCTGGCATATCTCTGGGTACGAGCCCGGGGGGGGGGGGGGGGGGGGGGGGGGCACTGACATTTGAAAAGGGTATAGGTATGTGCCGCGCTGAAGACCCCCTTTTCACCCTCTGCTGCTAGTTCTTATGACCCCCCTTTTGAGCCTGCATCAGTTCTTAAAGACCCCATTTTTATTGAAAATTCAAAAAGCGCGAAATTTTGCGTTCCAAAGCACCAATTTTGTGTTCCAAAGCCCCAATTTTTAAACCAAAATAAATCGAAAATTGAACTATAGGCCAGTTCTCAAGACCTATTTTTTGGAAAAAAATCAGTTCCTAAGACCCTATTTTTCGTCATAAAATCCACTCAGTTCAGTTCTTTAGCCCCCCTTTTTGAGACCCTGGGCGGCACACCCCTACCCCAAAAAAAGTTGAGTGCCCCCCCCCCCCCCGGGGGTACGAGCTTTGGGGACTGATAGGAGGTTAGAGTTACGCAAAGACCTGTCATTATCCTCATTACTTTGTGTTTGTTTAATATCCGCTTGCTTTGATAGTTCAAACAACGCCCTTGCTTAACCAACGCCCTTGCTTAACGCAAGCCATGCGACAGGCGGCTGCAGACAACATTCTAAATTTTGACAAAATGTTTCAAAAATGTCAAAATTATTGAATTTCATTACCATAATTGGAATCACCATGAAAAATGCAAATGAGGAATTACAAACATGCCTAGTATTGTATTTAAGCCTAGTATTGGTTCAGTAATTGTTGAGGTAGACCATGAAAATTGGGAAAGGTTTCTGAAATATCAAAGTCATCGGCGAGTCCAAATTTCAAACAATGTTCATGCTCATTAGATCCCGATAGATACGGACCAGCACACGTGCCGACACCAGAGACTTACGGGGAACCCTTCACCCGCCTGGTGCACTATTACAATGATTGATCAATACTGGTATTCATGGGTTCAATAAAATAATACGGGCCACCAACGTTTTTAAGTTCTAAACCAGGTTTCCTTTTGATAAATACATAGTCCAAATTATTATTTAATACCAAACCAACTTCACCTTCATGGGGATTCGCATGGAGGTTTTAAGTTCTAAACTAGGTTTACTTTTGAATAATAAGTCCAAATTATTATTTCACCTTCATGCCTATTATAATATTTCCTGGTGGTAATGATTTTACAATACTATACCGCATATAGATACGGACCAGCACACATGCCGACACCAGAGACTTGCGGGGGAAACCTTCACCTTCATTCCGCCTGGTGCGCTTATTATGTCGAAAGATGTGCATTTCAATCAAAATTACGGAAAAGTGTCCGTCATCCTAAGCGCTAGGATTCTTTATTGGTGAACATAAATTGATCAACATTTTAGATTTATCTCAAAATATCTGATTGCAATTATAGTTATCGTTGAGTCCAAATGAATCATTTCAAACAAATATTCTTGTTAAAATGTGCATTTTGATCAAAATTACCGAAAACTGTCCGTGATCTCACACTTGATTGATAATTCTAGTGTAACCCATCAAAATTGTGGATTAATCTCAATTTTTGTTGTTGCAATTGGTTATATAAGTGATCAAAGTCATCGGTGAGTCCAAAAGAATCATTTCAAACAAATATTCTTGTTAACATTTTGAAATGTGCATATTCAACTAGATCAAAATTACAGATAAGTGTCTGTGATCTCACTCGATTTAGGATTCTAGTGTTAACCCATCAACATTGCGGATTTATCTCAAAATTTCTTGTTGCAATTGGTTATAAGTGATATTAAAATCAGCGGTGAGTCCAAATGAATCATTTCAAACAAATATTCTTGTTAAAATGTTGAAATGTGCATTTTGATTAAAATTACCGAAAACTGTCCGTGATCTCACACTTGATTTATAATTCTAGTGTAACCCATCAAAATTGTGGATTTATCTCAATTTGTTTGTTGCAATTGGTTATAAGTGATATCAAAGTCATCGGTGAGTCCAAATGAATAATTTCAAACAAATATTCTTGTTAAGATTTTGAAATGTGCGTTTTGATCAAAATTACAGATAAGTGTCTGTGATCTCACTCGATTTAGGATTCTAGTGTTAACCCATCAACATTGTGGATTTATCTCAACATTTCTTGTAGCAATTGGTATAAGTGATATTAAAATCAGCGGTGAGTCCAAATGAATCATTTCAAACAAATATTCTTGTTAAAATGTTGAAATGTGCATTTTGATCAAAATTACCGAAAAGTGTCCATGATCTCACACTCGATTTATAATTCTAGTGTTTATGCTGAATCATACTAGCCGGTCGCTGGTCGCAACAGGTCGCTTCACCAATAATCGCTAGTTGAAGTATTTCGGTGCGATCAAAGGTTGCCTCGAGCTTCTAACTCGCCGGTAGTCGCATGCCTTTTCAGGTCTTTTTTTGGTCACACAGACGACAACCTGGATTATGGCTGCTGATTGGTTTGCTAATTTAGAGGCAAATTAACCTACCCCATTGGTTGAAAAAGTAGGATGTTCATTACGTCATGAGCGACCTATCTTCCGAGTTGAAATGGAGTCGAACTGGCCGCGACCGGTCGTTTCCAGTCAAGCAATCTTTTGATCGATGTATCGGGTTTTTTTATATGACGTAAAACTCGTTATAGGAGCGATTTAATCGCAAAGCGACCTTAGTATGATTCGAGCATAAACCCATCAAAAATGTGGATTTATCTCAATTTTTGTTGTTGCAATTGGTTATAAGTGATATCAAAGTCATCGGAGTCCAAATGAATCATTTCAAACAAATATTCATGTTGAAATGTGCATTTTGATCAAAATTACCGAAAAGTGTCCGTGATCTCACACTCGATTTATAATTCTAGTGTTAACGCATCAAAATATTGTGGATTTATCTCAAATTTTTTTGTTGCAATTGGTTATAAGTGATATCAAAGTCATCGGTTTATAATTCTAGTGTCAACCCATCAACATTGTGGATTTATCTCAAAATTTCTTGTTGCAATTGGTATAAGTGATATTAAAGTCACTCAGCGGTGAGTCCAAATGAATCATTTCAAACAAATATTCTTGTTAAAGTGTCTGTGATCTCACACTCGATTTATAATTCTAGTGTTAACCCATCAAAATTGTGGATTTATCTCAATTTTTTGTTGCAATTGGTTATAAGTGATATCAAAGTCATGTGAGTCCAAATGAATCATTTCAAACAAATATTCTTGTTAAGATTTTGAAATGTGCATTTTGATCAAAATTACCGAAGTGTCCGTGATCTCACTCGGTTTATGATTTTAGTGTTAACCCATCAAAATATTGTGGATTTATCTCAATTTTTGTTGTTGTTGCAATTGGTTAATATCAAAGTCATCTGTGAGTCCAATTAAGTGGTGAACAAAATTGATCAAAATTTTAGATTATTGTAGATTTATCCCAAAATTTGTTGTTGCAATTGGTTACAAGTGATATCAAAGTCATCGGTGAGTCCAAATGATTCATTTCAAACGACGTTTTATGTTCAAATTTTGAAAAATGTGCATTTTAATCAAAAATATGAAAAAAATTCCGTCATTAATCGATTTAGGATTTCTCTAAGTGGTGAACAAAATTAATCAACATTTTGGATTGGATTGATTTCAAAATTTGTTGCAATTGGTTACCATTGAAGTCATCGGTGAGTCCGGCTCCAAATGAATCATTTCAAACAATGTTCATGTTTAAATGTTGAAATATCTGCATTTCGATCAAAATTACGGAAAGTGTCCGTCATCCTAAATCAATTTTATGATTTTGAGTGTTAACCCATCTAACTGTGAACAAAATAATTGATCAACATTTTGGATTGTGTGCGCTTCACGCAATGTACACAATACGCTACGCTGCTTCAATGTGTTCGTTCAATTGTAATTCCAACTAGTATTATAGTACTACTATAGGCCTACTACTACTAGATTTAGGATTTGGAGTGGCCAGGCCCATTTCGTATAAGCTATCTATCTAAGAATCACCCTATCTAAGACTATAGTATAATAAAAATAAAGGAAAAAGAAACTTTTTATCTCTGACTTTGCTTTGTTGAACAGAATTGCCCAACATACAATGCAGTATTATATCATGTGTATTGACATAATGGCAATCCATGACATGGTGCACCGACACCCATGACATCAATCAACACAACAAATAAATCCAAAAAACGAATAAAAAACAAGTAGGCCTAATTATTTAATAAGCGTAATCCGCTTTTTTTAATCATAGTTTATTAATATTTAAACATACTGCAGTGAATTCATAGGAGATGAGAAGTAAAAAGGCACAGATTCATAAATAGTTACACTGACTAAACATAACACATACATTAGCCTTTATTATTATATAGCAATATACTTTCAGAATTATTCGATCTCGATCACGAAGTTATAGGGTGCCGAATTCGACACCGTTTCGTCAATACTCAATGACGTGAAAAAAAAGACTTCCAAGTTTCCTTAAAAAATGTCAGATCTGTTATATTGATAATGCATCAGTATAATAATAAAACAACAACTGAAACTTCAAAGCTTTTCACTATGTGACACAAGTGGACTGAAAGGATTATGGGCCCAGTCGGTAATGGGCCGAGATGGTCACTATTGTGGGCCCAATCGGTAATGGGCCCAGTCGGCAACGGGCCCAATCGGCAATGGGCCGAGTCGACTGGACACCCAATTTACACGTGATGATCAATTAATCATAAAATAGGAATGTCAACCCTGTCCATAGTCGTTTTTTAATAAACAATAGCCTCGATTCTTCTCATATTGAAGCAAAGTCTTAACTTAATCTAACGTCATCAATGAACGATGCATTGTGAGCATTGACATAAAAGTATGAGGCTGGGTCAAAAATAGTGCTGATGATGAATTTGTGTACACACTTTTTGTGCAAAACTTTTATGGGGAAATGGCGGCTGAACAGTGCCTTACGCGTTCATGTAGTTTTGATTCTTCTTTCGAGCAGATATTCATGCCTGATAAATGGAGGTTTGCAGGCGAAGACATAGCAGAAGGAAAGCAGGAGGAGCCACTAAACAGAGAACGGTTTGAGAAATTATTAGACCCCGATGGAAGGCTCGTTGATGAGCACAGTTTTCGAAAGGCTGTCTTCAGAGGTAAGCTTAAACCATGGACTTATCAGTTCTAATAATATTAAGTCCATGCTTAAACTTAGAAGCCTAAAAACTAAAGCCTAGGTTATTAGGTAGTCTCAATAGCTATCTACCTAGCCCCAAATGGAATGGTGGCTTTACTATTGTTCATGCTTCACTATACTAAATAAAGCCACACCACCCCTCATTGACATCGGAGTCTGACGTCGCGAAAATTACATTTTGAAATCATCTGCACATGTTTTATTGTTTGAAGTAGAGGTGGTCTAGCGTGCTGATCGTCGGTCGGGAATATTCTTTCAATCACAGGATCGTGGGTTCAAGTCGCCTTGAAACCAAGATTCTTTGTTCATCCCAAAAAGTTCCTATCTAGGTCGGAAATTCTTCAATCAAGTCTTAATAACTTAATCAGTTAGGTTGGTTTATCGGATCTTCTTTCCGTGGTTAGCTGTTGATCAATTTAATTGTAGACTTTCTCCTCTACCCCATTCGCTGTGTATAAGTAACGTGCTGGTCTATACAGTGAATGTCAGTTGCGCCGTGGTTCGAAGAGTCACGTAAAGCCGTTGGTTCCGTGTATTCAGAGGCTCATCCTGAACACGTTAATATAGTTGCAGACCTCATTGTAAAGAGTAGGGGATCATCCCGGGTCTGTTAACCTGTAGGCTGTACACAAAATCTCATCTCTCTAGGTGTAAGAGAGTCACAGTGCGTTTATCTTCAACCATTTGAAGGCAACACTTTACGGGAAGAAGAAGAAGTATGATCAATATAACTCAAATCTTTCAAAATGCACTCGCAGTCACATGTTATTCCTAGAACTCTTAGAGTCTTAGTAATACATTGTGTTCATAATGTTGATAAAGCATCCTCATTTTGGGGACAATATTGAGGTGAAAAATAGGCAGTGCTGTGCTGACACTCAATGTGAATTTTGCGACGTTGTGAGTCTATGGAGGGTGGTGGTAGGTACGTGTATCAAAGATACACTTGCACTATGGTATCGATTGGGACTAATATCTACCTACGTCCTACGGTATAGACCCGATGGTGGCTTTACTATCATCATCTATGCTTCACAAGGGCTTAGGCAGCCAGCCGTGTAGGGAGTGTTTTACACTCCCACTTTTGTAAATTCACAGTTTTTACACTCCCAGTTTTTGTCCACATTGCCTATACTTTGTACACAAATTATTAAATTTACACTCCCAGTTTTTTGAATTTATACACATTTACACTCCCACATCTTCAAATCCTGCCTAAGACCTTGATGCTTCATCATAGTATCGAAGATACACTTGCACTACGGTACCGATTGGGATTACCTACGCCACGGTAGGGTCTCAGAGATAAGGGACAGAAATGGGTTGAAAGGGGACCGTGATAATAAAGATGCGTGAAGTGGAGTGGCTTTTGTCTGTTGAAAAGACCACTTGACGCTATCAACTTTGATTCCTAGTGCCTCCTCCAGTTAACTATGATTATAACTCCTTGCTTCAACACTGTTCATAGAACAAAGAAGAAGGGAACACAATTTACTATTTTTACTATTTTTTTGATCAATCATATTTCGACCGATCGTCATTGTGTAGGCTACCATTAACAGTCGTTTGTATTGGTTGAGTTTTTCAGCGGTGATCGGGTCGATAATGTTGATAGGTCTTGGGATTAGCATTGAGATCGATCGTTAGGAAAGTGGTCATTCTCGGTGTGAATGGGTTTCACGGTCGTTCGGTTATATTTTAGCCTTGTTTTTGAAAGACCGCATATAGTCTCATAGAAACTAACGATCGATCGTCCAAAGATCCATTGTCGGGCTGGTATGAAAAGGTTAAATAAGAGCTAGCAAAAGTGTTCAGAAAAGTCACATTATAATTTTGAATTTACGACTAGCGATTGAAACACGCAACATCACCGTCATCAGCCATCTTGAAAAACAATAAACCGTGAGGTCAATTTGGTAATTTTGTCTTCGTGTAAGGCTACCGAATTGAATTTCACCCAAATGCGTTGGTCAAGAACCTGGTGAGCACTACATTTTAAGTTAAACCTGTCTGCGAAAAAAGGAATTAGACATCAGTCACATAGTCTCGCTTTTAGAAGGTACAGGTTTTGGATCCTCTTTACCTTAACACTTTCTCAATGACTACACAGATATGTATGGAGTCTGGAATCATGTAAGGACTTCACTAGCCTATTAAATAGAATTAAAAATTGTTTCAAAACAAGAAAATTAATTTACTGGTAGTTAAATCTAAGTTTACCTTACCTATGTAAATATTTAGTTACGGAATCTTTTGGTATCATATCGATGTTACTGAACTGTACTTACATATGTACTTTAATAGCTTTCGTTTCATTGTGTGCATGTTTTGGTCACAGAAATTGAAATTTGTTTAACTCACAACTGGGTAATCTATAACATATCTGAATTATGAACCCGATATAATAACCATGCACTATTTTGTATAAACCACGGTCCACCGTATAACAAACTTGGTATTCCTAGATAAAATCGGCCCCAGGTCTGGGTGTACACTACTGCGTGTGTAAATCGTTCGCTGAAATTACAATTGAGCTAAAATCGGTGTACATATTTTGTAGACGTTTGTGTTAAACCAGACGGCCCTTTTTTGACTGCCTGGACAATGGGACAACCACTTATTTCAAACGCTGCGCTGATTGTGCATGTTATCATCAATTACCCACCTAGATCCGTAAGGCTGGGTTCACATAGGAGTATACTATTCGGGTATACGGTGCACGTTTTGCAGGGCACGCGTATAGCTTGAATCGAAACAATGTAATTTCATACTACCAGGTCACATAAGAGGGCACTATTCGAAAAGGCCGTATACCTGCGTATAGTGTAGTATAGTATAGTATACCGGGAATCGTGCGTGTTCGATTTTCGTGCAGCGTATACCGGCCTGTTTGGAGGAAGCAGCTGCAATTCGTGTGTACAGGCGTTCTGAATTTCCCCTATCACGATTTATAAACAATGTATTGCGTAGAATAGGGTAAGTTAGAAAAATAGGATTCCTTTGTACTCATTTTATTGCAATTTAATAGACCGAGTAGGGCTCGCGTGCTACCCTATGTGACTCGCCGTGCCCGTATAGCGTATAGCGAATACCGAATAGCGTATAGCGTATACCGTATACTCCTATGTGAACCCAGCCTTATGCATCAGACACTGAAATTAAGCTCAAAACAGGGAAAGCTGATGCTTCTATAGGATCCCCACAGGCAATAGTATAGTATGTGGTGTGGCGCAGAAAAATGAAAAAGGCCCTGTTCTACATGAATTAGCCTACATTCATGTTTACAATTTAATAATAACACCAACATATCACAAGATGGTTATATCAGAAATGGTTAATAGGGATCCAAGTATAACAGTTCATTTGGTTTGGTGCCATTGTGATTTAGTCTGATCACCTGAAATGTCTATTCACAGTTTAATGTTATAATTATCCTTATTAATATTACATTTTTGTTTTGTTACAGGTGGTATAGAGAGTGATGTGAGGAAAGATGCCTGGAAATTTCTATTTGGTTATTACCCATTTCAATCAACAAGAAGGTAGGTTACAGTGGCGAAGGTGCGCAAACATGTCCCCAATGCCCCCAGTAGTGCCACCACGGTAGGTTGGGAATTGTGCATTTTTAAAAAACCCTGCAAATCCGACATCAAAATAACTGTTCTTTGTTGGAATTTTATAGATTTGTTTGCACAAAGGTCATCATGACATAATCAAAAAAGAAAATATTTGGCATTTTTCTTGGCTGTCCTGTAACACATGCACAAACCTGAACAAGTCTACAATGTATGTGTGTGCATGCACATATCTGTATAGGTCACCAAACAAGATATTGCCACGCATTAGATTACGTGTGACTTATGAAGAGACTTATGAAGAGTGATTTTTGAACTCTTCTTAAGCCTTTATCGTAAACATTTCATCCTAAATGTTAGCTTTATGATATAGGACCCTCGTTTAAAGTTTGACATGAGTCCTATTTCATGACGATCAAAGAATTAATTTTTTCAACATTCTTCATAAGAAGAGGTAAAAACCTATGGAGAGTAACTCATCTTAAGATGACTCTTGATTACGTATATGAAAATAGGGCCCTGGCATGGTCAGTGTTTTCCCTGCATATCCGATACAGCCAAGCATATGAATACTATTCTAGAATACGTCCGACAAGAACAAAAGAGGCATACATAATTTCCCTGTTCAAGCCCGGCTATTTCTGGGTATGTGGGGAAACACTAAGCTGCATATCCCCGGTCAAGTCCCAGCTATGCTTATGTACTGGGTGGCTGGGTTTATAATTGATAACCCAAAGCGGAATACATGTAGTCCATTCACCTCTTGGTACCTATCATGGCCTGAAAAAATGGGTTTTTTCCCGGCAAGCGATTCCAAATTTCCCTCCAAAATGGAATGCATTTCTTAATGAAAGAGTAACATTTCCCTCCAAATACCAAAATTTCCCTCCAAATGCTCAAATTTCCCTGCAAGGAGCTTTCCGTATTGCCTATTTTTTCAGCCTGTGGTACCTATATTAATTTGTCTCACTGCAGGGAGAGAGACGTGATATGTCTGGAGAGTAGATGTCGTTACAGAGCTTTGAAGGCCAGGTGGAAAGCCATGGAATCAGTACTATGTCCCCATGCAGTCAATTCACCACATCCATGGAAGAACACTGTGGAGGATCCTTTTACCTATAGCAATGACAGTCAGGCAAAGGGTAAGGTTCAAGTCTAGGGAAAGTTATTCTGCGTAAAACCGTAAGGCCAAAAAAAACAAAACAAGTTTGTTTCCAGTAGTGCGCGCGCATTTTATTGAGACGCTTGATTCTTGCGAATTTAATTTTGTTAATAGAAAAAAATGGGAACAATTATTGTTAGGGTGCCATCTTTTGTGGAAATTGTGTCCAACGTGTTTCAAGATGGCGATTGGCGACATACGGCAAATACGGAAGTGAAAATCCGCGGCGAAAATCACAACTTAGCGAGCATAACAGTAACAAAAATGCACAGTTTTGAATAATAATAATATTAAAAAACCCACCAAAAAGGCATTTCGCATTTGACTATTCAGGCTTGCTACTGAAAACAAACTTGGTTTTTTTTGTGGCCTAAAAAACCTGGTTGATATAATCCGATTCAAAATTATGATGATAAACGCATCATACCCAGGTACTGCATCTCTGTATGATTCAGTTGCATTGTGTTTAGGAAGGCATGCACATGTATGTTATGAACGGTGTAAAGGATTGTGATTCAAACTATGGTTATGAGGTCAGTCCATGTGGACGCATGTTTGGGTCCTGATGGGACCAGACTCAAACAAAAACCTTGAGCCATGCTAACAATGTGTCTGTCTGTCAAATCACTCTCTTTAGTGCAACATTGTTTACGGACAATATATACAAGAACAAAAAAAATGAGCTAGCATGCTTGCTATATGAAATGAAAGTAAGAAAGTGATGGAAGAAAGAAATGAGTTATGAGTGCCATTCCCTACAATTCAAGTGAACAGTGTTTCCTTTTACTTTATATTGATTTTCCTTTCAGATACTAACAATGGGAATGAGGAATGTGCCACAACATCAACAGATGAATCACAACAACAGCTACAGTTTTTAGAATTTCAAGCAAAGGTATGACTTGAGCCTAATTTGGAGTAGCTATTTAGTATACTCTGTACAACATGTTTTCATTTCAATTGTTATTGTAACATTCCACACCCTACCAAAAATGTGATGCAAGCATTTGTGCCTTAAATCATGTTGCCTGTAGTAACACAGACGCAGTGGTTTAAACCACGTGGTCAGGGCCAGAACAAATGTTCA
The DNA here is from genome assembly GCA_035610835.1 of Ophiura sarsii. Lineage (NCBI taxonomy): Eukaryota > Metazoa > Echinodermata > Ophiuroidea > Amphilepidida > Ophiuridae > Ophiura > Ophiura sarsii. The sequence goes on along the minus strand of CM069450.1, from coordinate 44,044,670 downwards.
TTTCCCGGGAGCCAATTTCATCAGACCTCAAATTTACAGCGAGATTTTGGGAAAAGTTGTGACCCACATCGGGCTGTCATCATGTTGATATCCAAATTGGAATGTTGATATATTTTATGAGCTTTTATATAATATTAAGGCTGTGGAAGTTTTAATTTAAACATTTCTAAAGTTAGCTAAATGGCTAAATGCAACCCCTATTAACATTAAAGCCACTAAATTTGCTGTTAAAACTTGCTCATTTCATCTGAACATTGCAGGATTTAATGTTCTTGAATCATTCGCGGTTGCGATCGTCAATTTTGTTAGTCGCCATCTTATTTTTGAGATTGCTTAATTCTTAAATAAAGGCTATTCTATGTTTTTCCATTAACCTTCATTCACATACATATATAGGGATACTCACAGAGATGTCAGCCTCAAATCTGATCTCAAAACAATGTAAAATGTCAATTTGGGGTTTTAAGTTCCCCATTTATTCACAAAATGGTGGCGTTTGTTTGGGATTTCCCTTAACTCATGAGATTATGAATTGGAAAAAGGGTGGTGGGGAAGAGTGTTTCACTTCTTACAATACTTGGCCTTTCTTATCATTTAACTTTGATATGTTTTCAGATTTTCGCAGACAGACAACATTTAGACACAGACAACTTAGAACAAATCCAGAAAAGTTTGCGTATTATTGATAAAGATGTACCAAGGACAGATAGAGATTTACCCTTCTTCAAGTAAGTCTATTATGGGCTTATTATAACCCCCTTTTGCAAATAAATAATTGAAATAACTTAACAGCATACAGACTAGCATCTATTTGTGAAGTGTTCATTTCAAATATATAAGTGACTCATATTACCTGTGTTGTTTTTTATTGCAAATACTTTTTGATGGTAAGACACCAAAATGACATAATAATGAACAGGATCTTAGCTTATGAATTTTTAGACCAATTGACCACCACATTCCAGCTGGACACTGCTTCAAGGCATTGTGGAACTCAATAGACAGATACTTGGTGAAAGTGTTACAAACTCTTAAGATTTCTATTGAGAAGCCTCAACTTTACTACACAATAGTGACCCTATAATAAGCTTCATGACAAAGAACCTGAACCTGGCTTGGTTCCACAGGAATCTTAGCTTGCATCAAGCTGGCCTTGAATTAAAAAATGGAGAGGGCATGCAATTGAAGACAATTTGAAATCCTATCATCGTCATGACAAAGAACCTGAACCCGGCTTGGTTCCACAGGAATCTTAGCTTGCGTCAAGCAGGCCTCGAATTAAAAAATGGAGAGGGCATGCAATTTAAGGCAATTTGAAAAGGTCACCAACTTTCTCCAAGGCAATTATATACTTTTAAGTGAAAACAGCCAGAAATTGAGGGCATTATGGCAACTAGGTGTGGCATCGAAGGCAATTGCCATTGACGTCTTAAATTAAGGCCAAAAATGAAATTGTAATGTTGTCCTCGACCGCCCGCTCGTCAGATTTAGGGTCGCTCCGATTTTTTTTTTCCAGATTTATTTTTCAGATTTTATTTTTTAAACAGTTTAAATGGCATTGAATATTAAATTAAGTGTTTATAACATATTATGTGTGACTCTTAGAGTGATTACAACTTCTTGTTGGCTGAACTTTGAGCTTCCGCTGGTATAAGAAAATTTAAAAACAAAACAAAAAACTGCCCGCCCGCGACTCCTCTCTGAAAGCTGTGGAGGACAACATTACTTCTTTTTTTGGGGGCCTAATTTGAGCTCTGGCTTCAAGTACTGCAGGAACTATGCAAGACTATTTACTTGGTCAATATTCCGCCTGTTTACATGACATCTTTTTACTTTCTACAGAGGAGAAAACAATCCCAATCTTGGTAGATTACGAGATATTCTCATAACATTTGCTGTCTTCCATCCTGGTAAGTTTGTATTTCATGGTAAACTGTATTATACAGGGTGGGGGAAAAGACACCAGCTGGACACTGCTTCAATCCATTGTGGAACTCAATAGACAGATAGTTGGTGAAAGTGTTACAAACTCAAAGATTTCTATTGAGAAGCCTCAACTTAACTGCACAATAGTTACCCTATAAGCTTCATGACAAAGAACCTGAACCTGGCTTGGGCCCACAGGAATCTTAGATTGCGTCAAGTAGGCCTCGAATTAAAAAAAGGAGAGGGCATGCAATTTAAGGCAATTTAAGTTTGTATTTCATGACAAACTGCATTATGCAGGGTGGGGGAAAAGACACCAGCTGGACACTGCTTCAAGCCATTGTGGAACTCAATAGACAGATAGTTGGTGAAAGTGTTACAAACTCTAAGATTATTTCTATTGAGAAGCCTCAACTTAAATGCACATGCACAATAGTTACACTATAAGCTTTGTGGGGAAAAGACACAGTTTTCACTTAGTGTAACTTTTGTGGTTAATTATGGTGGAATTCAGAAGTAGTGCGCTTTAGGTGCAAGGCAAATAGCAAGTTATTTGAATAAATGAACTGCATCATATGTTTTTGTCATGTGACACTTGCAGGTAGGTGTTCCGATTGCTGGCCCGATTTTCATCTTGATGTTTTCCCTTCTACATGAAGGGTCATCCTTAAAATAGTTGTATTCCAAAGTTTGAGTTGTATAACTTCAATGGTTCTTATTTTAGAAGCAAAAAGGTGACATAAAATTTGCCCATTGAGTAGTACACAAACTGGCTGGGTGGTTAACCACCTTTGGCAGTAATTCACAGCATTTAAGCCTATAAACGTCTAAACGGAACATATCTTGCGCCAAACATTTCACTGAAATAATGAGAAAAATATGAAGTTTCTTCTGATATCAAAATCGTAAGTGATCGGAACATCCACCTTTAATTGTACATTGTATTTACGTGTACCCTGTACCTTAATTATACTGTCGTCTCTTAGGTTTAGTCTCATAAGAAAGCTAATGTCTGAGTCCTATTGCTAACTGTGTTTTTGCACTTTTTATTCTCTTGTCGCATTAGTATAAATTGAGTACTTGATGAAACTGGCAGACATTGCATATTGCAATTTAATGAAAAAATTAGATGTGTTGAATGTTACTCTCAAAGCAGGTGTTAACATGTTTGAACTGCATTTTGGCTGATTTCCATTTTCAGCTTGTTCATTCTGTTTTACTAGCCGCAATTATGGGTTAAAAGCTACAAAATATGATTTTTTAGAAGCTCCCAATGTGTTGGCATTCTGTCATGTTTGAAGTCTGGTCATTCTGGTTATTTTAGTCATTTAGGATATTCTGTCATGTTTGAAATCAGGATTATAGTTTGATCAGCTCCAAATTGGTGAAGCCTCCTTACAGTAGCGAATGAATACTGAAGGACACAGGCTCGCGTGAAGGCAACAAGCGTACTATGCATCACATGCTTGCCTCGTGCGTGTAGCTGATATCGTGTGCGTGTGACCATAATCACGCACATATGCTTGGATTACTTTCGCGCACGAAGAGAAAAAACAATTTCTCACCAATTTGGAACTGATCAAATTACAGATAACCAGTAATATTTTCATATCTGCAATCATTCTTTTTTCATTCAATGATGAATAAAAACTGATGAACTGAATTGCTTTGTCTCTGTTGCTGTTATAGAAGTGACTTATGCCCAGGGAATGAATGATGTCCTCAGTAGATTCTTGGTTGTTATGGAGGATGAGGTGGATGCCTATTGGTGCTTTACTCTATTCATGGAGAACATCTTCAATGACTTCTTGGAGGATGGAATGCTGCATAAACTAAGTATGTATTTGTGGTGATAGTTGATAGACCTGCTATCTCCCTTAAAATTAAGACATTTCAAAAGAAAAAAATGTTTTGTTTTCTTTAAGATTGAAATGCTGATTTTCCTGCTGTAGTTTAAAAGGATAGCCTGCTTGATTTCCAAATAACTGTACTGAAAAGACTGCATATCCGACGAGCTTGGAATAGTCACTGTAATCGCCATGTTTCCTGTCAAATTGAAGCACAAATCTCTCAAAATTTATTTAGACAATACCACTTTACATTTTGTATTCATTATGGAAGGAGATAATGTCCCATGAATCATAATAATTCAAAAAAGAAAAATCCAAATTATTTACACAGTTCTTAATAATCTATTTTTTTAAATTATAAGACCTCTGTCACACATTGCATTTGATTAGAAAACACTTTTTAAGGGTGCCTATTAGTACTGTTTTGTATAGTGACCTCTAAATTGTTACCATCTTCGAAAAGATGACAATATTGCCTAAGATATTTGTCAATGAGATAAGACATTTGTTTTAGAATAGAGAGAATGAATGTTGCGTTCTTTTTCTTCTCCGTTTTCTTTTCACCATCAGCGTTAGTTCAACAACTCATAGAAGAGATTGATCCTGCCTTGATGAGACACTTAGAGGACTGTGATGTAGGGGATTTAATGTTTTTACATAGGTAAGCTTACCCACTGGAAGTCCCCATATTCAGTACTAGGTACACACTATGTGTAATAACAAGGGTTTGATTTTATGAATTTCTTTTATGGATTTCACTGCGAAATTAATAGTAACGTGCGCAAAAAATGTATAGTGCTTAACATAAAGAATAAAGAAAACTGTGCATAGGCAAATGATTGAATTGAGTACAATATGTTTGTTTAGTTTAGAATCATCAAACATTGGCAAGAAATTGTCAGGGATCTCTTATTGAAATATTTATCAATAAATAAATAAATGGGTCTATAGTTTGATCAGTTCCAAATTGGCGAAGCCTCCTTACAGCAGCGAATGGATACAGAAGGACGCAGGTGTCCATGAAGACAAGTAGAGCACTGTGGACCATATGTGTCACACGTGCATTTGACCAACATCGCATGCATGTGGACATTTTTTTTGGTATATAAAGAGCAAATGTGAACAATAGCCCAACAGACATTAACAAGGTTAATGAACTGAGTGATGAAACTGGTAACCTTTGACAGAGAGCTATGAAAGGCCAATCAAATGGTTCACTGCAACTCAGAAAATATGCATAATACAAAAAAACCCAAATGGGCAGGGGTTAAAAATGCCAATGAAAGTGGCATAAAAATAAGATAGAAGCCCAAACATAGAGAACAACATCAACATATTACTTTTGTATGTGGAGAGATAAAAACCGAATATTTCTCGCTAATTTGGAACTGATTGAACTAAAGATAATGTTAAATGGAAAAGTGGCTCTTGATTTGTCAACAAAATGAAAACAATTGTAAAAATGTGTTAAATATAGATATAGTTAATAGTTTAAATGTTTGTTGAACACAAAATATGTGTAATCATTGCAACCAATTAGGTAATTTTTTTATATTTTTAAATAACATTGTTTTGACAAAGTGCCTACATCTGTAATGGAAGAAATCATGTGAAAAAAATTATGTCACACACTTTAAAAGTGTTAATCAACACTTGCAATTGTGATCAATTTTCAAAACTATTGTTACTTTATTCTCATCAACAGGTGGTTACTATTATGTTTCAAGCGGGAATTTCCCTTCAATGAAAGCCTTATCATATTTGAAATCGTCTGCAGTCAACACATGGAATTGTCTTCAACGGAAACGGAGAGGATACGAGATGTGGAGAGAGCAAAAGACTTCCAGAAATCAGGTATGCTGCTATATAATATATAATGCTAAGTTAAGGCGTATAATAATATTTGGTGTTCAAGTAAACCATCTTAGAGGTGTGCAGTTTGACTTTCACCCAATTATTTTGTCTCAACGCAAAGATAAAACCCATAATATCTTAATTTCATAATTTTGAATGTACTAGAAACTGAAGGGGTGGGTAGTGGGGTACTTACATTACTTTGTGACGTGGAAATGAGGATGTGCCCCATATAAGAGCCTCCAAATCAAAGGCCATTGTATTTGAATGTCGGTTAAATGCTACCATACACTGAAAATAAATGACATTTGTTGTACATTTTCAGGAATTCAAGAAGAAGACATATATTTACTGTGTCATTTCTAAAAAACTAAAAATGTAGTGGGAATCCCTCTCTGAAAGATTCTCCTCGAATTCATGATCCTTAAGAATTCTCATAAACTTTTCTCATAAACGTTTGTGTTCTTATTAAATTCATCCATAAGAATCCATTGAATTCTTGTAATATGTGATATTTTAACCCTGTCCATCTCTCTACCAGTTCCTGTTAATTGGAGTTACAATACTGGAGATCTTATGGAGATCAGATTGATTAATTTTATGGAGATCAGATTGATTAATTTTATGGAGATCAGATTGATTAATTTTATGGAGATCAGATTGATTAATTTTATGGAGATCAGATTGATTAATTTTATGGAGATCAGATTGATTAATTTTATGGCGATCAGATTGATTAATTTTATGGAGATCAGATTGATTAATTTTATGGAGATCAGATTGATTAATTTTATGGAGATCAGATTGATTAATTTTATGGAGATCAGATTGATTAATTTTATGGAGATCAGATTGATTAATTTTATGGAGATCAGATTGATTAATTTTATGGAGATCAGATTGATTAATTTTATGGAGATCAGATTGAGTAATTGTATGGAGATCAGATTGAGTAATTTTATGGAGATCAGATTGAGTAATTTTATGGAGATCAGATTGATTAATTTTATGGAGATCAGATTGATTAATTTTATGGAGATCAGATTGATTAATTTTATGGAGATCAGATTGAGTAATTTTATGGAGATCAGATTGAGTAATTTTTTGGAGATCATATTGAGTAGTTTTGTGGAGATCAGATTGAGTAATTTTATGGAGATCAGATTGCGTATTTTTTATGGAGATCAGATTGAGTAATTTTATGGAGTTTAGATTGAGTAATTTTATGGAGATCAGATTGAGTAATTTTTTGGAGATCAGATTGAGTAGTTTTGTGGAGATCAGATTGAGTAATTTTATGGAGATCAGATTGCGTAATTTTTTATGGAGATCAGATTGAGTTATTGTATCGAGATCAGATTGAGTAAATTTATGGAGATCAGATTGAGTAATTTTATGGAGATCATATTGAGTAATTTTATAAAGATCAGATTGAGTAATTTTATGGACAGGGGAAGTATGAGATCTATTTACTCGACTAATTTTCCACTATTAGGGCAATTAAGTTGTGATAACCAACAAAAGAAAAATGCATTTTTGTTACCAATCGTTACTCATGTGCAAGGTTTACTTTCTAAACTTTTCAACTATCTTAGGTGGTGGACAGAGGACTGCAGCAGAGGTACTAAACACAGATTTCACATTTGAGCTCTTTGTGTGTGCAGCAATATTACACGATCATAGAGAAAAACTATTGGAGTGTGGTGACTCCGCCACAGTCTTCCAACTAATAATGAATGGGTGAGTATTGCAGAAAAGGTCAATTTATTTTCATAAACTTCTCAGATGTATAATCTATGAAGTGAAGCCTGTAGATAGAGTGGTGGTCATTGTGTCGGTCTTTCCCAACGTTTCTTAAATTTATTTCAAAAATTCTTTACAACTGAATTCAATTTCATATCATATTTATTCGCTCTGTCAAATGAATACAAATGTACAGGGTGATATGTTCTTCATTTGTTTTTTGTTGTTAAAAAAGGCAATCTTTTGACAAATTATTCAAATATTTTCAAATGTATTCCAGAAAGAAAAGAAAGAATATTGGGTAAAGGTCCTGACATCACAAGCTCTGAGTTAGTTGAGTCTTTTATGTAGATTTGTATATTAAGGAACTCAATGTGATCGACATCCTCATCCCCTCGATTTAACTGGATGATTATACTGAATATTTTATGCCATTGAAATCTTATTTTGTTCAAGATGATTCATATATATTTCTTGAATTGCTATGCTGTGTACTTTGGAAACAATGAAACAGAGCACTCCCAAGCTATTTACCACTCGCAGCCCTTCAGGTCAGGTTTTACACAGTGGTCTATGGGCACGTCATGACCTGTCTCACAAATAAAATCACTTGTATTTCAATAAAGATTCTTTGGATTCAAGGGATAATTCGTCAATACCTATTGATAGTACTTTGACTGTGTATCCATTCAGGGAATCTAGCCTGGGACATATTTTTGTGTGTTACATTACGCTCAATGTTGTATCTATAAAAGTGCACTGAAAGTATAGCCTGACTCACATAGGACCCGGGGCTGACTCCCATAGGACCCAGGGTGGTGCAATGTCCTGGTTCATGCTGTATTAGATTTCATCCTTAGGGAAGGGGTGAAGTATGCTAATCATTCTTTTGATTGCGATATGTTGCAGTAACTTCGAACCCTGACCCATATTGAAGAATCGCCAACAAATGGCAAATTTTGAAGTTTTTTTTGTAGTTTTGTAAATGGAACCATTTTTCGGAGCTCTCTTTCTTAACCTCAACTTCATAATACTATAGTTTGATCAGTTCCAAATTGGCGAAGCCTCATTACAGCAGTGAATGAATACAGAAGGACGCGGTCGCAAATGAAGGCAACAAGCGTACTGCACATTATATGCGTGACAGGTGCGTGGGGCAACAACCGTGTGCGTGTGGCCATTATCGAGCGAGCACTCTTGATTACTTTTGCGCGCGGAGAGATAAAAACAGAATATTTCTCGCCAATTTGGAACTGATCAAACTATAGTTTTGGGGACAAGATCAGGGAGAACTAGTGGGCCACATAAATGGGTGAAAATAGACCTGTGCTGGGAATCAAACCAGGGTCCCCCACCCTGTCTCTGACCAATATGCCTATAGACTGAGGAAGTGGGATCGACTGACATAGAGCTGCAGTAGAATGTGTAGCCTTGAGGAGCGTTAAGGGCTGAATGTATGCCACAACGCTCCCAACTGTTTCACACTCTCACACATGTGTATGAGTAAACACCACAACGCTCCCAACTGTTTCACACTCTCACACACGCGTATGAGTAAACACCACAACGCTCCCAACTGTTTCACACTCTCACACACACGTATGAGTATACACCACAACGCTCCCAACTGTTTCACACTCTCACACACGCGTATGAGTAAACACCACAACGCTCCCAACTGTTTCACACTCTCACACACGCGTATGAGTATACACCACAACGCTCCCAACTGTTTCACACTCTCACACACGCGTATGAGTAAACACCACAACGCTCCCAACTGTTTCACACTCTCACACATGTGTATGAGTAAACACCACAACGCTCCCAACTGTTTCACACTCTCACACACGCGTATGAGTATACACCACAACGTTCCCAACTGTTTCACGCTCTCATATGCGTATTAGTGTTCATGGTAAATACGCTGGTTCACCGCGATCATTATGTCATAGAAACACATAGCCAATGTGACACATGTAGGGTTGGCTGACTCTACTGCTTGGCAGTCAAGTGTTATTGTGGAGTATGAAAACAACATTTTCTGTTCCAATTATTTTATTAAAATAAAATTGCCAAATTACCTTTTGACACCTTTAGACCCAGGCATGCATCAAGTAAATGGTTCAATGAAGTCTCCATATAATGAACTTTCTGCCATCAAAGACAAGATGTCTTGGACGTAAAGTCAATAGTTCTTCATTTTTCCTTCCTAACCAATTTTGATTGATAAACCAAATTCCCCAAATCTCCAAGCAATTTTCAAATCACAGCCCTTCAGGTTCAATTTTACCCAGAGGTATATGGGCACGTCACGACCTGTTTTACCGATCAAAATCTAAGATCACTTGTTTTTCAATACAAATACCTTCTTTTGGAATGAAATATTAGAATTCTGTGTTTCATACTTTCAAAATTCAAGGAAATTTTGAAAAAATCACAAAACATTTTGATTAATAAAGTGCTTTTTTAACAAATTAAAAATGGCCTATTTCAAATATTATTTCAAATCAATTTGTATAAATATTGCATGCCCTAAAGAAGCCAAGCTGTGACAAACATCCCAATTTTTGAAACATATTATTTTATATCAAGCTAAGATGTGATGGTTGAAAAATAAATTAATAAAATAAAACAAATTGAAGCGGACCCATTGAGAACATTGGAATGATATACTTTTATTTTAAAATCTTGGTCTAGTGGTACTCCTGCGCCTTGTTCTCAAATTGATTTTAAAAAAGAATAAAAGAAATGCGGATGTATCAACCATCTAGGATGTAAGTTGTAAGGTATGGTCCTCAAGGACATTCCATATCTCTCCTGTGCTTCCAATACAATTTATCAAATCTAATATTAATTGGTTTGTGTACTAAGGGAATACATGTATATGTCATCCCAAGAAATCCAGAGATGTGATTTGTGTTTGACAGATTGAAGCGATTCCCAATTTGACTTTTTGATAGTCATATTTTTTATTTGCTTTATGTTTCGAACCAAAATACTATTATTACATTCATAATGAATTCTAGTTAATGAATTCCATTTGTAATAAGTTATTACGTTTAAGACATCTATTATAATGGTGTACTTTAAGTATGGCAACAAACATTTCCCAAACATCCAATACCAACTGATATCAAGCATTAGAACAAATTGTACATGCATTGGTCTCATGGTCCGCAAGTGTACAGTGCAACGGGTCATAAGTACTCCACATTTTCCATTATCATAACTTCCAAACCATACATGCCATTAACCCGGTATTTTCAGGCTTTGGTCAGTAGGAGTCAAACTTTTTAATGTTATTAAAACAAATGTCATGTCACTAGATTGAGAGTCCTAAATTTCTTACTTTTATCACCTTTATTTGAAAAGCAAATTTTCCCCTCTAAATACCACTGCGTAAAGCTATTTTAAGTACATTGTATGGTATATATCTTTGATTGGTTTTTTTCTCAGCTTGTCATATAAGCTTGATCTCTACGAAGTACTATGGCAGGCTGAGGAACCATTCCTAGCCTACTTCTTTCCTCAGTTTTGCGATTTTGCCAGGTTTTTTAGGAAAAAACAGCAAATTGAACAGGTCCATTAATTTTCCAAAGTTGTCAAACCGTTTGAAGAAACTGGTGAATCTCAAGATATTAAACCCATTAATTTACCAAAAAAGATATCAAAAGGGAGTCATTCGTTGACCAGATTAACCAGATAGTTGAAAACAGAACCCTTTGTAACAATGCATCCCTGTGACCTCATATTCACATAATGACCCAATAACCAATAAAAAGTGATATTTTTCCACCTCCTGTAATTTGATATCTGTGTTTTTTATTTTATCATAAAGAATGGGTAATGGAGCATCTACCCTGAAAAAATTATTTATTTTGGTTGAGTGGTTTTCAAGATATGGTCTATTGAACATTGCTTGAACAAAACAGACTTGTCCTTGGATCAAAGGCATGATTGAACACAAGTGAGACATCAAAACCTAGATTATTGCCGGTTCCAAACCTGGTTTGTGAAGTTCCGTGGACAAGTCTGTTTTGCTGAAGTAATGTTAAATGGACCATATCTTGAAAACCACTCAACCAAAATAAATATTTTTTTCAGGGTAGATGCCCCATTACCCATTCTTTATAATAAAATTAACAACACAGGTATCAAATTACAGGAAGTGGAAAAATATCACTTTTATTTTGGGTAAACTTTTTATTGGGTCACCCTGTAGTAGCCCCCTGAACTTCTGTAACCATAGTACTAGTACATGTCTTTGATTTGTTTTTTCTTAGCTTGTCCTATAAGCTTGATCTCTACAAAGTACTACGTCAGGCTGAGAAACTACTGCTAGCCTATTGCCGCAAGAAAGTGGTAGCCGACAGCTTTGAGTTGGTTGACTGACATCTAGCATAACACCAGCAGGACTCTAAGGCAAGAAGCAACCCGGAAAAGTGAACCCCTGGGATGGACCGACTGCCGACAGGGAGATTTTGAATTGCACTTTGGCAGGTATAGGTAAACCAGGATCCAATGCCCACGTAGCAGCAATACTATCTTGATTGAATTATTGCAATTGTTATTTGTATTTTTGATATGCGCATCATTTTTATACTTTTTAATTTTGTGTATTGTATATCGGGACCAGGATGTATCTAAGGTCTGAAAAAATGATGATTTGTTTGTCATTACCTGCTCTTAAGGTTTTGTGAATAGGATTTATTCAGTAATGGTGCTAATACGTGGCCAGTCGCATCAAAAAGACATGTAGGCAAACACAGTTTGGAGATAGAGACCCATTAAGTTGGTGAAACATTAAGATAACAACATGATCTTGTACATCTGAAATCCAGAAACTTTCGACAATGAATAATTTTATTTTAAATTGAGTTTGTTTCAACTGTTATTAAAGTCACAGTGCCTCCTACATGTCCATTTTGATGTGACTGGTGACATGAATTCTACATGTAATTTTTGTATAAAGAATACGCATGTGTAAGATAGATAAGATAACCTATCTTTATAAATATTGTAATATGTGCTGAAATTGAAGGAGTTATTTAAAAGTATCTCTGGGGTTTGCTACTACCTAGTTTTGACCAAAAGTGGATTTAACCACAGCTCTGGAAATAACGCTTGTAAACATTGACTCCACACAGTGATTTGATACAACTCTGGCATTTTTGTAATCAACATTTGTAGATATTTGTTTTATAGTATACGAAATTATTTATTGAATTGATATATTATGCTTGAACTGACATTGAAATATGAGCAGAAAATGTAGACAACTTTAAGGTGGGCTCTTTTTGGTCCCTGGATTTTTTACATTCATATCATTTTGCTGTCTCAAAATGTGTATGTAATTATAACTTGAACCAATTCATAGCATGTTATATTTTCTACTTCCTGAAATGGTTTAGGCATTTGTTTGGCATTATAGGCTTAAAATAAGGTTTTGTGATAGCATTTTTAAATTTTTGTTGACTATTTTGTCTGAAGAAGACACAAATATTGTAAAAAGGGGATAGAAAATCACAGTTGTTCGGGGAGTGTAGCTGTATGTAAAAATGGTTAAAAAAAGTTTAAAATCTCAGCATCTCTAGGTTTTTTAGAATCTGTCGGCTTACAACAAAGAAATAATATATATTTCATAGGCCTCATCTTACTCTTCATTCAACCTATAAAGCATTCATTACTTGTATACACTCGTAAGGGAAGGTGATAGTCAGTGTGTATGTAGGTTTAAGGCTTATCATCACATGTAGAGGAAGCCCGCTCTGATTATTTCCACTCAAGCCCGCTCTGATTATTTCCACTCAATTCACACAGGAAATAAGACACAAGACAAAATGTAGATTTCATTTCAAATTTAAGGTAGAATTTCCCTTGAGGATGCATCATACAAAAATCAAAATTAAACTTATTTCTTGACCATCTTAGTTTGGAACAACTTTAAACCTTATACACTAGTGACCTTCAAATTTGGAGATGGTGAAGGTGAAGTATGAATTTCAAAATTAATGAGTAAAAATTGAAGAATTAATCAAGACTTACCTAGAAAGATGAATTTTGATTGAAGTTCTATGCCCATCCTGGTGAGAATTTTACCGGGGTGGTGGCATCACAATTTTCAGGTCTCTTGATCTGATTGGACATCTGTTTGAATGTGTCAATCCCCATTTCTTTGGCGAACATTCTATTTGCCAAACCAGGCTCAACACACGGTCCAAATTCAACCTTGTCCTTGACATTCAAATCCTCAAGAAATTTATCAAATTTCCTGTCATTGCCATCAGATGTCTTCCCGGACTCCAAAATTGGTTTGTTTGCATCGGTAATATCCATGACCTCAGCCGGGTCAGGGTCATCGCGATCCACATCCGGGGCACTGCCCTCGACCGCTTCACCAAAATGATGATGATAGTCCGCCGCCGCCTCATGATCGTAATATTGCGCCTGCGGGTAAAAGTAGTCCCCTCCATCTGGAGGGTATTGGGGGCTGGGGCTGGTTGACCCTGTTTGAGGTTAACAACCCCCTAAACTAGCTTGTCCATGTTTACAGCTAAAGCTGACACTTCAGCACACAAATCATCTTGTTTTGGCGTAGTACAGACACTTTGCTCCTTGACGGAGCATTCCCAAATACGCTTTCCCAGTTTGATTCCATCTTTCCAGATTAATCCTTGTTGTTGATACTGCAAATATGTGTATCCTTCCAAGTCATCATACTTGAAGTCCCCTTCTTTGTCGCCCAATGTGATTATGCGTTGCGAGACGTCACAGTTGTAATACTGTAAACAATGATGACCGTAATTTAAAACATGGATATGTAACTCGTAACTAGCAGGGGTGGCGCTAACTTTTAAAACAAAGGATTTTCAAAGCCCATGAACCCCCCTGAATTAAAAAAAATGGGGCACTTAAGTTATTGAAGAAGAGATACAAGAAGAGGTTAGTCCTTCAGAACTGAGGAGTTTTATAAATGATGAGTTGCTGTGCTTAACCCCTATGAAACAGAAGGAACATGTAAGAACTTACAACCATTGCACAATACAAGGAATAAGTTAGTGTTATGCGCCCTTACAAACACAATGAATAGATTATTTTGATTTATTTTTAAAACATGCTTATGGTCATATGCCACACAGATATATGCATCCTTTTCCTGGTCTTGTTCATCTTCCCCACGGGCAAGTTGTTTCAATTCCGTATCTAATTTCCTCTTTGTGGTCTTTAATTTGTCAATTGTGTTATAGAGTTTGACAACAGTTGTTTTCTTGTGTTTTCACATCAGACTGGAATTGAGATTTTTTCACGATTCTCGTCGATCTTGATTCTTCTGGGAAAAAGGCGACTGTCTCATTTTCAGTAATTCAACCTGCTCTTTGAGTGTTTGAATTTCCTCGTTGGCTTTCTGGATTTCGTTTTGGAGCTTGTCATTTTCAGATTTAGCACAGTCCAGTTCAAATTTAGAAACACTTGGTGGAGTAGTGGAGTTGGGTGTATTTGCACCACGTACAGATGGTATAGTTGGAATGTTGTTTCTTCCCATTTAACAAAATTTTCTAAATTCTCCTTACTTTTGTTCTTGTCACTTTGAAAACGCCATCTGACTACCTTTAGATTTCTCCAACTGTCCCCAATACTTCTTGCATTAACATTAGAAGGGAAATCCTCAACAAGGAGTTTCAACCATCTAACTGCATCATCCCATGTGCACTTCTTTTTTTCCTTATGTGTAAACAGTTGAATTACATGCTTATTCTTCAATTCTCCTTCCAATGGCTTGATTGCTGCATGATTACCGGTTGACAAACTCTGCAGTAAATCATCACTCAAGTTTGCAGATGGTCCTGGATTCATCACTACATCACCACATACTCTCCAAATGTTACACTGGGGGGGGGGGGGCAAGTTTGGTCTGTAGTGTCATATATCCTATAAGGAAATACCAAAACCAAAACATATTAGTAACAGATTTTTCGGAAAAAGTGTACTAGTATCGCCCGATACTAGAACACCCAGTATCGACCGATACTGGTACAAAGTCAGTGTTCCAGTATCGGTCGATACTGGCACACATAAAATGTCCCAGTATCGGGCGATACTGGAACAAAATTATGTACCAGTATCGTTCGATACTGGGACAAATCTCACTGGTATCACTTGTACCAGTATCGACCGATACTGGAACATAAAAATGTTCCAGAATCGGTCAATACTGGAACACAATTTGGTGTTCCAGTATCGACCGATACTGGAACAGTAAAATCGTACCAGTATCGACCGATACTGGCAACTTTTATGTTCCAGTATTGAACGATTCTGGTATACCAGTATCTGGGACCTAAAGTACACTTTTTCCGATTTTTCAAGCTTCCAGTGATATTTCAGTTCGCTTTTCATCTATCTCCCTAATCCGTTTTTGCGCTTCAAGACTAAGACAACAACATGACAAAAATACCCCACTTGAGTAAGTCATAATTTACCACTTGTTCTATGGTAAGACTGGAAAACGCTCCCAACATATTTCTATCACTTTTATCATGACCGATGAGTGCTGTTCCCAAATACTTGTGCCATACTTGTTTTGCCAACCATTAGCTTCAACAACGCATTCAAACTTCAGAAGAAAAAATATCTCCATATCATCACCCTCTCTATAATACTGGTACCTCTCCCACCTTAGTTTACAAAATAAAACACACTGCAACATAAAAAAAGGAACCAATATTTTCACACGCAGCAACATATTCCAAAACAAATTTAGTTTTGACTTAGCCCTAACACCTCTCTGCATCTATGTTCAGTATACCCAGAACCATTAGCACACTCGCTTACCCCTTTATGTATGTTCACATGTCTCCTCAGCGCAAATTAATCTTCCCGCAACCCACATCCAAGGCACAAATCCATGTAAATGATCAACTATATTTCACGACTAGACAGTTAATTTCACGGTATAAATCACTCTGCGATGTGACCAACGCCTCGTCCAATTCACAACGCGTTGAATCTTGGTATAAAGAACCCCCCTGAATTAAAAAAAATGGGGGCTCAATCCCAAAACCAGGGTTCTTGAAAATCTTGTCCTATAAGTGACACACTGACAATCCGTAGTCCTCATAGGCCTGGCCCGACCGACCTGTACCGGGATTTTGTAGCAAATAATTATGTTATAGAGCTGCAGCACTGTGTGTGCACTGAGAGTGGGACCCAGCCACTCATATTCAGGCTAGGGAGTAACAAGGCTAAGACTCAGTCCCTCATATTTAGGCTAGGAAGTAACAAGGCTAAATAAGGGACACATTATTTAACTTTAACTTTATACCATTTATCATGATGAAAAATAAAATTGACACACTTCAATGATTTCTCTCAGTCTCAAACTCAATTTAATCTGATTATCTGACAACAAAGTTTCAAACACTGGTATAATGATAATCAAAGTTAAAAAAGGATTAGTCTGTGAATATCTTGATTAAGCTGAGAACTTGAGCTCAGATCTTCCTTGCAGCGGCAGCCTGCCATAAGGATATGGATTTATCAAAGATGAAGTCCTCTAGACTCTTATCAACTGAGGCAATCGTCATAAGCTGATCAAGAGACTTTGTAGACAAGTGGCTTCGAAATTTTGTCTTTATGTGTTTTGTCTAGAGAATGCTCTCTCACAAGACACGTAAGCCATGGGTGTTGTCATGGCTATGGCAATCAGCAGTGCAGTGTTGAGATATGTTTCAGACCAGACTGTGGTTATTTCATTAGAAAATACAGCTATTGCATCAGTATCAGTAGCCCTGCCAGATTTCTTTTTCAAATTCTTTTTCTTGTGGTCTTGCAGCAAGTGTCTAACTGCAGGCCACTCTTCCTTCATATCAGTTTAGCTGCATTAATGGACCCGACTCCAGCAGCAGCGACTCTATCAGCAGCTCCATCTCCATCACCTAGTTCACGCTCAGGCTCGCCCTCATGCCCCTCATCTAACATTTGATTCGGTTCCTTTTTTGTGTGAACTCCGTATCCAAATTGTGTATATCTGCTCCAGCTTCACCTACCATGTTTGTGTCCTGTAAGCTCTCCCATTCTTTCATTGCTGCATTCACCGTGTCCGTCATACCCACCATCAGGTGCAACCCACAGAAGAATTGGTATAACTTCGTCAAGTGGGTGCGTGAAGCCTCTGATATTGTATCCCAATCATTATAATACAATGGCATACCTTCTTCCTTGAATGTTGCAAGGAGGCCATGGAATTTTGTCTCTGTCTTTGCTCGGTCTGTCATGGTGGATGTAATTTTAGTCAATATTTTGTAACCAGTATTTTCTTATTATTTTGCATGTATCTGTGATGTCTTGTAATATTTCTTGCAGTGTGTCAAATGTGGTTTGCGCACTTTGATCTGCCATATGACGCATCCCCAAAATGTATGAGTTCTCATTGTCATCATTAGCTACGAATGCCTCGTAGCACTCGCCAAATTTAGGCGTTTCATCACTCTGCAATGAAATATTGCCTGCACTGACCAACCTCTGAATATGTGCCTGAGATAAAGCTAACATCTCTTTGTTCATGTTTCTGACAGAAGAGGCACTAGGCAGTTGGTCGATTTTGGCCTTTGCTAGATTTAGGACACTGTCAATGACCAATGGTATTTTGCCTTGTGCCACATGATTCCCTAAAAGTTCATACACACACTTTCGTAAATTACTTGTGAAAGAACCTTTCTCCAGCAGTGTGAGTTGTTGATGCTCAAGCTCGGCCAATTTGGTTCTCCACATTATAGCTGCATCAATGATGGTGGCATTGACCTCTTTGCATTGAAGAAGTTCTTCTCTCAAGTCCCATATCTTTTGCTCAGCTCTCACAAGCTCATCTTCAACACCCAACAAGTATTGTCGTATGAATCGTCGTTATGCATAAAGACTTTGCTGAATTCGAAAACACAGTATTTAACGAATGTAGTTTCTTAGAAATCGTTATAGTAACTCTCTGAACAGCATGAAACAAGTCTAGTTTGACTTTCACTTCTCTTCGAAATACTTGCTGCAGTTTGTTTCTCCATGAGCAGCAATTGTCTATTATTATCAGTTTGGGTATTTTATTTTGTTTTTCAAACTGTTTGTTCAAGGCAAATAAATCCTTTTCAACACATTCAAATTTTTGCGAAGATGGAAATTTCCATTTGAGGACTTGTCCAATCTCATTCATAATTGCGAAGAGACTACCAAATTGCTTGGTCCACCGGTCATCATTCTCTCGATTACATCCAATATTACCTGAAATTAGAATTTTTTTTATTAGTTTCTTATACTTACTGATGGCAATCATAAAAAACACAGTGTTAGTATTGGTATTTCATGATCATCTACAGCCCAGCAGAGGCACATTTTCTTCCACCACTTGAAACTTTTGTGATTAAACATGCTGTGCCACATTTGTTGATCCGCCAAATCGACGCCCCTCATATACTTGGTACAGAGCTATATGGCATTTGGTTTTATGACCTCATGTTCATGATTTTCTGCAGCCTTATCTTTCACAGTTTTCCTGAATGTTTTGTCATTGTGAATTGAGGTCACAACCGCTTCCTTTTTCTTGTCCTGCCATACCATGAACCGTAATCGACCATCTCGATCGAAAACTGACGGGTCCTCCTTCTTTGGTCTCGCGGCTTTTATTACATCTGGCGTCAGCTGCTGATTGACACGGAGCATACCACATGTCCCAGTCCAGTGATTAGATAAATCGTTGTACAGGATTGGAGAGGAAAAGAAGTTGTCCATATAAACATGGTGTCCTTTATCAAGTAGTTCATTTTCCCTCATTAGATTCATCTGTTGTTGATTCTGCGACGTTCCATACACAAATACCCCATTTATGTGGTTTGTTGGGGTTATATTGTTTTAAATAAGTCTGGTCCTTGATAGCAATTATGCATTCATCAATGCTAATCTCTCTCTTGGGGTAGTAGCATCGTTGCCAGTTTTTTATGAAGCGGCTGGTTATATCACAAATCTTGAACAGTCGATCATATCCAGGCAAATCACGAGCAACTGCGACTGCATTATTGGCGCAATGGAGAAATTTTAGGATAATAAGAAAATCATCCCGCGACATGATATCCGAGATTGGCAGCTTCATGAGCTAGTGTGCAAACTGAAGGTTGGCAAGGAAACAAGTCCCATGTACATCATGATTGCAATGAACCCTGTCATAGTACTCCTGTTGATAGCCGTCCATTTCTTTGCAGTTGGTGCTTCCGGGTTGTCGTCGATGAATTGTTGGGCATAACGGTTCGTCTCTTCCACAAGGACATCAATAACATCGGTGTCACCACCAACATCACCCCCGGTCAGCATCGTGTACCAATCACTAGGAACAGTCAAAATCCACAAAGTACCCCTTTCGGTCTACAACCCTCCACATCGGTCCACAATCAGTCTACAATCCTCCATAAAACATGAAAATCAATCCACACAGTGGATTCCTGGCTTTTACAAAATCCACACGGGTCCACACGGGCCAACAACCCTCCACAATCAGTCTACAACCCTCCACATCCAGTCTACAATTATAATTTTAATGACGCTCGAGACAACAATGTTATCGAAAACGAAAATGATGCAAAGGATGTTTGAACTGAATTATGGGAAATCTCTAAGGAAGTTACCGTGGTCTCTTCAAGAGCAAAGGTCATTACCCAGTAACTGGACAGCGTTTGCTCATAGCTGGTGCTACCGAAATATCGATCGACAGTTGAATAAATGATCAGGTCGTAAACCTGTGCCCTAATCTCATCATAATAGGGGTATCTCTTGTCTGGAATGAAGAGGGACATCCCATAAGTCCACATATCCATGACAAACAGGTATTGTAATAAACCTCTCTTTTCTTCTTAATGCTTCAGGCACTAGATCCACCAAGGTGCCCTGATACCTTACATTCTGGGTCACATCCTGCTGAAGATGCTGTGTTTGAGTCGTCACTATAGCTTCAATGATAGCATCGGTGATAGATTTCAAGATCTTATCATCGGTCATGATGGCGGACTGCAGCTTGGACGCCATGTCATTGGAGGTTCCCGTAGGGAAGAAGCTCCACGTTTGTTGTGGCGTTTTTGGAGATTCTGGGTTTGGTAAGTCCACATTTTCTGCCTGGTTATTTCTTCCACGGCGAGAAAGTTTGGGGCCTTTGCCAGACATGTCTTCACTCTAGACTTGATAATGTGAAGCGTAGAAGAACAGTTCTCGTGCATATGTGTTGGTAAAGGTGAAATGTTGGTGGTTTATTGCGGAGCATCAGTATAACCATCAGTATAACCATTCAAATGAGTGAGTGTACAACATGCTCTCAATAACACTGAGTGAACTGGTCAATATAACTGTTAACAGTCATGACAGTGTATATATTTCAAAAAATGGAGGGACTGTATGTCGGCCACCACTGCTGCTTGTAAATCTTTCATTAATGGACCAAACACCTGCTCGATATTTGATCTTGTGTCCTTGCCTTCAAATAGTCCAAGTGTAGTTTGGCTTTTTGAATGGAATGGCTGTCTTGTGAATTTATGACTTAAAGAATTGATTGTGTACTCTTTTTCCCCCTTTGTTGCCTGATACATGCAGCCACAAAGTGTCTTCAGGATCAGGGCTTGACTTGTCAGGCTTGTTGTTGTCATCATCACTTATCCAAGAAGTTGTTGGCATATATCAAATCAGAGCTTTCTTTGCTTTGCTTCGACGACGGCAGGCATTGCCCCTGGTCCTGCATTCTTACGATACTATTGTTTCAGGTTATTTATCTTGGTTTGGCATTCTTTGGTGGTCCTGTGGACACCATATTTCTTGAGTTTCGGTGAAACATGGTGGTACACCGCATTCCTCAACGTGCTGTCCACCATCTCTCAAATTTTCTTCTCGAAATACATAGTACCAATTAAAGACTGGGTTTATCTTTGACTGTTTATCAACAAACCGCACAAAAACATGAAAATTCACAGTCTGGCCCCTTTCTTCTTCTATTTCATACACCATGTTCCTCCACAAACTTCTGAGCCTGTAAGGAAGTTTCTTTGTAAGAACTTGAAGGCAGCTTGTATGATTGAGCAAAGCATGTACACTGCTCATAGTAATTTGAGTTTCTGTCAAGACCTCGATGATTGCCAAATCCTCCTCTGTCTAAGTTTTGCCTCTCGTGAGGTCTGCTAGATCTTGGCCGGCGACAGTAGCAGTAATTTTGAGGAGTGGTTGTAAATTAAGAACTGGATGTCGGAGGAATTTATGAAACGGTGTTGACCCGTGTAGCGTGTGTGAAGAATGTATCAGATAGCAGGTCATACAAGGGCGCGTCTGTGAGAAGTGGGGTATGAATTTCCGATGGTACCCCATTATTCCCATTAGCTTCCTGAGGTCCCCAACATTCTGTGGTGTATGTTTTTTCAAGGCTTCCACAGACACGACATCCTTTGGGTCAGGTTGATATCCTTTCGCTGAAATGATTTTCCCAAGATATTTGACTTTTCGTTTGAAGAGATCACACTTGCTGGGTCTGAGCTTCATGCCGTGGCCACGCATTCGCTGCAAAACTGTTCTCAGTCGTGACACTTGTTCCTCAAAGGTTGAACTAAGTACTAGCTATGACGTCGTCTAAGTAGCTGGTGCAAAAATCATAGTTCAGGTCTCCCAGACAATCCTCCATGCATCTTTGGAATGCAGCTGGAGCGTTCTTCAGCCCAAAAGGTATTCAAACCCACTCATATAGCCCCCACGGCGTGACAAATGCTGTTAATGGTCGTGACTGTGGATCCATGAAACCTTGATTGTAACCTTTGCCCTGGTCCAGGGTGGAAAACCAGGAGTTTCCTCCAAGGGAATTGAAAACATCCTGGATTCTTGGGATCGGGTGTCGGTCCGGGACAGTCTTGGCATTCAGTCCTCGGTAGTCCACGCACAGACGCAATGATCCATCACGCTTCCTGACACAAACCACGGGTGATGAGTAGGGGGATTTTGATTTTTCAATCCAACCTCTATTGATCAAATCTACCAGATAATCCTTCACTTCCTTATGGAGAGGTCTAGGTATAGACATGTAGTTCTTCTGAACATGTTCGGAATCGGTCAAGTTCATGAGCAAAGGTCAAGGGCAGAAACTTGGCAACCATAATCATCCAATCGAGGCTGGCATATCTTGAAGTACGGCTTGCAGGCTTGGTATATCGTTAATTTACACACTGGTTACACCCTCCCCTCCTAAATTGTTGGCGTCCTCGCCAACCACAGGTTTTAGCTGGAGCAAGGCCTGTATGATGTCAAGAGTCTTGAATTGTAACTGTCTCTCAGATGGAAGGACGGTAGTTGCTACTGATGATTGGACACTTTTCCCAGGAGCATAGTATTCAAGACGTTTCGGCTCTCTCCTTGTGCGTGCTGATCAGCATTCATCTGAAAATGGCTGAGTGGAAATGGTATAAATTTGAGGTATCTCAGCATCTTGGTCGTGTACTAGAGATGCAGAGGGGGCTCACTATCATTAACTGGAACACTTCCTCCTTGCTCTGTGATGTTGGGATGATCAAAAATGAGTTCATTATCCCTTATCACAGGGTCAGAGTAATCCATGGTTGGAGCAACATTTCTTTCAGCAGGCTGTGATGAAGTAACATCAGGGTCTATCTCCATAGCAGAATCACTGGATTCGAGTTCTCCGAGTTCTCCAATGCTATCGTGATCTGAAGAGTTCCCAACAGCTCCCTCGTTGGATTACATATCATGCTCTTGATTAACGTTCTCCAATGGGTTATGATGGACAGGCTCCACTGTCCGCCAAAATAGGCTGAACAGCTCAGATCCTTTGGTGTTGCTGGTTGGGAAATGAACAATGGGATACACAAATTTCCCCTTTCATTACAAGTAGATACTTTGCAATGTTGTCCTCTGGGGCTGTCCCCTTGGTAATATCTGCCTCGAAATTCCGTAATTGGTTCTCAAATGAACCTAGATCTATGAATCCAACGAGCTTGCCAGTGCTTCTCTCATAGACCAGGTCAGATGTTATTTTCATTTCGTCGTGGATAATTGTGACGAAACGACCGTGCGGCTTGGTGAGTTTGATGTCACAAAGTAGTTGCTTCACGGCATCAACATTAAATCTACTCTTCGGATTCGTCCAGTGGATGTACTTCCTTAATGTAGAGTTGTTTGGAAGTTTAATGGTGTCGCTCAGTATTTGGTAAGCTTTGGATGATGCCATCTGTAGGTTAAGGCACCACTTAATCATCATTAGATGCCACCGTCGACCCCTAGGGTCATCTGCTTGAAGAGTTTTCTGTTACTGCTCCCAGAAGAGACGACCGAAGGAGTCAATAGGGTAGGCATCCATGATACCAGCCGCAGATGTTTCCATTACTTGCTGCAGTCCATCTACAATGGCGCTATCCCCCACATCAATCCCACCATCTGTCACCAAATCAACGAGCCTTTGTTCCAGTTCCAATTGGGGGCTTGTCCCTTTCCAGGCGCCATACAATGCTAATACAACGGCAAAGATTTTGCCCGGTCCACATTCTTCGTACACCAGAGTTGACGGTACTCTACCATATTTAGATATCAACTGCTCATAATGGAGAGCTTTTAGTGCAGAGCCTCCAACCAGTACCATTTTAAGAAAATGTTGGGATGACACTGTCTCCTTTATCAGTTGGTAATATTCCCTCCCTGCATTTTCCATAGACCAGGTCAGATGTATTTTCATTTCGTCGTGGATAATTGTGATGAAACGATCGTGCGGCTTGGTGAGTTTGATGTCACGAAGTAGTTGCTTCACGGCATCAACATTAAATCCACTCTTGGGATTCGTCCAGTAGATGTACTTCCTTAATGTAGAGTTGTTTGGAAGTTTAATGGTGTCGCTCAGTATTTGGTAAGCTTTGGATGATGCCATCTGTAGGTTAAGGCACCACTTAATCATCATTGGATGCCACCGTCGACCCCTAGGGTCATCTGCTTGAAGAGCTTTCTGTTACTGCTCCCAGAAGAGACGACCAAAGGAGTCAACAGGGTAGGCATCCATGATACCAGCCGCAGATGTTTCCATTACTTGCTGCAGTCCATCTGCAATGGCGCCATCCCCCACGTCAATCCCATCATCTGTCGCCAAATCTTCGAGCCTTTGTTCCAGTTCCAATTGGGGGCTTGTCTCTTACCAGGCGCCATACAATGCTAATACAACGGCAAAGCTTTTACCCGTTCCACATTCTCCATACACCAGAGTTGTCGGTACTCTACCATATTTATATATCAACTGCTCATAATGAAGAGCTTTTAGTGCAGAGCCTCCAACCAGTACCATGTTAAGAAATTGTTGGGATGACACTTTCTCCTTTATCAGTTGGTAATATTCCATCCCTGCATTTTCCTGTAGGGGGAGTACTACGACCGACTTCATTGGCAGGTGGTCCCTTTCACTCGGTACCCACATGTAGTTTTCCGCACACTCCTTCCCTTCGGAGTTCAGCTGGAGCTTTGGTCCAAACACATAGACTCCAGTTGACTGTCGACCTATTCTCTGGTCGATCTTAATAGGCATCCTTTCTTGGGGGTGTAGCTGTCACAATGAAGTCCATGAGCTTGTTGTTAATCCAAAGCTTCAAATGTGTTGATGACAACAAGCAAATTAATCCGACCCTAGATATGCTCCTATCATCCAGCATCTGCTCCAATGCTTCTTTGTTATGGAGTATTTTGTAAGGAACAAACACGGTTATTTCCTCCTGTGTTAAGGAGCTGGTGACCTTAACTTGCAACCCTCCACTTTGATTGAGATTGCTCTGCTGTACCATTCACATGACCTGAAGTGTAAAATTCAGCATCATCTTAAACTTCCCTCCACTGTATCTTCCTGTCACACCATCTACCTCCACTAGATCCATCTTCTTCTTTTTTTTCAACAGCCCATTCGTCATTTTTGCTCCACCCTGGAGCAATTCTCTTTCTCTTTGAGGATCGGCAAGGTGCATCTTTTTTCTTTCCAAAGATTGTTTCTTGGATGAGAAGCTTGTCAGTCGAAACTGAGAAAGCCAGCTTCCTGGCACGGGATATCATCAGGCAATCTTCCTTAAGAACCGAAGATGGTGTTTTTTCAATAGACGAACAATTATCAATTTTTGCGGCAGAGGTGGCCGCCCCGATTCTGAAACTGTGAGGGCTAACGGATTGAGCCCAATATTTACTGACTGAGACATTGCAGACATAATGGGGCGGGAATTAATATAAAAGTTCTCACCACCTGCCACTCCTCGCGACGTATTCTCGGCAGTCATGGTTCCTGCTGTTTGTCCAGAAATTGACACCGCTGCAAAGGGAGCACACTTCTGCATTTCAAATTCACCAATTGGTGTTTCTTCTACCTCAACTTTCTTGTCCAAAATTGATACAAATGTGTTGATGACAACTTGCAAATAAATCCGGCCCTAGATATACTCCTATCTTCCAGCATCTGCTCTAATGCTTCTTTGTTATGGAGTATTTTGTAAGGAACAAACACGGTTATTTCCTCCTGTGTTAAGGAGCTGGTGACCATAACTTGCAACCCTCCACCTCGATCAAGATTACTCTGCTGTACTATTCGCATGACCTGAAGTGTAAAATTCAGCATCATCTTAAACTTCCCTCCAATGTATCTTCCTGTCACACCATCTACCTCCACTAGATCCATCTTCTTCCATTCGTCATTCTTGCTCCACCTTGGAGCACTTCTCTTTCTCTTTGAGGATCGGCAAGGTGCATCTTTTTTCTTTCCAAGGATTGTTGCTTGGAT
This sequence comes from Ophiura sarsii, assembly GCA_035610835.1. Lineage (NCBI taxonomy): Eukaryota > Metazoa > Echinodermata > Ophiuroidea > Amphilepidida > Ophiuridae > Ophiura > Ophiura sarsii. The sequence goes on along the minus strand of CM069450.1, from coordinate 44,018,486 downwards.
GAGAAGCTTGTCAGTCGAAACTGAAAAAGCCAGCTTCCTGGCAAGGGATACCATCGAGCAATCTTCCTTAAGAACCGAAGTCGATGTTTTTTCAATAGACAAACAATTATCAATTTTGCGGCAGAGGTGGCCGCACCGATTCTGAAACTGTGAGGGCTTGAAATCAGTCGGTGATAAGCCCAACAATTTTAACCCCTGTTTAAGAAACTGAGAAAAATAGATACTTTGCAATATTGTCCTCAGGGCTGTCTCCTTGGTAATATCTGCCTCGAAATTCCGTAATTGGTTCTCAAATGAACCTAGATCTATGAATCCAACGAGCTTGCCAGTGCTTCTCTCATAGACCAGGTCAGATGTTATTTTCATTTCGTCGTGGATAATTGTGACGAAACGATCGTGCGGCTTGGCGAGTTTGATGTCACAAAGTAGTTGCTTCACGGCATCAACATTAAATCCACTCTTGGGATTCGTCCAGTAGATGTACTTCCTTAATGTAGAGTTGTTTGGAAGTTTAATGGTGTCACTCTGTATTTGGTAAGCTTTGGATGATGCCATCCGTAGGTTGAGGCACCACTTAATCATCATTGAATGCCACCGTCGACCCCTAGGGTCATCAGCTTGAAGAGCTTTCTGTTGCTGCTCCCAGAAGAGACGACCAAAGGAGTCAACAGGGTAGGCATCCATGATACCAGCCGCAGATGTTTCCATTACTTGCTGCAGTTCATCTGCAATGGCGCCATCCCCCACATCAATCCCATCATCTGTCACCAACTCTTTGAGCCTTTGTTCCAGTTCCAATTGGGGGCTTGTCCCTTACCAGGCGCCATACAATGCTAATACAATGGCAAAGATTTTGCCCGTTCCACATTCTCCGTACACCAGAGTTGTCGGTACTCTACCATATTTAGATATCAACTGCTCATAATGGAGAGCTTTTAGTGCAGAGCCTCCAACCAGTACCATGTTAAGAAAATGTTGGAATGACACTTTCTCCTTTATCAGTTGGTAATATTCCCTCCTTGCATTTTCCTGCAGGGGGAGTACTACGACCGACTCCATTGGCAGGTGGTCCCATTCACTCGGTACCCACATGTAGTTTTCAGCACACTCCTTCCCTTAGGACTTCAGCTGGAGCTTTGGTCCAAACACATAAGACTCCGGTCGACTGTCGACCTATTCCCTGGACGACCTCAATAGGCATCCTTTCTTGAGGTGTAGCTGTCACCATGAAGTCTGTGGTATGCCCCTCACCATCACCATGATCACTGCTTTCAGGATTTTGTTGTCTTTGTGGTGTCTGTTGTCTGTGTGGTGTCTGCTGTCTGTGTAGTGTCTGGTGTCTGCTGTCTGTGTGGTGTCTGTTGTCTTTCTGTTGTCTGTTGCCTCTGTGTTGTCTGTTGTCTTTCTGTTGTCTGTTGCCTCTGTGTTGTCTGTTGTCTTTCTGTTGTCTGTTGCCTCTGTGTGGTGTCTGTTGTCTTTCTGTTGTCTGTTGCCTCTGTGTGGTGTCTGTTGTCTTTCTGTTGTCTGTTGCCTCTGTGTTGTCTGTTGTCTTTCTGTTGTCTGTTGCCTCTGTGTTGTCTGTTGTCTTTCTGTTGTCTGTTGCCTCTGTGTTGTCTGTTGTCCGTTGCCTCTGTGTTGTCTGTTGTCTGTTGCCTCTGTGTTGTCTGTTGTGGCTGGTGATAGACAGGATACTGTGGTTCTTGATAGACAAACCCTGGTGTTGATGGCTGAGGTAACTGTTGCTGAGGTGGTAGCTGTTGCTGAGTTAGCTGTTGTTGAGTTGCAGGCCTACCCATTAAATATGGTTGGTCATGACGGTAGTGACCAGGAGCTGGCAAATGACGCTGGTTGGCATGTGTTGGTGCCGGTGGAGGTGTTGGGTCCATTGTTCTCATGAACCCTGTCATCAATGTCTGAAACTGTTGGGCCCTTCTGTCTTCAGCCCTTCGCCGCTCTTTGAAGCTCTGCTGCATCATCATCAAAATTCCTTGCATAACAGTGGAATTCTCCTGTCTATTTGTTTTCTCTTCTTCTTTTATCTTTTCTTCCGCTGCTAGAAATCTGCGATCAGAGGCCGCTTGTATGTCTTTCATCTTTTTTGCCAAAGCGTTAACAGTCTTATCTTTTTTTGTTGGACGCTCATCACGCTTTGTACCTATAAATAATGTCAAATAAAAGAAAATTAAGTACATAGATAGCAAAGCATACTGAGCCATGTATGGTTTCCCCCCGTGGCCTAGCGGTAGATCTTCTGCCTCTGAACCCAGAGGTCCAGACTCCAGGGTTTGAGCACCGGGGGCATCAGAGCCCTTTTTGCCCTCGATATTTGGCCCCGAAAAAATCTTTGGAGAAGGTGCCTCAGGTGTTAGGGTTATGGAGCGATTTTTTTCATTTTTTTCTAATTTTGGTCTCATTAAACCCTACACTCTTGAGTACTAACTACGGACTACTACGATGCGGTGTGCTTGTGTCACCTGGCTCGGCAGTTTTTCAAAGAAATGATGGCCCCCAGGGTACACAGATAGCAAAGCATATGAGCTTGTTGTTAATTCAAAGCTTCAAATGTGTTGATGACAACAAGCAAATTAATCTGAACCCAGATATGCTCCTATCGTCCAGCATCTGCTCCAATGCTTCTTTCTTATGGAGTATTTTGTAAGGAACAAACATGGTTATTTTCTCCTCTGATAAGGAGCTGGTGACCTTAACTTGCAACCCTCCACCTTGATCGAGATTACTCTGCTGTACCATTCGCATGACCTGAAGTGTAAAATTCAGCATCATCTTAAACTTCCCTCCACTGTATCTTCCTGTCACACCATCTGCCTCCACTAGATTCATCTTTTTTTCTCTTCAACAGCCCATTCGTCATCCTTGCTCCATCCTGGTGCACTTCTCTTTCTCTTTGAGGATCGGCATGGTGCATCTTTTTGCAGATGTGGATTGTGGCAAGATGGCCACATCACCCACATATGACCACTTTGAGTCGTTATTTATGGTCACACACTTAGATGTGAAGTGCTGAGGGTCAGCCTTCTTGCACCTAGCTGCAATTTGTTTCACCACTTTTCCTTGCAGGGTATACTAGAACATCTACCACAAGCGCAAATGTCTGCTTGCTCGTTGCCACATTGCAGATTTGGATTGTGGCAAGATGGCCACATCAACCACATATGACCACTTTGAATCGTTATTTATGGTCATACACTTAGATGTGAAGTGCTGAGGGTCAGCCTTCTTGCACCTAGCTGCAATTTGTTTCACCACTTTCCCTTACAGGGTATACTAGAACATCTACCACAAGCACAAATGTCTTCTTGTGGTGTATGGATTGTTTTACCACACTGTTCCTCACCTCCTCTCTCTGGATGCTTCGTCATGAAGTCATCTACAACCCTAATGAAGGCATCTAGTGGTTCGCCCTCCTCACTTCTCTGGCTGTAGAGTGTGCCACACTGGAACATTTGAACAGTAGGCATGATGCACTGATTCCAGTGGTCTATTAATTATAAGGCCTCCTTCAATTCTGGCATGCCTAAGTATTGGAGGAAAATTAAGGCGCATGCCAGTTCCAGAGCATATTTCGCACTGCTTCAACTATTACAGTCCAGAGGTGCCTTGTTATTTTTTCTTTTGCCCTTGCCCCGGACTCTGCAAGTTCTTCCTTGGTGAAGACTAAATCAATAGCTCCATTCAAAAGCACTATCGCGAGTGCGGAGAAGAAGGTGGCGGCAAATCTATCTTAGAATTTACTGGGATGTGGCGTTTTTTGATGAGCCATGCGAATATATAGGGTGATCCCTTTCACAAGCGGGCATCCTGCATACATGCGCCCTCGTACATCTCTCATCTAAACGGCATCGACCCTCGTTATATAGCCGACATATCTCTCGACCCTGCTTCGTGAATGAGCCTCCCGGAACCCGGCGACTTTGTTGTGACTGGTAAGCATTTGTGAACGCTGTACATGATTTACCAGTGGGTTGCACATTTGAGGGGCCGGCTGTCTGGGTTTTTTTTCAGGTATATCGTCAACAAATGTTCAGAGTCCGACCCCCATTCAAACCACAAATTCCCCTGCGCCTGGCGGCACCTCATGTCGTACTCCATCACCGATTGCCAAGTATACAACATGGCATATTGGGCAATCTTGGCAGTATATCCAAGATAGTTGGGGATACCTTCCCCTGTCAACTGACCCGTTGTCATCAGCTCATGCATGGTCCTTGCATTGGCTGAAACCCACTGCGCTGGTGACACCTCCGTGGCTTTCACACGCCGCCCCGATTTGCGTACAATGATGGTTGCATCCTGGCCTTGGGTGATCTCATCCTCAATGGTTTCATCACCCTCCATTTTTTCAAACTCTGTATGGGACACTGTATTGTGTGACCAGATTATGTCCTGTAAGATCAGGTGGGTGGCAGATATTAAGTTCATGAAATACATTGATGTTTGCCTCATAATAAAATGGCAGAAAATGGTCCATTTTGTATAGTCAATATTGATTGACCATACTACTTTCCTTTTCCCACCATCACATTTTTATTTTGCCTACCTATGATGGCTCCCTTAATACGCAAGTCAACTTTTTTCAGCGACCCCATCTCCAGCATTTCAGCAGCATTGAAAAAATGACCAAGCAAATCCTTGGCCATTCTTGACGGCTTGCTACTATTCATAATATGCAGCATGTATGGATAAACATAAACACCAGTGGATGGCGCCAACTCAACCATCTGAAAATTGGAAGAAAAAAGATGAAGACAAAGTGGTTCCAGTTCCTCCTTTAATTCTGTAACCAATGTCAGCTACGTGGCATTCTTCACAAGTCTCACTTTCCTGGCAATTTTCTTTGGTCCCTTCTTTGTCATGATTCCTGCTTTGCAGTTTCCCAACAATACCAAGTGCAGTTCTGGCTGAAATCGAAATCATTGATGAGGTGCTGATCGATTCCATTGGAGCTACACTTGTTGCACACTCTCTCTACGCATGATTTGGCATGGTGTTTGCCAACTCTGGGCACATTACCATTTCCGTTGCTTCTGCGATGTCCTTTATTTTGCATTGCGGTTTCTGTTGCGACTTGCAAATGATGCGGATGGCTTTTACTTTGAGGTTGACATTCTCGCAGTATTCACAGAGACACCCTCTGAAATGTATGTCGGTAAATCTGCGAATATTTGCCGGTCTTAGGTAAAAAAATGAGGATGCACCTATTTTGTGTACGGGAAATTCCTCTGAGAATGAGTCATACAAGGATCTGATTGGCTTCTCCAATATCCTTGTCTTCAGGAGAGTTTTCTTACTTATTGACTTTGCGTCCGGAAGTTCAATAGAATGCTCTTCGTAGTATTTACGAACTACAGTTTTGTGTAAGGCTGGAGCTACTTTTTTTTCTCTGAAAAGTAGCGCCCGGGTCACGGGGATTTATTGAGAACCGGGAGCTACTTTTAGTGTACCGAGAGCGGAGGCATTTTATTAAATCAAATGAAGCATTGTTTTGTTGGTAGACGATAGTATAAGTATAGGCCGTCACAAACAAGAGCACAAAAGTTGCTGGGAAAACTATGTAGTTCATGGAACCAAGAAAGAATGTTCTGCATTTTTCGGTAGACTAAAATATTCTGAATAACATTGGCTGGTATGTCAAACCCAAAAGTTGCACATTAAGCTGAAACTTCTGCACTGAAAGTATGAACAACCTTTCGCAAGTTACCCTACAAATTCAATCACCAACAAAGTGTTTGGTGTGAAAATCCCTTCGCGAATAGCAGCACCACTATTACACTTAGGCCCAAGTAGTGCCGCCGGGAACTGCCGGTCTACTAGATTTTAGGAATTCAGCTCTGGTGTTACATTTATTTTGGCAATTTACAGCCGTTTCTCTGAATAAATCAATGAGAATTGAAGGTACGGTAGCATTCCCTGCCATGACACACCATCATCATTCATACTGCTCAGTGCTCAATCCCCAATCCCTTATTAGAACTTCTCGTGTTTAATAACTTCTCCCCAGCACTACTGTCCGCCCGCCACCTTGCGTTTACTGGGATCTTTCACCCACCCAACAAAATTCCACATTGTAGTATAGTATTTGTATATAAATCTAATCCAATTATAATATGAAAGAAATTAAGAAATCTATGATCAAATAGCGTATCGCGCTGCATGGCAGGGTTTGCATTACAATACGTCATCAGTGAAATGTCCAAGGCTGGCTGCGCAGTATGATGTTTTGGGTGTATGGCAATTAACAATTTCTTCCGGAAGGGATGCCGCAATTGCTTAATTTCAGCCTTCGCTGGTACCATGTATCGAAGTGTAAGCTCCACAAAATCTTCAAATGTCAGGGTTGTCGCTGATAGCTTGAATGTCTGGTATAGTATTTCTATGGTTGGTACTGTACGTCTTGGCTCCGGCGTCTTTTCAAGTTGATCATGGTTATGAAATTATAATTTGAGAAAAGAGGAAAACATTAGGTCTATTTATTTCTATTTATTTTTTCCATCCCATTCAGCACTGTCAACAATGCAACAAAACAGTTGTAATAATAACATTTATTTACCCGTAGACATCGGAAATGATATATGCAGAGGAGACAAAATAGGATAAGAGCAAATCAGCTCCGTACCAAGACGATTTAATTTCGCAATTTTACACGATATGCATTACGCATAATCAAGGGTACTATGATACCTTATATATTATAATACATTGATAAATATTCATATTTTGGTCGTCCTACTAGACAAGTACAGTCAAGGTTAATTTTTTGTAAAGACTACAATAGTATCCAAATAAAATTGGAAAGGTCCGAGTGAATATACCTAAGGCCTAAACTTTTTAGAGAGACGCTCATAAAGAGCTCCAATTTTTAAAAGATGGTCCTAACCTTGAATTATCAATGCTTTCTCTAAAAATCAATTTTATTAAATTTGTAAATGCGCCAATTGAAATACGACAATCCAATCTACCACCGATGAATTCCTCAAGTGATAATTTACAAAATAATTGATTTCCTGAATGGTAAATTGATTAAATAACTATTTGATGAGTAGAAACCAGTGGGCCTAATTGATAGATTACCAATTATACAATGAGGTAATAATTTACATTTGGCCTAATAATAAACTTTCATTTACCATTTATATATATTTCTTATATTAAGATTCAATAATTGGGATTTAAATCCCCGTTTCTTCAAATTTTACTCCAAACAGGATGACAGTGGGGAAACTTGTCTAATCCCCCCACCAATTTCTGTAGCAGGAGGTTAAATTAAGTATCACTATGACCGACTTACACACACTTACTTGGGATATTCAAACTCGTCTGGATTACTGTTAAAAAAGAGCAAAGCGGACTCAATGTGCGACCTGAACACAACTAATCCCTCATCAGTTAAATGAATGCCATCGTAGCGAAAGAGGTGTTTTGTTTGGCTATTAAAAACTTGGAAGTGTCTGATCACATGAGTGTTCGGCATGTTTGAACAAATCCTGGAGGCATGTTTGTTGATGTTGCGTAAGCAGCTATTGCCAGCACTACGGCGACATTCACGCTTAAAGCTGAACCGAGGCAAGATCCAGGACCAAACTATCCTGGTTAGCGCAAATGACTGCTTGCTTGTTGCCACATTGCGGATTTGGATTGTGGCAAGATGGCCACATCAACCACATATGACCACTTTGAATCATTATTTATGGTCACACACTTAGATGTGAAGTGCTGAGGGTCAGCCTTCTTGCACCTAGCTGCAATTTGTTTCACTAATTTTCCTTGCAGGGTATACTAGAACATCTACCACAAGCGCAAATGTCTGCTTGCTTGTTGCCACATTGCAGATGTGGATTGTGGCAAGATGGCCACATCAACCACATATGGCCACTTTGAATCGTTATTTATGGTCACACACTTAGATGTGAAGTGCTGAGGGTCAGCCTTCTTGCACCTAGCTGCAATTTGTTTCACCGCTTTTCCTTGCAGGGTATACTAGAACATCTACCACAAGCGCAAATGTCTGCTTGCTTGTTGCCACATTGCAGATGTGGATTGTGGCAAGATGGCCACATCAACCACATATGACCACTTTGAATCATTATTTATGGTCACACACTTAGATGTGAAGTGCTGAGGGTCAGCCTTCTTGCACCTAGCTGCAATTTGTTTCACTAATTTTCCTTGCAGGGTATACTAGAACATCTACCACAAGCGCAAATGTCTGCTTGCTTGTTGCCACATTGCAGATGTGGATTGTGGCAAGATGGCCACATCAACCACATATGGCCACTTTGAATCGTTATTTATGGTCACACACTTAGATGTGAAGTGCTGAGGGTCAGCCTTCTTGCACCTAGCTGCAATTTGTTTCACTACTTTTCCTTGCAGGGTATACTAGAACATCTACCACCAGCGCAAATGTCTGCTTGCTCGTTGCCACATTGCAGATTTGGATTGTGGCAAGATGGCCACATCAACCACATATGACCACTTTGAATCGTTATTTATGGTCACACACTTAGATGTGAAGTGCTGAGGGTCAGCCTTCTTGCACCTAGCTGCCATTTGTTTCACTACTTTTCCTTACAGGGTATACTAGAACATCTACCACAAGCACAAATGTCTTCTTGTGGTGTATGGATTGTTTTACCACACTGTTCCTCACCTCCTCTCTCTGGATGTTTCGTCATGAAGTCATCTACAACCCTAATGAAGGCATCTAGTGGTTTGCCCTCCTCACTTCTCTGGCTGTAGAGTGTGCCACACTGGAACATTTGAACAGCAGGCATGATGCACTGTTTCCAGAGGTCTATTAAGGCCTCCTTCAATTCTGGCATACTTAAGTATTGGAGGAAAATTAAGGCACAAGCCAGTTCCAGAGCATATTTTGCACTGCTTCAACTTTTACAGAGTCCAGAGGTGCTTTGTTATTTTTTCTTTTGCCCTTGCCCCAGACTCTGCAAGAAGGTGGCGGCAAATCTATCTTAGAATTTACTTGGGTGTGGCGTTTTTTGATGAGCCATGCGAATATATAGGATGACCCCTTTCACAAGTGGGCATCCTGCATACATGCGCCCTCGTACATCACTCATCTAAACGGCATCGACCCTCGTTATATAGCCGACATATTTCTCGACCCTGCTTCGTGAATGGGCCTCCCGGAACCCGGCGACTTTGTTGTGACTGGTAAGCATTTGGTGACTGGTAAGCATTTGTGAATACACAAGTCGACTTTTTTCAGGGACCCCATCTCCAGCATTTCAGCAGCATTGAAAAAATGACCAAGCAAATCCTTGGCTATTCTTGACGGCTTGCTACTATTCATAATATGCAGCATGTATGGGTAAACATAAACACCAGTGGATGGCGCTAACTGATCAACCATCTGAAAATTGGAAGAAAAAAATGTATTAGAACAACAAACAATAACAATATTATCAATGGGTGCAAAAGTGTACAACACAATTCATTGTATTTTCTTTGGTCCCTTCTTTGTCACAATTTCCTTCTTTGCAGTTTTCCCAACAATGCCAACAATACCAAGTGCAGTTCTGGCTGAAATCCAAATCATTGAGGTGCTGATCGATTCCATTGGAGCTACACTTGTTGCACACTCTCTCTACGCTGGGGCACATTACCATTTCCGTTGCTTCTGCGATGTCCTTTATTTTGCATTGCGGTTTCTGTTGCGACTTGAAAATGATGCGGATGGCTTTTACTTTGAGGTTGACATTCTCGCAGTATTCACAGAGACACCCTCTGAAATGTATGTCGGTAAATCTGTGAATATTTGCCGGTCTTAGGTAAAAAATGAGGATGCACCTATTTTGTGTACGGGAAATTCCTCTGAGAATGAGTCATACAAGGATCTGATTGGCTTCTCCAATATCCTTGTCTTCAGGAGAGTTTTCTGACTTATTGACTTTGCGTCCGAAAGTTCAATAGAATGCTCTTCGTAGTATTTACGAACTACAGTTTTTGTGTAAGGCTGGAGCTACTTTTTTCTCTGAAAAGTAGCGCCCGGGTCACGGGGATTTATTGAGAAGCGGGAGCTACTTTTAGTGTACCGAGAGAGAAGGCTTTTTATTAAATCAAATGAGGCATTGTTTTGTTGGTAGACGATAGTATATAAGTATAGGCCGTCACAAACAAGAGCACAAAAGTCGCTGGGAAAACTATGTAGCTCATGGAACCAAGAAAGAATGTTCTGCATTTTTGGGTAGACTAAAATATTCTGAATAACATTGGGTGGTATGTCAAACCCAAAAGTTGCACATTAAGCTGAAACTTAATTCTGCACTGAAAGTATGAACAACCTTTCGCAAGTTACCCTACAAATTCAATCACCAACAAAGTGTTTGGTGTGAAAATCCCTGCGTGAATAGCAGCACCACTATTACACTTAGGCCCAAGTAGTGCCGCCGGGAACTGACGGTCTACTAGATTTAGAAATTCAGCTCTGGTGTTATTTATTTTGGCAATTTACAGCCGTTTCTCTGAATAAATCAATGAGAATTGAAAGTATGGTAGTATTCCCTGCCATGACACACCATCATCATTCATACTGCTCAGTGCTCAATCCCCAATCCCTTATTAAAACTTCCCGTGTTCAAGAACTTCTCCCCAGCACTACTGTCCACCCGCCACCTTGCGTTTACTGGGATCTTTCACCCCCTCAACAAAATTTCACATTGTAGTATAGTATTTGTATATAAATCTAATCTAATTATAATATGAAAGAAATTAAGAAAACTATGATCCAATAGCGTATCGCGATGTTATCGATGGCTGCACGGCACGGTTTGCATTACAATACAACGTGATTACGTCATCAGTGAAATGTCCAAGGCTGGCTGCGCAGTATGATGTTTTGGGTGTATGGCAATTAACAATTTCTTCCAGAGGGGATGCCGCAATTGCTTAATTTCGGCCTTCGCTGTTACCATGTATTGAAGTGTAAGCTCTACTCATTGATCGTGGTTATGAAATTATAATTTGAGAAAAGAGGAAAACATTAGGTCTATTTATTACTATTTATTTTTCCCATCCCATTCAGCACTGTCAACAACGCATTCAGCACTGTCAACAACGCATTCAGCACTGTCAACAACGCATTCAGCACTGTCAACAACGCAACAAAACTGTTGTAATAATAACATTTATTTAAATTAAAAGAAATCAAATTATTTCAATAATCAATAATACAATATTAATTTGTTGTCCACCAATTTAAAGTCTGCCCGAAAACAAAATAAGGTCTACTAGTCCGAAACACCAAGTAGATCTGTGAGTCCAAAAAACGAATAAAGCCTCCGAACACCAAATAAGGTCTGCTAGTTCGAAAACCAAACAAGGTCTCTAGTCCAAACACAAATAAAGTCTGCGAGTCTGCAACCCAAATAAGAATACATAATATCTGCATGTAGGCCGGGAAGCTTACATTGTACAGCTACCCAGTGCAGTAACATAGTCAACACCTTCAGCCCAGCAAGTTCTAAAACCTCGACAGCTTTCCAAAACAGGCTGAATATCTCATAAGCTGTAGTATTTGTTGTCAGGAAATGTGCCAGGGGAAAATGGAAGTTCCAGAAGAGCCCTCGAACTTGGAACACAAGGACATGGTGTGCCAAGTTTTCCTCTAGGGCACCTGATGTCTCTTGCAGATGGTTCTCATATGATTGAAGTTCATCTTCAAAGTTGTCCAAGTTGGTAAAGCCCACTAGCTTGCCTGTAGACTTATTGTACACTAAGTCGGATTTGACTTTCATTTCTTCATGTACAACAACCACATACTGCTGATGAGGTGCCCTCTCTGAGAGTTTGAACCCGCGAAACAGCTATAACAGGGCATCTACACTAAAACCACTGGTAGGCTTTGTCCAGTGGACAAATGACTTCAGCAATTTCAAGACTCCAGTGTTGCAAAGTCATAGCCTTTTCTTGACGCCAATCGTAGGTTTAAACACAATTTGATGATCATAGGATGCCATCTATTTCCCCCTGCATCCTTAGTAGCTAGTGCCTTCTTCTGTTGACTCCAGAAGAGGTCACCAAATGTGTCCTCTTTGCTATGGTCATTGATCTCCTCTGACTTCTTTACCTCTTCCAACCCCTTCGACACATCATCGCCTTCCTCAACACCCTTGTCTTTCACTTCTACTTGTAGCACACGATCCATTAGTCTGTCCAGTTTTTGTTGTTGATGATTTTACTTCTTTTGCAAGGAGACGTGAGCGCTCAAGAAGTTTGTCTGGTTTTAAAACACTGAGCGGTGTTTTACTCCCAACCCCGATTCGGGCATCTCTATTTGCGTGGGTTTTCTTTTTGGCACTAGACCGCATGGCTCCAAGCAAATTGGAAAAGGACGCACATTCGGGGCACTTAATATAATGTTCATCTTGGAGCAAGTAAATGCATGCATCATGACGAATGGATCTTACGTGAGTTTTTCCATACTCGTCCTCGACAACTTCATGATGCATACTGGCATTGGAGAATTTGCCACCACACTCCTCTGCCAATTAGAATACCGCTACTCAGGTATCCCAGGGCACACTCTCAAATTGTTAATGTATTGAATCAACTCACTAATATCCTTCATGCCCGATAGGTGGGTCTTAAAGCGGGTTTTAATTCTTTCCCATACACGCGGAAAACCCAATGCCCATCTTCATATACTGCAAGGGATTTAAAAATCCTTGGTACTTCTTGCGGGTAGCTTTTGAAGATTTAGTAAATCTTTTTGTGGCGTAGTTATGTAATCCTTGACCCGGCTATCAATGGCATCGGCGAAACAAGGTCTCATTTGGGAGGGAAATTGATGCGAGTGATTTACGTTGCCGATTTTCACATTCACATATGAGAGAAGGTTCAAGCCTACCTTATAGTCAGCGAAGGGGCGACAATACTTTAAGAACCGATACGACTGTTACCTAGGGTGGCGCCCACACATTGCTCTTGTTTGCAAAGTTTTTGCAACTTTTTGTTTTTCGTCATGTTGTATCATTAAGTTCTTAATGTGTCCCTGTGAGCCTGCATGTATAGACAGAGATCGCTTCCAGTTGCTGAATTTGGTTGGTTGAGGACTTTATGTAAAATCTACTCCATTGGAAAAGTTATACTTGAAATCACCCGATCCAGTGCGCGTTTTGACACTACCCACAGAGCAGCAAACATCCCAATGCTAAACCATCATACTAATATTCAAGCATTTTGTGTAGTGTTGAGCCTCCCTTGAGTTTGAATGTTGTGGGTGGAACTGGTATTTTACCCACTGTTGCCTTGGGATGGGTGTATCTGGGGACACAGCGCTTTAGCTTGTTCCACCAAATCGCAGACAGAGAATTCCACTGCCACGTATGACACATCCTTTTGTCGTCTATCGTCTACGGCTGTTTTATCATTCAACATGCGACTCATGGCTTCCCAGAATGTAGCATATTTGTCTGTCTGGTTTCACCATTCATCTTACGCAGATCAACCAATATATCGGGGTCTTCGCACTCTGATGCCCAATTAAGCCGCAAATTGATCTCCTTAGCTATCAGGCTGGTAGCAGCTGAGCTGCTCTGTTGGTCAAGTCATTGAACATGACTGTCATGTGGCGAGAGCTTGAGCCAACAAAAGTACCAAAACGCTTGATAAACCCCTTCTTTATGGCCCTCGGGTGGTACACTGGCACCTCTTTCTTGATTTCTTCAACAACTGCCATGCATTAATTATTTATTTTGTGTTTGGTATGGCATCGATAGTGAAAGGGTTAGATAGATTATTTGATTTAAAGATTCAAAAAATATTGTTGTTGTTTTTCATATCAAACTCACTATTCAAAATACTGCATGGAATCTCAAGGGCACCAATTTCCTTCGCTGCTTCTTGTAGTTCTTCCAAGACTGGTCCAAATGCGATGCCAACATTGTGTCTGCTATCTTTGTCGCCTTCGAACATGGCAAGTAAACCTTGCAGATTTTTCACTATGGCGGTTTCTCCCATTCAACACTTGTATGATCAGTTTTGTGGATTTGCCAACCTTGTCTGCACTCACTTGCAACAGAGCTCGCCTGTCCTCCAACTTATCAGCATTTAAGAGTTCAGTTACAGTTTCTTTGATCACAGTTTTTATATCCGCCACTCTGATAACACTGACTGTGGGTTTGCTGGCACCATCGCCTGTAAATGTTGCTCCATTGTATTGGAATTCAAGCTTCCTCATATCACTGTATAGTTCTCACTCTGTCCCAAGAATATTGAAGCCCAGCTCGTCTAAGAAAATACGCTTTAGTCTTTTCCATAGCGTCATTGGCATTAGGCTGCGCATCAATAGCACCGACTTCCTTGAAAATGTCCCATGGATGCTGTACCTTGCCTTTTCCATGGCTGTAGTCCATGATTTCCTGTCCGATTTCATCTGCGCAGCTCTTTGAAGCATTACACTTTCCTCGACCTCATCATTTGTTGAAGTGCTGGGACACGTTGTCAGAATTTCATAGTCTTTGGAATTGCAGTTTCGTTCACTTTGAGTTCTTGAACAAATGTCGCTGGTTTTCTTCCTTGGATTTGTAATTTTTTTTAAGAGTGATGGGGGGCACCCTTAGCGTTCTTTGCCTGTATCAGGCTACGGTTTTGACGATCAGTATCAAGTTTCGCATGGTCCAACTAATTATGCTTAATTAATGTAGTGCACATCTGCTCTTGATCCGGTGTAAGCATCACATTTGGCTAGATCGTCTGCAGTTCTTGAAGCTTATTTCTGTCATTTGTTAACATTCTGTGCTCGTCTGGATCACAACATGATGATGATGTAGTGCTGGGAATGGGATCAGTAAGCTTACTTCTTCTCTCCGGATCGACGATTTGGTACGTGCACCTCCTATGGATCTGTGGCCAGCCTTCCCCCGTTTTCCCTTTTTTGATTCGAACTTGTTCAGCTGCATTTTCCCCGTACTTCTATACTTGGTGACATCTGTCCGACAGCTACTGCATAAACCTCCTAATTCGGCATTTACCGTAGCCTCTACCCCAAAACAAACTTGAAAATCTTTCTCCTAATTATCGTGGCAATACCAACGACTGGATTTCTGAATGTCACATATGCAGCACCGGCCGACAGAGACCGGCATTTTCAACACTACCGTCTTAGGTAAAAAAATGAGGATGCACCTATTTTGTGTACGGGAAATTCCTCTGAGAATGAGTCATACAAGGATCTGATTGGCTTCTCCAATATCCTTGTCTTCAGGAGAGTTTTCTTACTTATTGACTTTGCGTCCGGAAGTTCAATAGAATGCTCTTCGTAGTATTTACGAACTACAGTTTTTGTGTAAGGCTGGAGCTACTTTTTTCTCTGAAAAGTAGCGCCCATCATGACGAATGGTTCTCAAGTGAGTTTCTCCATACTCGTCCTCAACAACTTCATGATGCACACTGGCATTGGAGAATTTGCCACCACACTCCTCTGCCAATTAGAACACCGCTGCTCAGGTATCCCAGGGTACACTCTCAAATTGTTAACGTATTGAATCAACTCACTAATATCCTTCATGCCCGATAGGTGGGTCTTAAAAGCGGGTTTCAATTCTTTCCCATACATGCGGAAAACCCAATGCCCATCTTCATATACAGGGTGTATCAAAAAAATTAGGACACTTTTTCATGACAGTGTAATACTTGTTATAATCATTGGACCATGACCAATTTAGTCTCAATGTAAAGCCCAATTAATTATTATGATATCCTGAAGATATGAGATCAATCCGATGAAAAATAAGAACACTAGCATAATTTGCGTAAACCATGTCATTTACTGGTTTGTACAATGAGATTTACATGTATAGACCAGTAAATAACATGGTTTACGTTTCAATACGTTTCAATAATTATAAACATAGAAAATAATCTATCAGTCAATAGCAAAGATTAGTTTGGTAATCCATTATTCTGGCACAAATCAATACTGGCTAAATAGGCCTAATCCACAAATCAGATGCATGCATATTCTGTGCAAATTAAAACAGTTCTCGAACCCACTGTAGATGGTTCATTAGCATGATAAGAAGTAGAATTGGCATTGATAGTGTGCACGTTCATGTTAATCTACTGTTACTGTGTGAATGACCATTGTACATACTACAAAATAGATTGCCTTGCCTAATAGGTCACAATTTCCTTAATTAATAATGGATTTTTCTCATCTTTTCAGGATTTTATCTTTATCAGTAGTTCTTTACATTAAAATAAAAATTGGTCATGCTTCAGTGATTTAACAAGGATTTAAACCATCATCAAAAAGTGTCCTAATTTTTTTGATACACCCTGTACTGCAAGGGATTTAAAAATCCTTGGCACTTCTTGCCGGTAGCTTTTGAAGATTTAGTAAATCTTATACCCGGGATATGATGTTGCTATCCAATCCTCTGGCAGTCTGGCAAGTGTGTTTGGCTGAAAAGTGATTTAACCCTTTGAACACTGACCCCCCATGTATAGGGTACACCCACCCCTGTGATACCGGGTCAACTCAGCACATTTAATATACCACACTGCAATGCATTCATCATGTATTTTTAGTTGTGTATTTGCAAATAAAGTAACAAAACACACATTTATATTGTATTTAGTCTTACCTTCTTCATGGTTATCGCCAATATTGCACCTTGTGGTGCCAGTCAAACCAATGATTACTGTTTTCATCTCCGATACAAATAAATTCATCACAATATGCGCACTTCAACACAGACTTAGTCCTCTTTCTCTCATGCAGCTGGATTGGCAGCCTTTGCCACTAGATATTTCTTCCTGCAAACAACACATCTGTGGTTTCTTCCTGCATCAGAAGGTTTGACAATGTCATGGTGTGCATCTCGTTGAAGTCGCTTTGTTTCGATGACTTGGCGTACGCGGCGGTTCCCGAAACTGCTCCTGTTATTCGATATGTCTCCAACAAGTTGTTGGAACAACTGTTCAAAAAAAGCGTGGAACGTCAAGGTTCTTTTACCAGGCTGAGCGTGTGGTTTTTCAAAGTTCATAAGGATGTACGCATTGTAGGCACTCCACATGAAGAATTTCATCATCAATCTCCGGGGCCATTTGTAGTGACGTCTGCTTTTTTGGAGGCACGTCATTTGATCATTTTTGTCTGTGCCGCCCATGAATGCATTATAGGCTTTTACTGCTTTTGGGTCATACCTTGGTACATGTTCCGCAGAAGATGAAATGTACAGTGACGTAACGAAATAGATGGACCTTTTGTCTTGCCACACTATAGCAGCTGCGGTACCATTGAAGATAATCTCGAAGTCGCCTTTTGCCATTTCACTTTTTGACTTTATAAGTTTCAGTTTCGTTTCGGTTCAAAGGTTACCCTTTGAACTTTTATTTAATCTCTATAGACCCCTTCCGGGTATTAGAGATAGTCAAAAACACGATACAGATTGATGGCGCTATAGCGCGAAAACAATGATAGATTATAATGCAACTAATTAAATTACTATACTACGGTACGGAACTACATGTAATAAATAACACATTAGCAATTATAAGGACAAAAGTGTAGAGTATTACGTTCACTAAAGAAAAAAGAAAAGAAAAAAGATAATGGTATACAAACTTATGTGGACAAATAAAAACAAGGACATACTGTATAAAAATATTAAAAATAAGATAAAGATAATATAAACATGAGCACACAATTAGGAAGAAAACTTTTATAAATTATATTTTATAAGAATTTTTATAAATCTGCAGAGGTTCAAGAGCACCATAATATTGTTTGAGTTTAATAAGTCAAACATTTTGGAGTTAGTTGAATGTCTTGGAATGTGTGGTAATACATATTTTGTTCTCTGTGTGATGAAGAAGTTACAGTCAAACAGATAGTGATATTCATCACCTATGCTATCAACAGTACATAATTTACAGGTTTTGTCATCATTAATGGCACTAAATCTATTCATATTGTTAGGAAATTTAATGTTCCTGCAACGAAATCTTGTAAGGAGAAATCTGTTACCATTGTCTAATTTAATAAGATAATCTTCGAAAGATGGATTAGCTTTGAAGCATACAAAAAGTATTTTGGTCAACCTCACTAGACCAGTTCTGTATATCAATATCAGCAAGCCTGCGTGATATAGCTCTCTTTAGCCAAATTGGATTAAGTTGATTTTGGAGAAACCAAACCTTATTAAAACCACAATCATTCAGAGTATCGACTAAATTGTTGATCCAGCTAGATGAATACTCCGAACTTTCAGAGTTATGTAAGCACAATATTAAGCTGTATAATCTTTAAGAATACTTAATAATAATAATAATAATAATAGTGGAGTCTTATATAGCGCCGGTATCCGCCATAAATGACGCTCATGGCGCTTGTTGCATATACAACCACTTGAACAACAACAACAACAACAACAAAAAACCAAAAAAATTACAGTGCATAAAGTTCAAGTCTTAGTAATAGTATATTCATCATAACAAATGTCTGGAAAACGCAAATCTAAGTTCTTCTGATTGTGTACAAACCAGGACGACATGAGATGTGAAGTGTTGTTTCGATAAAAGATGTGATATCTACATGATCTTGCCACAGCGATTCTGAAGACGAGCGGATGCATAGATGAATAATGTTTAGATTGTTTGCCAGTCACAATTCTACTCCAGAAATTTACAATTCTATTTTTGATTTTACTGGCAATTTTATATTTACCAACTTCACCATATAGCATGCAGTTTGCTGTCAGTTTGTTTACTTTCAGGATTCTTCGAAGAAAGTTTCTGTAGACAATTTCTAACTGATTAGGATTGCAGAAACCCCATAATTCACATCCATATAACAGAATAGGAAATACTAACTTATCAAATAGATCGCAAGTGATATCAATAGAGAGATGAAGCTTAGTAGCTTTGGTCAATGCGAACATAGCATGTTTGGCTTGAGAAACCTGTTTGGTGATTGCCTTGTTGAAATTACCATTGTAATTGAATACAACACCCAAATATGTATAGTCATCACAAACAGAAATTGTTTCATAACCAAAATTAAATTTGGGTCCGTTTCTAATTTTACCACGACTAAATATCACAATTTTCGTTTTACTAGCATTTACTGTAAGATGCCAAGATCTACAATAGTTATTAAGTGAGTTAAGAGCCTTTTGGAGATCATCAGCAGTTTCAGCTAAAATAATAGTGTCCTCTGCATAAAGTAATACATACAATTTTAGAAACATTTCAATATCATCATCACTTAGGTGCTTGATTGTTTCAGCGTTGATAAAATTTAGACCAGGAACCCCATCCCTTCTGAAAGAAGATTCGAGATCATTGAGAAAAATTGAAAAGAGCAGGGGGGAGAGGTTTTCACCCTGTCAAACACCAACGTTACAACTGAAATAATCAGAAATTGAATTATTTGCTTTAACACATGATTTGGCATGTTTATAAAGGTTATATATAACTGTAATAATCTTACCATACCATTCGCAATTAGCTTTGACCATAGATCAGACCGGTTGATTAAATCAAAGCCTAAGGCTTTCTTATAGTCAACAAAGGCGCAATATAGTGTTTTTTTATTTTTGAGATATAAGTCAATGATACAGTGCATAGTGAAGACATGATCCATAGTTGAATAGTTAGCCCTGAAACCAGCTTGCTCCTCACCAATCAAACCTGTGGCATCGAGATATTTTGTAAGTCTGGCGTTATAAGTACTGCAGTAAACAATTTACCAACACAACTAAGTAATGTGATACCTCTATAGTTTATAGGGTCCTTTACAGAGCCTTTGTTCTTATAAATGGGTACAATATATCCTATGCACCAAGAATTTGGAATAATACCGGAATCTAACACAATGTTATAAAGTAACCACCGGGATTTTGCGCGATCGCGCAATCGCGCAAAAAATCGCGCATTTCGGGTCCGATCGCGCATTTTGTGATTTTCCGGTTTTTTTTTATTAAATTTTTTTTTTTTTTTTTTTTTTAATTTTTTTTTTTTTTTTAAATGATTTTTTGATTTTTTTTTAATGATTTTTTTTTAATATAAATTTAAAGTACCCTTTTCAGTACCTTGTACATTTAAAAAAAATAATGACAACATTTTAAAACAAAGAATTTTAAAACAAAGCATTTCGGGTCCGATCGCGCATTTTGTCATTTTCCGGGGGGGTTTTTATTTTATTTTTTTAATGTTTTTTTTTTTTAATGCCTTTTTTTTTTAATGATTTTTTTTTTTAATGATTTTTTGTTTTAATATAAATTAAAAGTACCATTTTCAGTACCTTGTACATTTAAAAAAAAAATAATGACAACATTTTAAAACAAAGAATTACCGAGTACACCGAAATTCCCCCCCCCCCCCCCCAAAAAAAAATCCCCATTTTAAATTGTTTTTACCACGGCGCGATTTTTAATTTTTTTTAACAATTTTTTTTAACGAACACGGCGAGATTTTCTTTAACGGCCACGGGCGCGATTGCCTTATCATGCCCGCCGCCATCTGCCGGTATCGCAGGCTTCAATACTCGCCAGTTTGACATGAACTGCCCCGCCCGAATATTTAGCTGTATTATAATACTGAGTAGTGCGTGCTCGCGGTTAGCCCTTTGGTCATGCCCCGCTAGTCCCGGCACGAGTAGAGGTAGAGACATGGCCCGCGACTTGTACGCCCGCCCGTGCTATTTCCATTGCAAGGTAGGCCTTACTAGCAATTATTTAGCGTGTTTGGCTGAACATTTGCGGCGGTCGTTATCTGTAGTCTTGCCCGTCAATACCTGCCTGAAATACCAGCGCGCAGCACAATGGACGAGGTGGAACACGAATAAATAATACAATTGTACGGTAGGTCAAAGCATGGAAGTAACAGACACTTGACCTGTCTGTTACTTCCATGGTCAAAGTGAGTGTAAATTTACCAATTATGAAATTAGAAGAAAAAAATGCCATTACCTAGTCATTGCTATTCAACTAATGTTGTCTTTGTTTCTTTTCAGAGATCTGGAAATCTGGTGGGAATGATTTACATCCGAAACCAACCATCCCGCGATTTAATAAAATAATCTTAAAGCCGATGACTCTTGTTTTGTGGTGTTGTTTATCGTGTATTTCAAAGCTATTCTTTTCCAGTCCAGATAATAAAAAAACCATATTACATTCGTTATTCGATACAAAAATGAGTCACATACCCATTGAAGTTTTGAAATCCGAAATTAAAAAATCAACTGTTGCTTTTCAAGACAATGCCTAGAGACAAATTGGCACCAACCTAACCTCATTACCTTCTGATGTTACCGGGCGATATTTGATTGACACTGGCTGTTTTTAAAAGAACGCGGGTTTTTCTCTTTAGATTATACCGCGCGTGATATTTGATTGACAGCATACGTTGTAGGTGATTTTAAAATATTTGCGGGCATGCGCATATTTACAGTGGCTCATAGAAGTAGGCCTATCTCGCGCGTAATTTCCACACACGTACATGTATAATATGCATGCTGTAGGTGATGGCAACAACATATGGTCATGCGCAATTCACATTGACTCAAGGCACGTGTTTATATAACTGGGTCCGTCCAGGGCTCGTCTGTCGGTCACGTATTGATTACTTGAATGGGGAGATGTTTTTTCTGCGCCGCGGTTTCTTTCAGCAAATGTGCTTAATAAATACAAACAGCCAATTTGTATTTCAATAGACTGACCCAAGATGTTGCATACAGCTTCAATTCATCCAGGCGGTCAAGTATTGATTGTAATTACACGGCCAATATTTATTTCAATAGACCACTGAATAGACTCACATGATGTTCTTACAAATAGTCAAATTTGTATTTCAATAGATTCATAGTAATCCACAACTTATAAGACGGTCAAGTGGTCATTCAGTGAATCATTGAATAGACATACAGGAAGTTCTGACAAATAGTCAACAAAAAAATCAATTAATTTTTAGACTATCAAACAATTTTGTAATAATTATCTGATACATGCACTACATTTAAAGGTAGATGTTCCGATTGCTGGCCCGATTTTCAACTTGATGTTTTCTATTTTATATGAAAGGTCATCCTTGTCATACACAAACCTTTGGCAGTAATTCACCACATTTTAGCCTATAATAATTTCTAAATGGAACATTTCTGGCCCCCAAGATTTTACAGACATAATAATAATAATAATAATAATAATAATAATAATAATAATAATAATAATAATCAGTATTTATATAGCGCCTTTTCCAAATGGCTCAAAGCGCTGTGATTTTGCTGCTGGTGAATCATCAGAATCATGTCGCATCAACTAGGGTGCTGCCAATTTCTAGCGCAAACCTATCCGCAGTTAGATTGTAACATCCACCATTTTTCAATGCAGCTCCCCAAATACCTTTGGGTCAAGGAAGTTTTTGATAATGTGAAAAATATGGGGATTCTTCTGATATCTAAATATCTTGATGTGAAAAAAAAATTATACTTTCATAGCCCCCGAACATACACCTTTAAACAAATCATTTACATCCATAATATTCATTCAAGATATATTGATTCCAAAAACATGTACATACAGCAGAACATGGTGTTTTAAAATCACGAATACAATTTGAGATATGATAAACAAAATATAAATAATTGCGGTAACTGATTTCCTTCCCATATTAAACATTATTAACATTTTCAAAATAAAAGTAAATGCCAAAATGGCGCGACATGGTCTTATTCATTTGGACGTGCATTTTGTTCCCAATTTTAAAAAAATGAGTCGGTCAGCAGGCCCGTATAAAACAGAGTTTTTATTTTGTGGTCGCCTATCTATTGCTTATAGTTGTGCTCGAAAGCAGCACTCGATTATATAAATAAATGCCATTATTATTATTAAGCATCAAACAAATAAATGTGTGTGTTATTATTTTCTTCGCGAATTATTTTCTTGGGGATTTCCCGGCGGCTTGCTTCACTCTCAGTCTGAGAGCTGTTTATAAACCGTTTGAACATAGAGCACATGGTCTGGCATGCCGCCGCCGCCCGATGACTCGACCCCGGGCCGATGACCAGCAATCGTATAAATCCGAGAAGAAACCGACATGCGGCATACTTTGATAATATTCTACAAGGGCACTCATCCCAAGTCCGTCCGGCAGTTCATGCGTGCTGAGACACGCCCCTCGATAGCTATTCTTAGAACTAGAGGTCAATGAAATTGCGTATTTTATTTGTGTTGAATGATATTTAATGACAATTTAATTTCGATCGAAGACGTTCTGGTTATTTATTGCACTTGTTTAAAATACGACATTACTTGTATATTACCAGATAATACATAATACAAATATTTATCAATAGCATTCTTTTACAAATATTTATAATTATAATAATTATCAATAGCATTCTTTTATTTTATTACTATTTTTGAAAATATATTTTCGTGAATATTTATTAACAGCTACGAACGAGCACATGGTCTGGACGCACCGCCGCCTATGACATGATCACCTGGGGAAAAAACAAAACTGAAAATATTGGGACGCACCATTTTCCGAGTCATTAACGAGAATTTTGGTTGAAATTGAAATGAATAATAAAATTGATCGTCTTTTTCCAGAAATAATTATAGAGAATTTTGGTTGCATTTGGATTTAATAAAATGAACAATGAAATGTATCGGGGGTTTTCCAGAAATAAATTAATCCCACCCCTGCAAATCAAATGGTGCGGCCCTATTTAGTTAAATAAGATTTCATTATAAAAGATCGATGTCTGATTGAGTGAAGTTATCGGTCGGGTTGTTTTGACTTAATAAAATAAAATGTGTGCGTGCTCGTAAATCTCATCTCTACAAACAAGACTAAACAAGACATTTATGATTTCAGTTAGGAATATAATAATACGTCTTTTCGATGAAAAGAAAGGTAAGGATTTTCTAGTTTTGTACTGAACAAGTACGAGTTCAAAAGGCCGCGTTTATAGCAACTTTTTTTTGGTTCCCGGGGGTCGACAAACGTTAAAACAATGGAAATGCGCGAATCGCGCATTTTGGCTTTTTAACTGGCGTATTTAGCGCATATGGCGAATTTCGGCGGCGCATATGGCAGTTTGAAAATGCGCAAAATCCCGATGCCTATTATAAAGTTTAGTAATGATATTAATGGTGAGAGGCGGGCAGTATTTTATGAATTCATTAACAATAGAGTCAGGACCACATGATTTATTGTTTTTGAGTTTGTTTTTGATTTTATTTACCTCATCAATAGTAATCGGGTTGTTTATGAATTCATTAATAGAGTGAGTAATTTTTCTGGGATCAAAAACATTTTCATCATGGTCAGAATCATATGTAGAACCCAAATTTTTAAAATGATTATACAAATCATCGATCTCAACTTGACATTTCTTATTTGTGGACTTAGTGTCAGCTTTATTTGAGAGGTTCCAATATTTTTTAGGATCAGTATTCTTCGAATTTATTTTTTAGTTCAGAATTTATGTCATTAAAGTAATCATTCTAGGCCTTTTTTATAGTATATTTATATTTCTTGGCTTCATATTTAAGTTTAGAGACAGATAAAGTAGACTTATCTTTAATCAATTTATTTTAAAGTTTGATATAGTCTGATCGTTTATGCGCGCAGTGATTGTTGAACCATGGTTTGTTTGTTTTATTGACATTAGGAGATTTCATGAAATGCCTGTTTTTAGAATGACCATTCAGTTTTAATGTTATTTATGGAATTATCATTAGGCAAGTTCGATTTAGTGGAATTAACTGACATGTTGTTAACGGTACTGTAATATTTACTTTTACTTTTACTTTTACTTTTAGAGGTGATTAGATTATGAGCACATTTTTCGGCCTGCAAGACAGTATATATGGTCCTGTGTTTATCAGAAAGACAAGTGTCCAAAACGTCAATCTTAAAATCTTTAACCTTAGGTAGTAGATTGGCAGATAATAAGGTGTAATCAATGGTACTATTGCCACTGGCGCTACTACAAGTGAAATCGCCAATAGTACTATCACTACCACAACGACCGTTTAAGATTCTCAAATATTTTTTTTTGCAAATATCAATTAACTTAGAACCATTATTGTTAGTTTTGTTGTCCCTATTAATACGATTGATATTTATACCTAGAGCATCAAGATTTTCAATAGAATTTGAAAAAAGACAATTTGACAGAGGTATATCAAAATCATTAACACCATCCTCTAAAGAAACAAAATCAGGAAGACTACCGGTACGAGCATTAAAATCACCAGTGATACATAAAGGCATATCATAATTGGATTGCAAGGTCACAATATCAGAACAAATAATATCAAATTCATCATTATCATAGTAAATAGAACCTTCATGTGGAATGTATGTAGCACCAATGATAATATTATATCCAAGAAGATCCTCATTTAGTTTAAGCCATAAGACACAATCTGAATCACAATCATCAATAGTTGAAATGTACTTAGCTATACTGTCTTTGATAAAAATGCCGAGGCCATGGATTCCACCAAATTTGTGTTGACTGTTTTTGTTTTTCAACGGAATATATTTATAATCTGGAATGTCGATAGAATCATTGTCGTCAGTTTTTGTTTCGGAAACACATAGAATGTCAAATCTCTTGATATGGTCCATAATAATTCCAAGCTCCAATTTCTTCCTTAAACCGCATACATTTAATGATGCAATGGATAGAGCCCTATCAGAAGTAGATGAGTATGTATGATCATGAAGATGCAAATGTTGATTTCTGTTGCAGTGCTGACTGGCACTGCCAGTTGGAATGTTGTTAGCACAAAAAGTTGGATAAATGTCATTATTTACAGAGTTATTTACAATAGATGGTTTGTGGTTGAAGGGGTCATGCCTGTCCTAAATGGAGTAAGCCTGCTCAGATCCAATTGATCTACACCAATCTTGAACAGGTCGTCTGGGTTGTCAAGAATATGATGGGATCCATCTTTGAGATTACAATAGATTCTTCCGTTGGCAGAGCTGACCCTTTCTACACCATCCAGGCTTTTTGCGTAGCCAAGCAATTTGGATCGGAGGGGACTCAGGTCCTCGTTAATATATATACTTTCCCTTTTGTTTCAGGTAAGTTCTTTAGCTCCTTCCTACTCTTCATGAGCTTGTCTTTAGTCTGTCAACTAATAAACTTGCAGATGATGGTTCTTGGACTCGTAGATTGTCCAGGTCTCCCAACTCTGTGAGCCACTGAAATGTCTCCCGTTTTAATTTCAATGTTCAGCTTGGATCCCAGCTCTATAACTTCTTGAATGATCTCTGCTACAGTATCTCCTCCAATCCCCGAGATTCTGACGCTCTCTCTCCTACTGTATTGTTCTTGTTTGTCATTGTCATATTTGGCAAACAGGGCCAACTGCTGCAGCTTATCCTCACGTTTTGTGGTTGCATTTTGTGTGGCAGCAATGGCTGCTTTGGTAGATGACTCCACCGCAGTTGCCACAGCTGACACTATGACTGGTATCAACTGTTTTAGCACATTTAAATTGCTACGATTTCATCAATGTCCGTGGGACTATGCTGCTGGGCTTTGCCTTTTACCTCTTGTATTCGCAGCGGTTGACTTTGCTGCCGAATTCTGCATAACTGACGTGGCTGGCAGAATTTTAGAAATAGTATCTTTCACTATGTCTTCAAGAGATTGAGATTGGGATTCTGGCTTGTCTGCATCCATTCCTTGATATTCGATGATTGATTGATAAATCGGATAATCGCAATTTCTTGGGTTGGTTTGGTTTTGTTGGTGTAGATATATATCGTTTACGTTCAATTGCATCCGTGGTAGTCGTCATCTTATTCGTGCGCTCGGGAAGTCCTTTCGATTGTTTAGCATGTACTCAACTAATTTCACTGACGTATAAAACCTGTCCGTGTTAGAGCGAATAATTTTGACCTTCAAATTCCTTTGTTAGACGCACTACCAGATTACCGGTAACTCCAAGGTCATCGATGAGAGTGGCATCATCTCGCCTACCTGTATACACCTCAGCATTACAAATATAGCCGTTGTCGCTGTCGCATACTAAAAATGTCTTGTTACCCCACTTGATGGGCTTATCTTTGATGTATTGTCGGAATGACAACCTGTTTTTAGTGGGTATCATACCCTCGTCCAGTGACAACTCACAATCTGGGACATAGTAATGCTCAAATGTTTCCATAATACGATTGAATATTGGACGGCATTTGTAAATCTTATCAGTTTTGTCAAGTTGTGCATCATTTTCGTTTACACAGTGTAGTAATGTCCAAATAAACAGAAACCTGTCTCGAGCCATCACTGATGGAAATGCTGGAGTATGCGTCAAACTATTATCTGGAGATTTCCAGTATTGATCATATTTGTCCTTGTATAACAACATTTCCATTGTTCCACGAAGTCCGAAAAAAGCCTTCATCTCTTCCAATGTAACTGGTTTCTTCTGAATTGCCTTGGCTGCGATGTTAGTTGGCTTAGTTGAAAGGACATAAAGGGCCTGATTATTTGTCTCGGTTACAAGTAAATTCCACAAATCCTCGTCCCATAACAAGGACATATAGTCCAGCGGAGTTGAATCTACATCGATGGTGTTGGGCATATTTTTTGGTCCTGGGGCGTCATTTGGTGTAAATTGTCTTTCAACAAAACCTGTTGTATTTCTTCTCCAGCCTGGGGGTAGGGGAATAGGTACATTAGTTCCTGCCCCACGACCACCTCCTCTCCCACGTCCACAAGTTCCTGCCCCATGTCCACGAGTTCCTGCCCCACGTCCACTACCACGTCCTCTGCCACGCCCACCAACAACAGGAGCTGGTCCTGGTATGTCATCTTCGCTATCACTACTACTTGAAATGTCATGCTGTAAGCTTACTCCATCACTGTCATCAATTTCGTTTTCACTTTCCGACTCAAAATCATCGCTATTATGATAGTCCGATTCATCCATATCCTCCACAGAAGAATCCATCACTAATGCGTCTACTACTTCTTGTGATGATAAGTTCTGTGTCTGCGCCATATTGATGGTGAAAACAGCGAAAATGCAGCAATATTTACCAGGAAAACTTCCGCAAAACACACTCGGTTTAGGCTCTCACAAGGCAGATAAACTCCTCAACATGCACTATGATTGGTCAAGACATCCACAGTATTATCAGGGTCAAAGATCGACGCTCGGGGCCGTGGGAATTCCCCCAAAGTTTGTAAACAAAACACACATGTCTATAGCACCTCAAGGTGCTGCCAGTGTGTGTGATCAAACTCAAAAAAGCACCAAATGGGGCCGCCCGTGTTCAAAGGGTTAAAAAATGTCTTAACGGGTTCGCCGTCCGACAAGTTTTAATCTGTCAAGCTTTCGTCAGGATTAGCTCGGACTTCTCAGGACCAAATTATTATAATATTAAGCAAAACATAGAGATTGCCACTTCTCTATCATAATCATCATTTGGGCTGCCCCTTGCCCGATGATTTAAGAGTAGGTGTCTTTTCCTACTTGTGATAGAATTGGTGGCTCTAAAAAGAGCCGTGCATGTGTCAATGTCCCGGTCAATGTCCTTACTTTGTCAAAATTAGAATGAATGCTTTATAGGTTGGAAAGGTTCTTAGTTAATGCTATGTATGTTCTTATTTGTTAAGTATTGTACTAAGTGATGCTAAAAATAAGCAAAACTTCCAAGTTTATTACCATGAAGCTGATATGTAATACTAGGCATGTAAAGAATTGGGCAATATCCTCAAATAGGTCTTCCTTACTTGATCAACCCTAAAGCAGCAATTGTTTTACAGTTCATTCATTTTGTGAATCATAGCTGCCTTGTGCTTTAATGTGTATTTTGGGGACATGTCTTGAGGATTTTGCCCTAATGAGAAATCTGAGTGTCCTCAGCACAATTAAAGATGATAACGTTATAGATTTGTATTCTTTATAGGGTTATTAATATTTAATGTGACATAAATCTAGGGTTTAGTGTCAACAAAGGGCTATCTGCATTTTTGGCCAAAAAGAGATTTTGGTATCAAAATGATCTGCACAAAATCAGCCACCTAATTATGAGAAAATAGTAAATTCACCTAATCAAAAAGGTTTGAATAGCACTTCTTTTAACTTGTCAAAACCAATAGGTGACAATGATAGGTAAAGATCTTTAATTCACTTTTTCGCAAAAAGACCGAAATGCAGATAGCACTTTGTTGCACTAAAGCCTTGAAATGTTATAGTACTACAAACACTATTTTAGGGCTTCACTACAGGGTGAGTCAAAAAGACTGCAATTATGGAAAGAAGCCATTTTGTTTTCAAAACCAAAAATACAAACGAAAAATGCGATCGACTTCATTTTTTCACACAAAATTAAGGATTAAATACAGCATTCTTGCAACGTTTAAAAAGTTTTAAAATTCATTTTGGTTTTGAAAACAAAATGGCTTCTTTCCACTATTGCAGTCTTTTTGACTCACCCTGTATGTCTGCTTTTGGAGAAAATCAATGTGACATGTTCTATCAAATTCAGACAAAAATAGTTGTCCAAGAAGAAAAGTTAGATTTTTTTTATTATCCTAACATTCATATTGTTATTTAACAAAAACTACTGATTTTAAAATGGTAGTTTTTGTTCAATATGATTATTTTAAATGAAATTTTATGGAATTTTATAACCTCCAACTTCTGCCTGATAGTGTAAGAACATGTCATATGTGAACAACAATTAAAATCTTTTGTTGACAACTTGAATTATACCAAATAAGCTCTCCCATAGGTACTGGCTCACCATGTAATTAATAATCATATGTGCAATATGTGTATACTTTGTATCATTATGTGTGTATCAATAGTACTTGGAAAAGAAAATGTGTAACATATTCTATTGCAGTGTGTTC
Source organism: Ophiura sarsii (assembly GCA_035610835.1). NCBI lineage: Eukaryota > Metazoa > Echinodermata > Ophiuroidea > Amphilepidida > Ophiuridae > Ophiura > Ophiura sarsii. The sequence continues at coordinate 43,988,611 of CM069450.1, read as the reverse complement.
AGTGAGGATAATCATTTTTTCCCCTATATTTTTGTATTGTGTATACTGTAAGACCAATTAATTTCGCGAGGGATTTAATTTCGCTAATTTTGCGAGGCATGTGGATTCGTGAAATTAAATACCCTAGAAACTGACAATGTTTGCATTGAAAGTAACAATTAAATTTCCAGATTCGCAAAATTAAATGCCAGCTAGAATAGCATTCATTTTCAATTCGCAAAATAAAGTACCGTAAAACGAGGTGAATAGGGACATGGGGGTGAATAGCGACATGGGGGTGAATAGGGTGATATTTAAAAAACGTTTCCCATTTTTGTCCCTATTCACCCCATGTCCCTATTCATCCCGTTTTACAGTATCTGCAAAATTATAGTGTTTTACAGTATCAAATTTTGATTTGAGTGACTCAACCAATCCTGATATCACCTCCTATAATCCTTATTGTGTGTCTCACAATCAGGGATGGAAAAATGCCAAATCTCCCAGGAATTTCATTCAAAAATAATCTTCAAAATTACAATATTTCCCTGAAAGACAAAAATGTCCCCTCCAAATGGCAGATTTCATGGGAGTGTTCCCCAATACCCCACATTTTCCAGACATGCTAACATTCTTAGAAGTGAATGAAGTCACTAGTCATCAAATAGACATGTTTCCTGCAAACAACATTTTGAAGGTCAAGACCAATAGTGAAAAAATAAGATGCTTGAAATTGTATCGTGTTGTCAGAAAAATGTGATTTACTTCAAAACATTTTTTGAAAAACTCAAAATTTGTCCTGCTCTCAACTGATATCAATAACTTGAATTGGGGTCTTGCCTTCTAACATGTCTATTTGGCCATATGACTGTTCCAATATTATGATTAGACTGCAAGATGCTACTTTTATGGGAAAAAGTGTACTTTAGGTCCCAGATACTGGTATACCAGAATCGTTCAATACTGGAACATAAAAATTGCCAGTATCGGTCGATACTGGTACGATTTCACTGTTCCAGTATCGGTCGATACTGAAACACCAAATTGTGTTCCAGTATTGACCGATTCTGGAACATTTTTATGTTCCAGTATCGGTCGATACTGGTACACATGATACCAGTGAGATTTGTCCCAGTATCAAATGATACTGGTACATAATTTTGTTCCAGTATCACCCGATACTGGGACATTTTATTGGTGCCAGTATCGACCGATACTGGGACACTGACTTTGTACCAGTATCGGTGGATACTGGGTGTTCCAGTATCGGACGATACTAGTACAGTCCAGAATCTGGGACCTAAAGTACACTTTTTCCCTTTTATGTATTAGTTGTACTTGTTATTATTAGCTGTGTGTGTGTGAAATAGTTATACCTCACTTGTTATACATACTGCATCATATCTTGCCAAGAATTCTATGAACCATATTGTCGGCCACATGAATACTGTGCTATAAGTCACTGTCATAATGCTATGGACGAAAATGAAGCTATTTCCTGCGAGCATGTTTTGTTGTTGTTCGCGGAGCTGTGTCCAGATGCATGAAATGCGCGACAACTATGAATGCATGCACGTGACGATTCGATGATTGGCCGATCAGGACGTGTGGTCATTTAAAAGCGTCCGGTAAGCACTTCCGGGTTTACGCTGGTACGCATGTAAGCACGTATTGTTGGAATTATGTCCATAGCATTATGACGCTGACTATATTTAATGTTACACTTTTTCTAGAAAAATATATTCACATAGATTTCTATAAGTTGATTATAACATTTATCCATGTTAATTAAAGGATTAGCATACATATTTCAACAAAATATAAACCTTCGAGTGTTTTCTTAATATAGAAGCCCTTTTCAGGAAAATTGATAGAGAAATTATTTAGATAAAGCAAAGTCTAAGTGGTACGTCAAATAGATCTGTATGTGATGGGTTTTTTTACTGTGCGTCAAATGGACCAGTATATGTGATGCAACCGACGATCGATATACACACATGTACATGACTGTCAAATGCAGTTATTGGTTTTCCAATTATTGAGGTATTTGAATGAATAAAACCTCAAATGTGCAATTTGTTCATAATTAATTTTATGCTCAAATAATATTTTAGCAATTTTAAAATGAGAAATGTTTTGTTTATACTCTATTGATAATGCCTTGTAGAAACTCAGTATTGGTATTGGTTTATATATATATATTTGTTTATTAATATTATTCAGAATAGCTGTGTGGACTTATTATAGCTACTGTAAAACACTTGCAGGTACTTTATTTCTTGAATTACTGAAAGCCAACATTTTTCTCGCAAAATTAAATATCTTGCGAAATTACCATATTGATTCGAGTATAGTCCCATGCTCGATTATAATCCCATCCTAACTTTTTAGAAAACTCAGGAATTCAAAAAAATAAAAAATAAAATAAATTACTCAAATTTCCTGGGGTATTTCCTGGGGTTTACCGGTACATAACCAGTACTTTAACAAGATATGTGTTGAAAAGCTATGATTTTTTCAACACATATCTTTTTAAAGTATGGGTAATAACCGGAAAACACAAGGAAATACCCCAGGAATTTGAGTAAAAAAAAGAAGATTTTTTTCTTCTTCTTTTTCACATCCGATCAGAGTCCGTCCCCTGATTCCGATTTTTTCCCAAGTTAAAAACCAGTGGGACTATACTCGGACCAGTACAGTAAGTGGTTTTACAGTATTATAATTATAACAAGATGTATATTTGATCTTTTCTAAAATCTTTCAAGTCATAGCACACAAGTCAATACTATTTACATTTTCTATGTGCAGTGTAGAAAAATAATTATCGAGCCCAAATCGCATAGTTATATTGAACAAAGCATCATACTTATCATAAAAAAACGAATACAAACTGTCATCTCTCAACATGCAATTTTTAAAAATTCGCGGTGATCGAATGTCCAGGTATCAATGAAGTCATAGTTATACAAATGCATTTGCGTAAATCTGTACACCAATAATCATGACGTCATTGATACCGGGACTTTCGACTACCGCAAATTTTAAATATGGCATGTTGAGAATGGCGGTTTTTATTCATTTTTATGATACGTATGATGTATTGTGCTATATAACTATGTGATATGGAACATATAATGCACAATGATGAGCTTGCTGGACACCTTCTTTAAAGTATGACGCCATCAAAACATTTGTAAATCAGTTAAGTTATAGGTTGGTATGTTGGAAATATTTGGTGAAGTATATATATTTATGGTTCCATTTTGAAGAAATGCAATTTGCAACATATCGTCAGCCTGCTTCGGTAATTGCCTAACTCAATTTTTCTAGTTCTTAGAAAACAACAAAAGTATGAAACCTGTTACCTGTGCACCTGTTACTCATTTTGCATTATTGATGGATGGCTATTCATTATGTGGAATGTGTCTTGTATTGTTGATGCCTCAATTGGCGTGCATGGATGCACTAATCCAAGTCATATAGAAACAGATGAACACAGCCATACAATAATTTGATTAATTCCATGGATTGGTCAATGCAAATTCAATAATGCAAAATGAGTAACATGTTGGGGTGGTCTGGTGGCCCTTTTGCAACAAAGCTCATCATTTATCAACACTTTTGATTGGTCAATGACTTAGGTATTATAACAGCATGTGCATTATGTAATGAAGTCATGATTTATGCAAAACACTCAATTTTGCTGAAAAGTGAGTTAGGCAATTATCGAAGCAGGCTCACGATATGCTGAAATAACTTTTGACCACACATTATATAGTTTCAAGATGTTTTATTGAATTCATGTGTGCAGATAGATGTGACTGCATCTCAAAAATGTTATTCTTTCTTGTTAGTTAGAGAAAAAAGAAGAAGATATAAATGGACTCGTATTTTAATTGAAAGTGGACATGAGTGTTAAAGGTAGATGTTCTGATTGCTGACCCAATTTTCAACTTATGTTTTCTATTTTACATGAAAGGTAATGCTTAAGATTGTCACATTCCAAAGTTTGAGTTGCATAACTGCAATGGTTCTAATTTTATAAGCACAAGATCACAATAATTGTGCCCATTGAGTAGTACACAAACTGGCTGGTGGTTAACCACCTTTGGCAGTAATTCACCACATTTTAGCCTATAATTTCTAAATGGAACATTTCTGGCCTTTAAGATTTTACAGACATAATGAGAAAAATATGGGAATTCTTCTGATATCAAAATATCATGTGAAAAAAAAGCATAGCCCAAAAAAAGGTGATCGGAACATACACCTTTAATTGGCTCTCATAAAGGAGTACTTGACATACTCAAAAACAGGTTTTACAGTTTGGCTCAAATTTATTCTGTGTGCAGCCTGGAAAATAAGACATTTTAATAAAAATACAATTTATAACTCCTTACCAGAGCCATCAGTTATGAAAATTTAAATTCCTGTAAAAAAGGTTCAAGCATTCATATGAAATCCTCAATAATTTTTCCAGGAAAAAAATCAGTAAATTTGGGTCTCAACATTCTGAATCGCCCTGTTTTCTTGGTATTGTTGTTGTTGTACATATATTCTGTAAAGCATATATTATGAGATTATACATTAAAATAATAATGTAATAATCAATCTGAAGATACATGTGTACATTCAAGCAAGATTTTATATATTTAATAAATAGTCAATTTTGACTAAAGCTAACTATTGTTTATGCAGCGTTTGTTTGAGTGTCTTGAGGTAAATTTTCAAAGATAAGTACATGCATCTCAACTTTTGACTACTCATGTTATCTGTAAATAAATGCCACTTACACTTCATTGCAATGGGTGATTAAGAATGTCAATTGACATCTACACCAAGTAATGATACTTTGCAATATGAGGGTCATTCAATAAGTTCTACCTCCTACATGTACCTCATATTTCAGGCAGCCTTGTGAAAGTGTCAACAATTGGATTTGGCTTTGAACCTCCACTAGTTTCATAGTAAATTAGTCCGAGTATTGGTTGTACTTTTTTAAAGATAAAAACTGAAGAAAAAAAAAGCTCCAAATATCTACCTGAAGTGCTGATCATTTTGGCCAATTCTAAGACAAAATGTATTTATCGGTCAAGTTCATGTTTAAAATTTCCGATATATGAGGGTCATTCAATAAGTTCTACCTCCTCACTCACTTATGAGTTTAGCTACACATTTATAATCTTAATTGATATCTGTTTAACTTTTGTTATGATGCGGTCAAAGCCAGAGAGAGATTTTGGAAAACGGAAATAGAAAATTACCTTAAAAATAATTACATGTTTTTCTGGGGTTTTTCCGTATAGTATGGTTAGATATAAGAGCACTATTTAAATACTAAAAATGGAAAACAATGAATGGTATCTGAATATATTACGGTATTATCATGTGTAAATAAGATTGCAAGCAATATCAACTATAATGTATTGCAATGCCTAGTGCAATACTGTTAATCAGTCAAATTTTTGTTATTGTAAGTCAAGCCACAGTGATGCCTCTATCTTCAACATGATCATCATTTTATGAGTTTTCCATATGTGCAAACTTCAGAATAATCAATCTGGTAGTCAATGGAAGAAAATTATCTCCTTGAGAAACTTGTAATCCCTCCATTTTGACCCACCTTGTATATTGAAGTTCTCATAGTTCTTTATGAAAATCAAATATGACATTGCAGGGTTCTCTAGGGGAGGGGTAAACTTAATGGTTGTCCTGATCTGGTTCTGGCTTATCAGAGGGCATATTTTCTTCCTAAGATATCACATTTATTGTTTATAGTCCGTTAAAGAAACATCTGACATTTAGAACGGTTATAATTGATAGATAAGTACATTTTGTCTCTTAGAACTGGCCAAATGAACAGCACTTAGGCAATATTTTTCTGGTTTTCATCCCTTTCTGTAACACCAAATGGAAGTTTGGTTCTCACTGCATCTCCAGAAAAGTACAGTTATTACTCAGATCAATTTATGATGAATTTGTAGCCGAGGTTCCAAACTACAATTGCGTAATATTATATAAGACTGGCTTTAATAATAACAAAGTTATGAGATGGGAGGTAGAACTTATTGATTGACCCCCATATCTTCAAAAACTATGAACAATAAATAACGATTGATTTGATGGACAAAATGTGTCCTCTGTTTAACCAGGACCAGATCAAGGCTAGGCAACCATTACGTTCAATGCCAGTGTCAACGCTCTCCTACAGAACACTGCACAAATTACATTTGCAAAACTCACTCTTGCTGTTTTTTACTGCATCAGAACAAAAGTGGAACAGGTATCACTATATACTCTATTTGGCTTCCTCTTGACAGTGACATAACTTAACAGGCGCAGCTTTTACGCACAAGTATGTGTCTACCGTCTTTCAACGCTTGTGTGTATACGCCAGCGCCTCGAGTAGGCGCAGGAGTTATGTGCTGCAATTAGTAGAATACGCAGTTACGTCACTGTCTCATGATGGCCAAAAAGACTATAATCATTTACTGTTAACATATGAATAGCTGTGTTGCATAAGGTCCTACATCCGTTTCTACCTGTTACTCATTTTGCATTATTGAATGGATGGCTAATCATTATGTGGAATGTGGCTTGTATTGTTGGTGCCTCAATGGACCTACGGCACATAATCTCCTGGCCACAGTTCGACATATACGTGGGCGCACTTCGTTCAGGCTGCGCACGCATGCTTGAACTCAAAATACTGCCAACCAACAACACCAAAGCACCCGATTGGTCAAATTTAAACTGAAGCCTTTTTAACGATCGTCACGCTGCGCCGTATCCACCAACGCAGTGCTCCCGCTGCGCCATAACCACGAACGCAGTGGGGCGTGATGGTGCGTGGAAAAGCTCATGAGATTTTCAGTTCTCACGTTTGAGCACCGACCAATCAGAGCCTTGAGGTCGAGATGACGTAGTGCACAACGGATAACCACGGCACCGTTTTGGGGTGAGGTTGAGCAGGCGTACTTTACGCGAGCTCAACCTCATGTGACGTGGGCCCATTGGCGTGCATGGATGCACTGATCCAAGTCCTAGAAACAGTAATGAGCACAGCCATACAATAATTCCATGGGCTTGTTAATGCAAATTCAATAATGCAAAATGAGTAACATGTTGGAGTGGTCTGGTGGCCCTTTTGCAACAAAGCTCTTCATATAGCGAAGGCAATGAAAAACCCTAACCCTGTTCTACGGGCCCATCTGACCCATTTGTTTTTTGAATTTTCAAACAATTTCTTTCTTTTTTAAGAATTTGTTTGGGTATTTTTTGATTTTTTTTAAATATCAAAATTCCTGAAATGTTTACAACCCGGCCCCCCAAAAAAAATCCACACCCAACAGCCCCAAAATGCCTGACCGACCCTGAGAGGTCCGTTGACCTGTAGAACAGTGTGGATTGTTTCATCGCTTAAGATTCAGAGTTATTATAAATCATGACAAATTTCATAGGGCTGACGTTTATATTAGCGAAGCTACGAGGGAGGAGGTGCGAAGCTATGAGGGAGGAGGTAGAACTTTTGAATGGCCCACATAAGCAGACAGTCACCAACCTTGTCCCTTATATCATGTTATACCTTTACCTATATGCCATGACAGGGGGGGGGGGGGGGAGAGGTATTTCTTTTCACAAGGATATATGAATCATTATTTATTCCAAATCATTCACTGTTTATGAAGGGTGTTAAATCCAAGTCAGTCCCTTCGAACAATGGGAAGTATTCATTTTCACACCTGGGATAAGGAAGCTATATACAACATTGGAACCTCATTAACAAAAACTCTTTTAAACCCTACTCATCCGTGAGTGTTTTTCCAATTCCAAATTATATATTTTATATTATTCGCTCTATGTACGGATCCACCATGTCCACCATTTGCAAAGAGAGCCTCGAAATGGAATCAGATTGAATGAAAGTGTCGCATCATTTCACAATGTCTCACTGCATGATCAGTCATATTGTGCAGAGAGAGTCAAACTAAAGGGTTCAACAAAAGAAAGTATACCACTTTGTTTATGTCATTTTGAGTAACATTTATTTATTTTTGGACCAAACGGGCAAGATAGGCATTGATACCAAATTTGCCCCCTAACAACAAAGATAAACCATGATTAGCACCATTTAAAGAAAATTAGTCACTTTTAAAAAGTCACATTTTCAATACACATATGCGGGAAGAAAAGACCACATGCTACCTGTTCATAATCAAAGCTCACTCAGGCACAACCCAACGCAGTTGCACTGTGTGATCAATATCCATTTCATTTCCGGCCAATCAAAGTGCCACGCACAGCATTTTCTCATGGCTTGCGTGCGTTAAAAATGTGACTTTTGGAAAGTGACCAATTTTCTTTAAATGGTGCTAATCATGGTTTATCTTTGTTGTTTGGGGGCAAATTTGGTATCAAATTATGCCTAAAGGATTATCTAAATGCCTATCTAGCATGTTTGGTCAACCAAAAATTGAATGTTACTCAAAATGACAATACATAAACAAAGTGGTATACTTTCTTTTGTTGAACCCTTTAGTTGCCTAATGTTATGGAATAGTCCAATTCAATGCGGTATCAGTTCGAGGCTCTCCTCGCAAATGGCGGATCCGGGCAAAGAACGAATAATGTAACCTTCACATCGAGGGTTGAGCGCCAGAAAACCGTAACTCAAGAATGGCTATTTTGAGATAATCGACTTTAAAATATTTGGGGCTCATTACAATACACTGTAGGCTGTAGCACCCACCTTAATAATAAAAACTCGAATTTTAGTTAAATTAAAAGGGTTTATGAGTTATCTTTTTATGGTTCTGAAAATCTAGGTTATATGGATTATTTTTGTACCAAAATATCAATTTGTCCACAAATTGAGTTACAGCCTTCTGGCACTCAACCCTCAACATATTCCTGTTAATACAAACTAAGATTTGGGTAACTTTGTGTTAATGAGGTTCCACTGTATAGTCCTTAAGAAGTTTAGACACAATGAGAATTGAACCATCCAATGTCATTTAAATCTTTTTAATTTTCATGCAATTTTAATATTCATCAATCAGCATCACTTGGTAACATTTTCATCTACATGTACCAAAACAGTACAGATAACAACACATTTGCACTTCATCTTGAGAATTTCATCTCAAAATTAACAAATAATATTTTCACACATTTTATACTTGATTCCATCTTATATACCCGTCCCACTACAGTTTTAGGCTGCAATTTATACAGGGTGGTTCAAAAAAGTGTTAACAGCCAAGTACACCCTTACTTTTATAGTCTTCTAATATCAGTCTACTTGACTATTACATCTCTGTACATTTGAAGTCATAAAAGTAGCAATATACATGTAGCCATTTTATATAATCAATAATACACTGAGCCAAAAAAAGAAACTTATAACATTTTAACAGATCACCATAGGGTCAGTGCGCATTTCTCTTGTGTCATTGAAGCAAACAATTGGTTATTGACTGCCATTTGAAGCAATACATTGCAGTAATATTTTATCCAAATTTGGTACATTTTCATACACAGAACTTTATTTGGTGATCTTTTAAAAAAAATTATAAGTTTCTTTTTTTATAAGTTTCTTTTTTTTGCTCAGTGTAGTTTGTAAAATTTACAATAGCCAACACTAATATGTTGGCCAGTTATGGACTCATTTGGAAGTACATGTACAGGGAATAGGTGACCCTATTTGTGGATAAGTTAATTTTTCAGATGATATCTTATAATCTTTCACTGCAAATTATGAACGTGTAGTTTTGGACAGCATGTACTATTGAGCGTTTACTTTTGTGTGTACTATTACACACAAAAGTAAATGCTAAAACTACACTCGATAGTACACTCTGTCCAAAACTACACATTCATAATTTGCAGTATATGAAATACCATAATTCATAAACAAAATAAACTTGGTCTTAGGTTTTTTGCCAAGTAATCCACTGCTTTAAAAAGCTTGAAGAACATTTCAAAAGTGTTTATTAGTAACAAGGTGAAAATGTTTTTAAAAAAAAGTGTACACTTTCTTTGAACCACCCTGTATGGAATACGGTACTTCATTTCACTTAAAATTAATTTTATGTTATTTATTAATCTCATCTCTTGGGATTATCGTGTTTCAGTAAGAGAGGGGGAACATAGCAGGTGAACTTAGCACAATGTATTATGTTTATATAAAATTCAGGGTATTTATTATTTAAATTACACATACATGTACAATACAATTATTTATTTTTTATTTGAGTAAAAAACATTGTTTCTTTATGAAAACTGTTTTATAACATGCAGTGATGTACGCTAACATTATCCAAATAACGGTGCATGCTTTCTACATGCCAGTACATGTTTGAGGCATTGAAAATTGTTTAAAACAATATTTTGCAATAACTTTCCAGTGGCGAGTCTTTATTCATCCATAAGATGCAAACAAATGGGCCAAATTACAACTTTAGAAAGAAGGCAAACCTTTTTTATACTAATACATGTATGGCTAATTAGTACTAAATAAGTGGACTTGATAATAATAGATTGCAACTTGATATAAAACAGTGTGGGTAAATTAGGTGTAGTGCCTATGTTACGCACGAATCATGCTTCTATTTTAAACCTTGTAATTCCCAACTTCATATTACCAAGTTGGGGGATGACATCAGCATGTATTTTATGCAGGCATCAATGTGCATCTTGAACCTACCCTCCTCAAGGTTAGTCAAAGATAAGACGCCTAATCTTTGCCTAGTAATATTTTTGGAGAGGTGAATCTTGAACTAATTCATACATTGGACAGGTGAATCTATGGTGAATCTTCACCTATATTTCAACTTCTCCTACATATTACTATTGAACGAACATGGTGCACTTAGGTGAATTTTCACCCTACAAATTGCAGGATAGACCTAATCTTGACCTAATTTATCCTGAAGAAAGGTGAATACAGGTGAATGCTTGAGGAGGGTAGGTTCAAGTTGCACATTGATCCTTGCATTAGCAACCACAAATATTGTGTGTAACAAACACAATGTCAACATCATTTCTTCACTTGAGGTGATATGGAGTACACAGGGTTGTAGCAATTATAGTCAACGTCATAATGCTATGGACATACTTCCAACAATGCGTGCGGTTACTTTCATACGTGCGTAAATCTGGAAGTGCGTACTGGATGGTTTCAGAAAATGACCGTGCATTCTGATTAGTCAAATGTGAAGTCATCACTTGCATGCATGCACAGTTATTCCCGCATTTCATGCATCTGGACGCAGCTACACAAAAAACAACAAAACACACTCGCATGAAAAAGCTTGAATTTTGTCCATAGCATTATGACAATAACTACATGTATACACTAGTCGGTGTCAACAACCTGCACTCAAGGTCCATGCAAGCCTATTGACTGGCACAAAAGCTAATGTGGATACATATTCTGCCTCATAACAGAGAAGATCATCTATCTAATCAAAATACCTGATAAAAATGCCATCAGAAATCATTAACTTAGTTAGTAAATTTATTAGTTTTTGACAGGCACTAACATTTTGCTAGCTACAACCCTGATGCTAGTCATAAAGTCCCAAAGAAAGTCTAACATTTAGCTTAATTTTACACCAAGTGTACAAACTCTGTATGTGACTTAAACTCCATACAGTATGAATTATCCAATTCAAGGGCGGTGTGTGGCTGGATTTAGTGCAAAAGACTTCATATACCAAAGCTGCTAGGGTGTAATTTGGCTATCTCAAATTAATGATAAAATCCTATTACAATATAGAGAGTAGTAGTAATATCAGCCATTGCACTTGGCATCTTCTTGTTCCACCGTTTCATGCCTGCTAACAAATAATTAAGTACTGAGTGAGTTCTTTTCCGGTGCTTGTTTATGAGCTAGATAAAGGAATGCTATACTAGATAGCGCACTGATGAGAAAGATCACATCGAACCAACGATGGTAGAAGTTGAATTGCAAATCTCCCAAAACCTCTGTGATGATCATTCGGTATTGCGGCGGAACGTTCATGCGCATCAGCAATACGGAGGACACAAAGTACATGCCCATGATCTGCGCCAGACAGAGCACGATGACGTTGGAGGATTTACTACTGGACATGGTGTAAAAGAACTTGGTGAGTTTGATCAGCAGGCCTCTGATGGAGGTGACAATGATGATACCGACTAAGATGAAGGACACTTGTTGAGACCAGAATTTAACGTCAAACTCAATTCCGCACCAAATGACTAGGATTTCCACTCCTTTACTGATGGGATCAGTCTTACCGACACGGTCAAAGATGATGTTTACCGTGCAGATAAAGATCTTCCACATGCAGTACAGTGAGAAGAAATAGCCCATCAGGTTAAAGTATCGCCCTTTTAATGTCTTAGAGTATTCCATGCGCTCTTTGGTAGTGTGCAGATCTACAAGCTCTAAGAACAGCTGCCGGCTTAACTCTTCGTATCCGCTGATCTCCTGTTGCAGTTGCCCTACATTAGAAGAGTTACCACTGGATGTAGCAACATTCTTGAACATATTCCACAGGCTGGTCTTGCGACTTGGACTGCTTGAGGCTCGTTGCAACATATCGCGCTCTGTAAGTGCAAGACGCTTTTTCTTGGTTAGTATCATGTCCATGACCTGCATGAGCTTCCTCTCATGCGAATCTATATCTGCATCACTTATATACCTCATAAAGTAAGTCATGTACGTGTATGGACAGTTAACCGCACCAAACCCGGAAAGCACTGCCATGATTGTGACTCCAACAACACCAATACGACTGATCGCCTGTTCGATGGATAGGATACCATGTTTCGGATTCAGAATGGGGAATGGATCTCCGATCTTCCAGAAGAAGTACATGAAGATCAACCAGGCTGCAAAGGACAGCCCCACTGCCAATGGTTTCTTCTGAACCAACCTTACATTGAAGCACAGATAGCCAATATACCACGGTAGAATCACTATCAGCAGCACAAGGATTGAGTACAGGTCCAACTTCCAGTGGAAGAATCGCGAGTTTGAATTAAGGATTCCGAGGATCTCAAAGATGATCAGCTCAAAGAGGGTGCAGCTGAGAGAGAACGTCACAGAAAACAATGTCTGGACAATCCCATGATGCACTTCGTAATTCTTGAACAGTTGACGCATGAAGAACACCCAACCGCCCAGGAAAAACATGAGCATGGTGCTACCCATCACGAAGGAATCAAGAATGAATGCCATTTTAGTTGGATGCTACTCTTGCGGCACAGTTAGTAAACAGTAATCTCTTTAAATTCACAGCAAACAGGTGTTCTTACAAACTATTTCTCAGTGAGTAGTAAATTCCTCCTAAGAAGTAGCAGTTTCATCAGGTGGATTGTCTTTAGTAATCTGATTTTCTTCCCCTGAATCGAGTTCTCATATCAAGCTGCAAAGAAACAGACAAATCAAGGCATGATTAACATGAGGTTTATTTAACAAACATCTTTCCAGACAAGAGTTTGATCTTTGAAGCTTTTCATTCATGATTTTAATATTTGCTTTACTATCATTGCTATTAAAATAATTTTACCGGAGAAGCAAATGATATTAAAAAATTAGACCAAAAAGGTATTTTCATTTGAAAGAAATCAATTATTTCAATATTGAGGAATCCTGTTTGATTTTGTTATATTATTTCACACACAGTTTAAGCAATCACATTTTAAGATCCCCCGAGTAAAATGGGGTATTAAAAGGTCAATTGCTGTGGATATTGTACACTCCTAGGTCCGTATGCACAAAAGAGTTGGACCGGGTCTAAAGTTAGACCTGGTCTAAGTGGATTTGTGGTTTTTGTGAAAAGCACACTTTCATTACATTTATTTCTCAAATTAGCTAACAAATTGTAAAGATTCAGATGCAAAGTTCAAAGATAGCACAAAATATCTCATGAAAATGCAGAGGAAAACAGCTTTTGAGGCATGAATTAATTTCACTTAGACCAGGTCTAACTCTTTTGTGCATACGGACCCTAGAATGTATAACAAATCATCTCTTAAGTGTTTAACCGGTAAAAATGATCAGCATGTGTTTAGCCACTCAGCTATGTAAACATCTGCAGGAATGAAAACCATGATCATGTCCTCCTTTTTGACTCCAGTCCCCAATGTATGACCATTGGAGTCTGAGAGTGCCAAACACACATTGCAATTTCCATCTACTTACCAATGACCTCTTGCAATCAAAGAATGCACTAGCAAGAGTCCTGCACTCTGGATCTATTCTTGTACCTGGCTGCAGACACTCCCTTGGAGTCTTCTTATCCTGTAAACAACAGTCAAGTAAATTAGGACAGTTAAAACAATAAGGTAAATGATAACAGATTTGACAAAATGTTTACAATTTTAAGTATGCATAAATATAACTTTATTTAAGCTGATACAGTAGCATCAAATCAGTGTAAATTTCCTATGATAAATGTTGAATTAAAGAGTGGTTGTGTTTCTCATTCTTTTTTCATTAATATAACATCTGATTTCGTTTAAACTTGCTTGTACACATTTCTGCACAAATCCCCATTCCAACAATCCAATCCCTAATTTTAAATCAAATAAAACAATACTTGAATGTGACAAGAAACTCTTGGCCCCAACATGCTTTTAGTCAGGATGAAATGATGGCACCATGTGGAATTTGTATTGATTTTCTTTGGTAATGGCGGCCATCTTGGATTTGAAAAAAAAAAGCCAATGAGTGAAATTTGGCACAACTTCCGAAAATTATTACATTATCATGCCTATATGATGAACTCAAATAAATCATCAAAAAGTACCTGTACTAACTTTCCACCCATCAAACCATATATCCACAAATTTCCACCTGACTATTTATTCCTGATTTGAAGCAAAAACAGATACTCACGATTTTACAGCAAGGGCTATCCAACAGACACTGTTTTAGATCTTCTCTCAATGCTGCACAAGGACGCTTGCTTTCTATCTTATCTTCAAAGTATTTTGGCATGATTAACTAAGTGGTAAACTGTCGTTACAGAATAACCATCAGTTGTATGGAAGGGTTTTAGCTATTAATATCTTGCAGTCAAATGCACACCACACATCAGTCAGTCACCTTTAAAACAAAATAAAGATACATAAATTTAATGCAATATGAAATTTGGACTTGATCCTGTTACATGGTTTTACAGATCTGTTTCGTAAGGACCATTTGAGTGACTTCTTGTGATCTAGGACCATTTGAGTGACTTCTTGTGATCTATTAGGTCCTCACTCGTCAGAACCTCAATACAGAATGATGGTACAATTATAATACACACACCAGTGCACCCCTGTATACACATGTTTTATGCATAAAAACCTGAAAGTTTATATAAAGTTCATAGACATGTATATACATGTGTATACATGATTGATTACGCATAAAAAGACAACCTGAAAGTTTATATAAAGTTCATAGATCACAAGTCACTCAAAATGCATAGTGTCAAGAGCACTTGGGTGTATATCAATTGATAGATCCTATACTTGAGCTTCCAAACACACAAATTAACATGATTAGGCCTATACCTATTTATCATGTATGAAGCTACACAATAAGTGCTTTGAATTACTCATATACTACATGTAAATCATCATTGAAAACTGTGTTCATAGGAAAACCTCTCTTTCTGATACATGTACACAGACAGGTGAATACAGGTGAATAGCTCTCTGTCTGAGAGCTATCTCTGTTTGAGAGCTATGAAATAAAAGCATCTGAGTTGGAGTCGGATATATCTTCATCAATATTTTTCAACTTTTTAATATCATGTTCAATGTTCAAATAATGTATGCCCGCACCAGGGATGTAGCCAGCCCAGTTTTTGTGGTGGCAAAATATTGAAGGCGAGCGTAGAGAGCGGAGCGAAGCGTTTGCGACCGGGGGTCCAGGGGCTCATGGGTTTTCAAGATTAAAAATCAGATTGGTTTTCAGGGGCATCGAGGGTTTTCAGAAGGTAAAAATCAGATTTAAAAAAAACACCTTTTAAAAAAAAAAAATCTGTGGTGGGCGGTCAGGGTCAGAAAAAGGCCCGAGTGGTAGGCGGATAATATGAGTGGTGGGCGCCCACTGTAGCTACAACCTTGGCCGGCAATCAGGGCGGCAATCCTCAAATAGGAACTGAATAAAACATACGGCAGCAATTGTTTTGCTGTTGATTTATAATCGTACTATCCCTAATAAGCGCCCAGGGCGGTTAGCAAAGTCATTTTGGGTGGGGTTATTTGTTACACAATTCCTACCAAATTTGGACTTTTTTGTTGATCCCCCTATAGTATAAGGCCAAATAAAAAAATATAGTTTCTCGTCTTAACTTTTTGAAAAAAGGAGGATGAGGGCAGTTTTTTTTTGTTGTCTAAAATGGGGCAGTTCCGTAATTAGGTAACCCGAAATTGAAAATAATAAAAATCGTCGCAATAACCTAATTTATGTATCATATCAAAGGTTATAGGTTGTAGTTTCATGATATAATTTGGAATTCTACCTAATATTCTCGGTTTGGCTGATTTTGAGGTTGTCGCGGACGTACAGGGCATTTTTGAGTAGAAATCGCACCATGGAAGTGCAATTATTTCCATGAATGAACTAAGGCAAGTATTACAAATTGATACAATCAATACAACAATGAACATGTGTTGTGTATCATATAAAAAAGTTACTTAAAATAACCAAAATATTTAAGAATGATACTTTTTTGATTAAATTTGATACCTTCTGTTGCGGACATACTCTTCCCAAAAGCTGCTACTTTTAACCACTCCATTCAAGTATTTTTCTAAAGCTGATAATTCATATTTAATGTTTAAAACTTTTGTTCTGTATCTGTTTAAATGTCAATACATGGTCTCTTGAAGAGTTGCGGACGTACATCTGTGAATTATTTCACAGAAGTATGTCCGCAACACTATTATGTACGTCCGCAACGGATTTATAAACATCGGTCAATTTTAACTTAAAAGATAAAGGTTCTGATAGTTTTCTCTGTTTGTTTTCTTTAGGTTTGTCCCTCTTACAAACAAAACAATATTAGTTTTCATTACAGACCTTAACACTTCAGAGAACTTTTGATAGGAATACAGGTATACTGAAAAAGTATGTTTCTCTGCGTACGTCCGCAACGGAGGGTTTTCACACCATATCTCATTAACCGAAAATGGTATACAGCAAAGAATTTTCAGGTTTTATACTACTACTAGAGATACTTGAAACCCAGGTGTTAACAAGTTCTGGTATAGTTTAGATTTTGAAAGTCCTTAAAGTGTCTGAAATGTACATCCGCAACTACGGAATTGCCCAATGGCGGATCCAAGATGGTGGATGCCCCTTTTTCCAAAAACTTGTTTCGCTTTTTCCAACATGGTGGAAATGTTTTTGTTTCAAAATGGCCGCCATTTTTCTAAGACTAGCTTTATAACTTTAAAATGGGTAAATTTCGTGATTTTACCACATTTCTTTTTGACACATTCTCCATTAACAACTTCTCCACCACAAACCCCTCCCTTTCACATCCCCACTACAAATCCCTCCCCTCCCATTCACAAAACCCCTCCCCCACCACAAAACCCCTCTCCCACCACAAACACCCTACCCCACGGCCTACCACCCCATGGCCTACCCTCCCCACCATGTATCCACGCCACCACAACCACCTTCCCATCACAATCCCCCACCCTAAACGATAAAACCCCTCCCCTTCCCAACCTCCCCACCACAAAACCCCTCCCCCACCACAAAACCCCTCCCCCACCACAAAACCCCTCCCCCACCACAAAACCCCGCCCCCACCACAAACAGTAAACACCCTACCCACCCCTGGCCTAGGCCAACCCTTCCCACTCCATGCATCCACGCCACCATCCCCCCTTCCCCACCACAAACCCTCTCCCCAGGGCCATTCCATTCCCCAACACGATACCCCTGCCCTCCACTAACCCTCCCCAACCACAAACACACTCCCCATCATGCATCACCAAACCCCCTTCCAACCACAAATACCATCCCCCATCAAACCCACCTATTACAAAATCACATAGTACCGATTATCGTTGCACTGCCCATCACTACAAAAACTTTTTTACAATAGTCAATAGACAAAACTTTTGCTTGATGCTGAATGGATGTTTCTGACACACCTCTTGTATTTCATTGAGTAAAGTGCTCATTTAGGCTAGCGGATCCACCCAGAGATAGTGCTGGGAGATATCAAGCCTCTCAGTCTCAAACCCAAAATCACAAAATGTTCTTCATCTCTTCAAAAACAAGTATCACTATAGTCTATCACTAGTATCAGAACAGAATTTGCAAAGTTCAAACAGGAAATCAAACTTAAACCTTTCCCTAGCAGATTTTTACTCCATTGGAACAGTTATTTTGGGTTTCAAACATGAATAATAGTGAATTTATTACGCATTTTGTTTTGGTGGCCATATTTGCCCACTTTCTCGGTGGGACAATTTGGCCACCTGCTAGGACTGGACTCACAGTCACACACAGAGTCAGGCTACCCACTTTTTAGGTTCAAGAATTCTGAAGCATACACGAAAAATAAATACGTGCTATTTATGACAACGGAAAGACAAACGAATGGTTTGTCGAATTCGATAATAGGAAAATTACTTCAATAGTTATCTTACCTAAAAACAGCAGTTTATTTGCAATAACAGACGTGGCATTACAAATTTATCATGGGCGCTGACATGTTGAATACGGAATTGTGGGGAAAATCACAAGCTCGTTCAGAAAGTTTCAGTTTGATAAAAATTAGTTCTATACAAAAGAGCATTAAATTAATTATAATTCCTTATGAATACATAAAAATAATATTTTAAAGCTTGTGGAGTATTTACAGTTTTGAATTTTATTACGTTCAAATAACAAGAATCTAATTTTTACTTAATTATATTGGTATTTGTGGACCAAGGTAATACGACACGAAGATAAAAATGACTGTTTTTATTTACACGAATTAGACCAAACTTTGGCACCGGATATTTGAATCTTAGGGTTGTTGATTTAAGTCCATACTTTTCCCGTTGAAACTGCAAGTAAGTTGCATTACGTATATGATTAATTCAGGTATGTTATATTCTTGAATAACAAGAAACTCTGGGTAATTAGCTGAAGGTGTAGAATTCGGCAGTGCCACCAATTCAGCTATCACTATCACTACTGCTATTGCAATGTCAATGTACATTTGCATTTTGCCATTTAGACATACTGAATGTATTGGGGGTTTATTTCACATCAAAATATTAAAGCGCTGAACATACTCCATAATGCTCTAACGCTTTACGCTTCGTGCACACTTTGTTTGTAGTTTGTTGTTGTGTTCATGATAAACACTACAAGTACAACATAACATGCAAATTCTACCCCGGGATCGAACGTTACAGAACCCCCGTGTTGTGTGGTGGCATATAAACCCAATTTTCAGTGGTATGCACTTACCGTCCAGGCTACATTTGACGTCTTAGAAAATGTCACTTGGGCTTAGCAAATACTACAGAGTTACAGATATAATTCAAACATGAACATCGGTGGATTACATCGTCGTCAAATTGTATTTGAAGAAAATGGTGTGGTCGAAAAAAACCATGATTCGGCGACATTGTTTTGATAACGTCGCTTCTGATTGCTTCGGACACGTCCAGGGAGGGGAAATTCGAATAGCAAAACAAGAGCCTCCCATATATGGGCATATGGGCGTGGATACGAGAGATGTGACTCGTAAATCGAGGGCGATGCTATGATTGACAATACGAAAGTCCTTATAAGGCAAATGAGACGCGCGATGTGACTCGCAAATCGAGGGCGCTATCACATTAGAGGCTTCAATCTCGGCAATTACTTATGAGTTTAGCACGTGCGCGATATTTTGCATTCGCTGGGATATGCCGTATATATTTCGCCATTACAACTCGGCCAAGACAACTCGGCCAAAAGACAACTCGGCCTACGAGACAACTCGGCCACCGAGATTCTGCCTCCCACACAACTCTGCCATTCGACAATCTATAAGCATGATAAGCTTATGAATTAATTTTAAGTTAACATGTCAAACTTCAGAATATATTTGATTTTTTTTTGGTAGTTCCTCATCACTGATTGAAATGAATTTCAAAATTAATGACATTATTTACATGATGATTTGTATGAATTCTTTTTATGAGATCTTGCCACTGTGATGTTGCCACATTAACTCTAACTAGTCTTTATTTTCATTAAAAGATTGATTTAAAATATACTAATTGTGTATGTTTCGTTTTGTTTGGTGGCATTTAAAATTGCTGTGCAAATACTGTGGCTGATATGGGCTAATTATCTAATGGGCTATGATTCACACCCACCACTAAGGCCCCGCCAACTTGATTTTTAGTTTCCCGTAACCCGCCCGCGCTTCATTTTCATGCCCGCGTTTGAATTCATTATTGAAATTTTGGGGAAAAAATACCGTTTTTGCAATGAAAACGTCCGAATTCATGCATTTTGTGTGATGAAATTGTCTGATCAATCGTCCGTCGTTAAAATGAAGTGAAATGTTTATTCATTTTGACCAGAACAGCCTTTCTGTAACTTACATATCTAAATTAACCCATTTCATTCTATGATGGTGTGCAGCGGTGTATAACAATACGTCTGACATCCACATTTTGTATAATAATGAAAGGCGTAAAAATAATGAATAATGAATAATGAAATGGGTGCCTCCCCTGTTTTGAAAATAAATGTTACGGGAAACTAAAGATCAAGTTGGCGGGGCCTAATGCGGGATCAATACATTTTCCTATGTTCTCTGTAATATTATTTATATTAATATTTGCGAGTACAATATGAATATTAAGTTAACAATTAACAAAATTAATGTGTGCGAGATGTTTCGTTTTCAATGTTGCCGAGTTGTTTTATTGGCCGAGTTGTGTGGGAGGTAGAATCTCGGAGGCCGAGTTGTCATTTGGCCGAGTTGTCTCGAAGGCCGAGTTGTCTTGGCTGAGTTGTCTAGAAGGCCGAGTTGTCCTGATACCCTATAAAATACTTACATGGAGTATACGGTTTATTCCGACTGTTTTGACTATCTGCGGTCCGACAAATCAATGCGTGGAACCCTGGAATTTGGGGATTTTGACAGTTGTTGAAGAGACACAGGTGGTACACACAAAGGAAGCCAGTATCTTAATCCGTTTAGACGAATTTTCATTTTCACACCTCAGATAATGCGCTGTAGGTAGGAATGCTCTGTAGGAAAACGTATTACTGATCGTCTTATTTGCAAACGTCTTACCTTTGCGGTGTTCAAGAAATATTTTTATGTGAACTACTCGCTGCTGTGACACAGTTGTATCGGCTTTGAAACCAGGGGCTATGTCAGGTAGCTATTGCAAGCAATAGCAATAGCTACGTGAAGTTAGGTATAGATAAACACTGTGACTGTAGTAGTCTGTAACAAATAAAAACAACGCCCGATCAGACTTTCATATCTGATCCTCACTATCATCAGTTAGTAGGGGTGGCCCTATAGTCGTCGTCAGAATACTTTGGCACTTTTTAAAACCGCCAACGCACACGTCTAGTTTAAATGAGCGTGTGGGCGGGGACATTCATACAATGCAAATTATGAGCGTTTACTTTAATTTTGGACAAACTAAAACTTAAAGTAAACTCAAAAGTATATGCAATACTAGACACTTATGCACTTATCAACTGATGTCCCGGCCCCTTGGTACCCGGGGATGGCCGGGACTTGCATGTAAAATGTAACTTACAAAATGACATATCTCGGTCAAGTCCCGGCAGCGCCGGGTACAAATTTTGTGTAAACTTCGCACAAGTCCCGGCCCCAGCCTGCCGGGATTTGCGATGCAACCCCGGTCAAAATGCCCCTCAAGACAGCATGTTTGCTACGCAACTGTAAAGAGCCGTCTCAAGATACCTTTTTTCCGTGTGTTCAATTAACCTTTAGTAATGGCTTTGATGAGTACTAAAGTAGGCCTTGTAGATGTTGACAGAGTATGTTTCCCCAGTCTCGTGGCACGATTAAATGGGCTATCATACCCTGACTCCTTGGTTCGCTTACATATGGACAAGACTTCCCCATGATGGGTGACCCGGATTCCCGGTGCCGGTGGAGCTATCCTTCATTTGGAATGGTACAATTTACCTTTGTTTTCAGTCAGATGCCTTCACTAGATATGAATGTTAACAGATAACAACATTTTGTATTATATTTTTTTCCCAATCAGGATGCTGTCCAATGTGGTCATAGACAAGACATCGCCTCCTATCAGTCCAGACAACTCCAGACCGACCAGTCCCAATCCAATGTTGGACAACAGGCACACAGCGCAGGCTAAGAGGAGGAAATTCTTAAGGCGTATCTTCAAGTTTCAGCAGATGGATTTTGAGTTTGCCATGTGGCAGATGGTGTATTTGTTGTTTGCTCCACAGAAAGTGTGAGTATTGGTACATATATTGAAGAGTTTTGGTGCAAAAAAAAAAAAAAATATATATATATATATAAAAAGGCTTTCATGGCGGAAATCTGTAACAAGTACTACTTACTTAATTCGGGTCGTGTCCCCGATCTACGATGTTTCTCCACACTCTTCTGTCGTTCATTGCTGTCTTTATGTCACTCGTCTCCAGTCCAGTATCTTGCTTGAGTAGATCGATAAATGTCAGGGCAGGTCTTCCCGGCTTTCTTTTGTCATGTTTGGGGATCCAGTGCACCAGTTTGGATACTGGCTCCTCACTTCTGTAACAGTGGCCAGCAAACCTTGTTCTTCTCTTCCGGATCTTCTGGCTTATTTTGGGGAGGTCACCATACAGTTGGGTGTTTGGTATATGTTGTTTCCAGTTGACATTGAGTACTACTCGCAGCATTCTGGTGTAGCAGCCATCTAGCTCTTTCTGTAGCTTGGGGGTAATGGTCCAAGCTTCGCATCCATATAGCAGAACTGACTCCACCGTTGAGGCAAACAGGCGAAGTTTGAATTTCCGAGATAGAGTTGACTTCCATATTTTGTTCATTTTGCCGCACGCTCTCCATGCTGCTGCTTTGCGTTGCTTGATGTCTTTTACCGTACTCTCCATCCAGGCACCAAGATATTTAAAATCTTGAACTTCCTCCAGCTTGTTGCCATCATTTGTCTGTATGGATCCCTTCTGGCTCTGGTTATATGACATAAACTTGGTCTTCTTAGCATTCATTTTGAGACCGACCTTTGCTACTGATGTCTCAACTCTTTGCAGCAGATCTTGTGCTTGATGAAATTTCTCTGACAACAATGCAATGTCATCGGCGAAGTCAAAGTCTGTCACCACCTCTGGCCCGATCCGCCTACTTCTACGCCTGTCAAGATGAAAACCAAGCTCTTCTTCTCTCCCCTCTATGGCTATCCTCAGGGCAAAGTCCAGCACAATCACAAACAGATATGGGGCGAGTGTGTCTCCCTGTAGAACTCCAGCCAATATTTCAAACTGTGCAGTCTCTCCGTCAGGTGATATTACCTTAGCCATGGTATTCTCGTACATTCCTCCGATTGCTTCAACGACTTGTTTTGGTATTCCATAAGCTCGCAGAATTTTCAGCATTTTGCCACGGTGGATTGTGTCGAAGGCCTTTCTGAAATCAATGTAGGTGATTACTGCTGCTAGGTTATTGGCTTTAACTCCTTCTATGAGCCTCCTCAGTGCCAGTATGTGGCCAGCTGTCGTCCTTCCAACCCTGAAGCCGTTTTGATTGGTTCTCAAATGCTGATCCAGCTCTGATCTGATTCTGTTCAGGATCATTCTGTTGTATGTTTTGGCAACGATAGAACTTAGGCTGATACCTCGGTAGTTGCCTCCTAGGCTAAGATTCCCTGATTTTGGAATTGGAACAATGTTGAGCACAGACCATTGGCTTGGTTTTTTCCCTTTCAGTAATGCTTCATTGCAGAAGTTCAACACAATGTCGTCAAGGTCACATCTTTTCAGAACTTCAGGTGGGATATTGTCTTCACCACTGCTTTTTCCTTCTACCAGTGACTTTTTAGCTTTGTCATATTCTTCCTGGTCGAAAGGCCCGGTTTTAATTTCCAGATCATCTAGGATTGGTGTGATTTCCTCATCCTCATTACTGATGTCTGGTGGGCTCCCCAGAAGGTTTTTGAAGTGGTTATACCAGTTTGTGACCCGATCTTTCTGAGTTTCTCCCTCCAGCTGTCCTTTGGTGGATGCTTTTCTACCAGTGATCTCATTGATAAGCCTCCAGCTTAAAGCATGCTTGCAATTGGAATGTGCTGCTTCTACTTCCTTGATCTTGCTGTTCAGGTCTTCTACTATGGCTAGATTGTAGGCTTCATCAAGTCCTTGCTTTGCCTTCCTGTACTCAACTCTCTTCCCCTCAGTGACGTCCTGTTGATAGAGATTATATGTGTCTTTGATTTGATCTCTTGCCGCAACTACCCTTGGATCATCATCGTAACAAGTAAAAAGGTTTTAAAAAACTGGGATAACTTTTTTTTAGGTTGCATCAAAAACCTATAAGCTTGGGAGTTGAAATTGTGTTTTAAGAAGCGTGTTTGTAGTTTTGAGATTCTCCTCTTGTTTTATGGAATTTCATTGGTCCCAGAAAACTATGGCATATTTCAGTATGGAAATAACAGTTATTGGTGGACAAGAAATTGGAACTTAATCTATTTAACATTTATTTCTTTATAATCAATATATTCTTCTTTTGTTTTACATCTGACAGGTATCGGAATTTTCACTACAGGAAATGTGAGTACAATTATCGGGTTTATGCTATCAGATTGTCAATATTCAACTTTTAACATACATGTAGATTGAAATTGTAGCATTTGTAGCGTATTTTTCATGTGAATTGGCAAGACTGGGAAACTAATGTTATTGAATTTTTAATGACCATGCAACAGAGTAATGTTTGTTTTTAGCTAAGCCTTGTGTTAACACATCACTTAATGTTTGAAATGCTCTTTTTTATAAAAGCTACCAATTTGCTGTGTAACTTTTAAAATTATTGCGGGATAAGAGTTTGTGATTCAAGGACCGTCTTGATAATGTCAATGAGTTTCAATGAAAATAAAACACTGACTTACGCATAATTATATTTTGTCATTTATATTTTTTAGATACCAAGGATCAATGGGCGAGAGATGATCCAGCATTCTTAGTCCTTTTAAGTATTTGTTTGTGTGGTAAGTTTAATAATGTAATGTAAATATTCAATGATAAAGTCATTGGGCTAAAACTGGCAAATGATGTATAACCCTACATATCTATAGAGTGTGACCTATTGTAAATTTCTCATATTGTTACCTATTCTAATAAGGGGTCGTCCAAAATTATCGCCATTTTCACTTACGTACAGAGCGTACGTAACTTTTTACCCCCCTCCCCCCCTCGAGTTACGTACGCAATAAATGGCGAAATTTTATTTTATTTTGTACTTTTAAAAAAAAATCCCGCCTCTCAAGATCGCCATTTAAGTTACGTACGGTTGGGGTATATTTCGACCCCCCCCTCTTACGTACGCTTTGTACGTAACTGAAAATGGCGAAAATTATGGACGACCCCTAAATGAATCTGTCATAAAGACGGTTTTATTTCAAAATTCCTTTAGAGGTAACGCATTGGAAAATATTAAAAAACCTGTTCTACAGGCCCAAGTGACCCATTGTTTTTGATTTTTAGATTTTTATTATTATTATTTGTACAAATGTTTTGAAAAATCTTGGTATTATTTTCTTGTTGAAAATTTCACAAACAAAAAACTATCGACAACCCTACCTGAGAGGTCCTTCGAACAGTTTTTATTTGCCTCCTAACTGTAATAATTTAACAATCCTGTGTGCACTACATACAATGTTAATTCTTTGATATCCCTCGGGCCTGATGTTTTGTAGGGTGGTGACGAACTGTCTTAGGAGAATAAGTTTCAATTGAGATGGAGGAGAAGTGTGTGTGGAGGTCCCACACCCTGAAATCAGTTTTGGACTCCCATGATTTGCATTATGTAGACAATAATGTTTCTTTTTCTCGCTTTGAATAATTACAGCCTCATCCGTCGGGTTTGCTATTGTGTTGAGATTAGGATTTCTTGGTTTCCTCAAATTTCTGCTGTGGGTTGTGTTTATTGACTGTATTGGAGTGGGGTTAATAATAGCAACATCATTGTGGTAAGCAAAGACAATTGTAGAAACACTGGTATAACAAATACAAATCTTTGATATTCATGTTGATTGGGGAGACACTTTGCACAGAATGGGCTAAAAATAACACATTTGTATAGATAGGCCTATCATTTGAACACCTCTAAAACAGGTTCGCCGTTGTAGATAGAAAAGAGACAATTTGGAAAAACGATCTCGCCCGGGAATAAAAGAGACAATTTGGGAAACGATATCGCCCAGGAATAAAAGAGACAATATGGGAAAACGATCTCGCCCGGAATCGAACCCTGGAGGACCTCTTGCTTACCGCGCAAGCGCCTTATCCATTTGGCCGCAAGACCTTGCATGGTAAAGCACCTGAAATTCAACACCTAGCGATCACGTTTCCCTATCTCTTTGCCACAATTAGACATATTTTATTTAATCCATCTTGGAAGTATTTGCCATTCGTTCATATTTTGTAAATACACCTGGTTTGTATTACTTTTATCCCTCATACAGGTTTATTTCAAATCGATATCTGCAGGAGTCCAGAAAACAAGTACAAGAAGTCGAGTGGGGCTTTGCATTTGATGTCCATCTCAATGCATTCTTTCCGCTGCTCATTGTACTTCATGTTGTACAGTTATTACTTTATATTCGTGAGTACATCATTGACCTTGCGGTTTCCTGCCCATACTGTACATTTAATCGAACATTTCTGTTGATTTTAGTTCTGTGTGAAATTCATGAATCAAGTTTTATGCGCAAAATTTAAGGACGATTGTGACATAGTGTTCAGTGTCTGTGAGAATTAATTTTGCATCAATATTATTCTCTGCTAAATCAACAAACTACACAATATCCCTCTTGATTAAGTCATTGAAGTTAGCTAGCAAATGGTTTAATTTTGGTTCCTTGAGACCACACTGTCATCAATACATTCCTGCATAGAATATTGTCTCTGTGTGAATGTGTTTATGCTGGTACTAAAAGTAGGCTTGCATGTATTTATAGTTAAATCAGTTCAAAATTGGTGAGAAATATTTGGTTTTTATCTCTCCGCCTGCAAAAGTAATCCAAGTGCATGATTATGGCCTCACACACACGTTTTTGGCCCCACACTTGCGTCACACATAATGCACAGTGTGCTTGTTGCCTTCATGCGTGCCTGCATCCTTCTGTATTCATTTGCTGCTGTAATGAGGCTTGGCTAATTTGGAACTGATCAAACTATAGTCTAGGATTGAATAACATTCTAGAACTTGACTTTTACCCACATGTATCCTTTTGTAACCCAAATGTTATTGGGTACTAAAGATTACTACAGCAATACTATGCAGCATAGTATGCTGGTAGCCTCTACTTCCCCATACCATATACCAGTCTCATTGCCTAATCATGGCAGGCTATGCCGTCACTGTTCTGTCAAAACCTTGTATTTCCATCCGGCCCTTCAGCATGTAATAAGTAATTCTTCATGTATATCCTTTGGACAGTCTGTTCTAAGCATGTTCTATGGGCAAAACAGGTCTATCGAACCCTTGCAAGTATGGTTGTCCCTGAACATGTGTAAAGCAACACTTCATATGCATAACCACTGGGCAGTTTTGCTTTATACATGTTGCAGGGCTGGAAAAACAATATAAGGTTTTGACAGAACAGCAACAATATGCCCTTTAACCCTTACAGCCCCAGATCCCATGAAATCCCATTTCCCAGCATCCTGGTTCCACCTGGCGCTGAGGTTTTTGTCTGAAATAATGGCCCCGGGCTATATAGCTGGGCGAATACACTCGCCCAGCACAGCTTCCCCCGTGGCGCAGTTGGTAGAGTGTCCGCCCGCCAACCGAGAGGTCGTGGGTTCAAACCCCGGGGCGTGGCACCTCTTGTTGTGTGTGCTTTTTTCGCTTGAAAAAGATTTCGTTGGAAAATCCACCGGGTGGGTTAGGGTTAATAAAGTGTATCTCACATGGCGTAGTAGTCAAACATAGTGCTTTCATGTTTGTGACACAGATTTGTTTTGGCTCATTTGTTCCATGTTATAGTTTTATTCCCAAAACCACCTCAAAAGCATGAGGGTTTAAGTAGTCCCCTTTTCTGCACTTAAATAATAGCCATGAAATCTGCATATTTTATCAGACAATAATTTCATCAGGAATCCAAGGAAACAAGAAGATTTCAGCGATATAATTCTAAAATTGAACTTGCTGTTTCAGACAGTTTCGACGTCCGATCGGATGTCTTTCTCAATGCTGTATGACTGTTGATCCAGGGTTGCCAAAAGGAGTTGACTTTTTGGTGACGTCACGGGATGTATTTGATGACGTATTCTGGATCAATTGATCCTACAAGTGACTAAGTTGGTTGGCCCCCTCGTCACCATTCATGAGGTGCTGGTTTATGTCTTTTTTGGGTTTGTCAACTATTACTGGCAACCCTGGATCAACGGTCATACACCATTGAGAAAGACATTCGATCGGACGTTGAAACTGTCTGGAACAGTAAGTTCAATTTTGGAATTATATCGATGAAATCTTATTATTATGCATATTCTATCATGTAATTGAAGTCATTGAACTGGTTTTTGACTTTACATTTGTTGCATATGTAACCTTGTTTAACTCTTTCATTGTTTGTTACTGTCTTATTTGTTTCTTGCAGCCTTAATAAATGGACAGTCATTTCTGGCTTGCTTCTTTGGCAATACTCTTTGGTTAGTCGCCATTGGTTACTACATATACATTACATTTTTAGGATATAGTGGTGAGTACATGTTTTTATGATATTTTTGATTGACTTTCATAAATGTATTTCTAGCATGCGTGACCATGCAAGAAAATGGAAAACAAGGGATTTATGTATGTATTCCATTGATTCTTCTTTTATGTTAAATCTCATAAGAATGAAATAACAGCACCAAAGAAATCTTTGGTGTGTTTTTGGGGGGGGGGGGGGGGGTAGAATTAAACTTCAACTTTTGATCTGTATTGAATCCACCCTCCACCCATATAAACTGGCTACACACAAAAAGGTTGACATCCTCTATTCCAGTTGGCAGTCAACCTATGTCAATTGTTATGAAAACATGGACATTGACATTGGAGAGGGAAGTGGGTAACCCATGGTAAATGTCAGGTGTCCTTGGTCACATCAGTAGGAGATGCCCTTGTCTGTTGGTAAGTATAGGTGTGAGATGTGTTGGATCGAAGTTGGTGCGTGTATCGAAGGCAAGTCATTCAGTGATGTTTATAGTCGATGGTTTACTTTACAATAGCAGTTCAGGTGACGCAAGTACATTGTTGTTAATCCATTTTTGTTCCACATCGGTTCTTGGTTGAATCTGTCATTATTTATTGTACTTAGCCAAACATTGCTACAAAATGTATATTTCTAACTGTATTTTGACCATGTTCTTCTCCTATCACAGCTCTACCGTTTTTACGTGGCACCATAGCACTGCTCTACCCACCATGTTTGACTTTACTCACCCTGTACATATTTACCATCATCTTCCAGTGGAACATTAGTAAACATGTCCTGTGCTTTTATGAGTACAGGGTGCTCCATGAACCAGCGTGTTTGTAGCACTATATACATTGTAAATGTTGTTATGTCTGATAACAGAGGGCACTGTTGTAAAACAATGATGCCAGGTAATTGAGGGCGCTGTTTGTAACTATGATGCCAAATGAGATAATGTTGGGTGCTGGTTATACTCAGATAAATACTGGAATCTCTGTATGTATGGAAATATGCGACTGAAACTACAGATGCATACCACAGAGGGGGTCTATGTACACAGAAACTGCTGCATCTGTACACACACAAAAAGGCAGTCAAGGCATCGGTAGTGTCGGAGAAGACCTTTAAAACCATATAGAGGGCTTTGTTTTATTCATGACTAAGCTATAATCAAAACAAAAAAGATGTGGATCATAGCGTCACAATTCTATCAGGTCCCATGCGCCTGGTGCGTATCGCGACGGCTAGTTCGCCTGTTGTTTTGGAATACAGTGCATCGCAAGACCGCGTTCAACCTTTGAATAGCGAATGCTCAGACTATGACGCTATGATTGACAATGACTTGATTTGATTATAGTACACTGCGCATGGAATAAACTGTATCATATGGTTGTCATCGGACTCAGTCATGTAATTAATGCACATCTGAGACTTTAAAGTACGCTTTTATATTCAAGGAAACTTAATGATGTCAAACTACAGTTTACTCTGGACAGAGGTGTATACAAATATTATTTATTCCAGATTAAAGATATGATGACAGATAATAGATCAGACTGCATAGTTGCTTCATTCATCTAACTCTGTGCAGTCATATCATAGCATATTCCAATTTTCAATGATGTCACTACTTTGTCATGTACGTGATATACTATAAAAAGGCGCTTGTGTATGTACCCACCCACGCAATCAAAGACTTCTCGAGATACTCGTGCATAAATGATGCGTGTATCACTAAATTATGCTCTGATGTCACTGCACAGAGTTAGATGAACCAATCCAATTTTGAATGAAATATTAGACACAATCTATGATGTCGGTTATGAATATAAAAGGCATGAGCACATATGTGATGCGATCTGTGAAAACCCGCCACATGTCGGGATTTTTCATGTTGGAGATATTTATATCATAAGAAAGCTGAATCTGTGCTGATTAAATAACTGTTTTGATCATTTTTCTACGATCACTGCAAAAAAAAGTTATGAGTGAATGATGATAGTGATGTCATAAAAAGCTACAAACAAGAAATCATGAAAACAGGCCATAAAAGATACATAGTTATATAGAATAACGTTATAAGGCTAATTAGAAAAGTGACTTAAGTAAGTTTTTGAAGGTGACATTTCATAAAAGGTGATGACACAAAGTAATAGAAATTAATTTTCTAAACAAAATCTTAAATTTTTTAATTTTATTTTTTATTGTTATTTATTTATTTTTTATTTTACCTATAATCCCTATTTCACATTTTGGGACATCCGACGGGTTTTCACATATCGCATCACATATTTGAGTATATATATTCTGTGTCACTTCAAGTTGGGTGACGTCAATGCATTCTAATATTTATATTGTGTGTAACCACCATGCAATGGTGTTTGCATCCGTGCAATGAAAAAAGAATCACTGCAAATTATAAGTGTAGTAGTTTTGGACGGTGTATACTATTGAGTGTTTACCTTAAAGTGTACTATTGCACACACAAAAGTAAACACAAAACTACACTCAATAGTACATGCTGTCCAAAAATACATACTCATAATTTGCCGTGAATGTTAACCCTGGTGTGAAACTGCTTCGCCTATCTGATGTAGCCTGACATGTTCAGTTGATATTAATTATTTGGTCTATGCACGGATCTGCCATTTGCGAGAAGAGCCTCGAACTGGAATCAGATTGAATGAAGGTGGTGCATTGTTTCACTGCATGACCACTGACCAGACATATTGTGCAGAGAGAGTCAAACTAGTAACATAATGTTATGGAATAGTCCCATTCAGTGCGCTACTAGTTCGAGGCTCTCCTCGCAAATGGATGATCCTTGCAAAGAGCAAATAGATATGTAGAAGAGGTAGATTCTCTCATGTCCGCATGATTTATTAGCAACAGGTTTGCACATTGAGGTTATTCAGAGCAAACTATTTTGACAACCCGGTGTATAAATGAAGGTTCAGTCTAGGTTCCATGTGATCTCATGCACCACCTCTACATACAGATGTAGAATCTAAACTATTTATTGAATGTGTACATGTATATATGTATATTAGTTTTGTACAAATAAATTCCAATCATATTATCATTATTTTATGCATCTTTTGTTTTTGGGTTTTATTAGCCGTTGAGATTATCTCACTCAGCCTGGTAGAACCAATCATTACACTTCATTCATTTATTTTCACAGGCTACATCAAAACTTATAAATGTCATATAATGGCAAATCCCTTCAGGGAGGTGTTAAACTTCTGCAGATACATTTCATATCCCATGTTCTTCAGGGTGACGGTTTACTAGTGGAGCATGTAGATTTATTTATAAAGCTGCTTTTTGTTGCGAGATTATCAGTTAAGTTACATATTATATGTGATCAAACATGAGTAGATGAGGCACAATGAGAGAAGTAAGAGAAGGGACATTTTGGTACCAATGTCAATGTTATATCACATTCCTAAAACCAAAGTTACGGATTATTGAAAAACACTTTTGTCGCAAAACATCAAATTCAAATTGTTAAGTTATGAGCATTTAAAGTTTTGGTTTTGTTAACAAATCAATGGAGTAAATGAAAATTAAATACCTCAAAGTGTAGTTTACCTCTTTATTTTCATGAGTTTGAGTCTTTGGTTAAGATAAAAGATGTATCAAAGATCCGAAATATGAATTTGACATATTCTGACCGTGTCCCACATTTGTGCTCTTAATTCAAATTAGCTACTACCGCATTGGGCCTCATTTACTCATGTTAAGTATGCAATAGCAAATGTTCATCCTTCTCTCCTTATTATGTACACTTTTCTACATAACAAAAAGTGGAGAAAATAATAGACAACCTTTGTCATATTTGTTCTTTAACCCTAACGCTACTACGTCTCACAGTCACCTCACAGCCAGCACCACGTGGCTTGCGCGCGCACAAGTTCTATCTCCTGTAGCACTAAACTACGGGTATATATGGTCTCTGATTTCTTAGCCTGTGAAGCCCTCCCCCCGTGGCTGAGTGTTAGTATATCTCGCCTGTCACGCGGCCGACCCGGGTTCAACTCCCGGCGCCGGCGGACATAATTTTTCCCATTTTTTATTTAACCCCCTCCCCCTGTTCTTCGTTCCATCCCCACTGCCACGTTCTAGGGTTAGGGTTAATTCATGTAAGAACGTTTAATAATCAAGAGGCACCACAGTGACCGATGTATTAATGTAGAGATATTTTCATAGATGATTTTATACTTGTTTGTTGATTTGAGTTGATGAACAAGTCTGAATTTAGTTCAACTTATGACTTGTTCACCAATTTGAAATATTGAACCAGAATGTCTGTAAACTTGTACTTAAATAGATTGTTTGTAAATTATATATTATCA
This sequence comes from Ophiura sarsii, assembly GCA_035610835.1. Taxonomy (NCBI): domain Eukaryota; kingdom Metazoa; phylum Echinodermata; class Ophiuroidea; order Amphilepidida; family Ophiuridae; genus Ophiura; species Ophiura sarsii. The sequence continues at coordinate 43,955,354 of CM069450.1, read as the reverse complement.
TAACAAATTTATTTTATGATTAGTTATTATCTTTCCCCAGTGGAACTAAAACATTTTAGGGGGATAATTTAATGTGCTCTTATGCCCAGTTTACACGGTGCACATGTTTGCTACTAGGGTGGTCTCATATACAGGGCGAGTCAGAAAGAATGGGCACTTTTTTGGCGAAAACGCCACAGAAATATTAGGCCTGCATATTCAAAACCAACTATAGTGTTACAAAGAACACATATTTGGCTTTCATTCAAAAAAAAAATTGAATCCGATCATTGCGCCATAAAGTTGCAACCATTTGAGTAGAACCCGATATTTTAAAGCCAATCCATGGAATGGCAATAACCCATAGTATTGTTGGTTGCCTGATTCAGAGATGCTGGATCAATGAAACTAGTGAAAAAACTGAAAAGGCACATGAATGTTGAATACAAGATCTTAAAATGACTGGAAATAAATAGATCTGTGTAATTATGAGTAATAAAAAGCCTGAAATTAAGAAGGAAAAGTAAAAGCAGGCATATCTACTGATTCAGGAGGTGAACCCCATTATTTAGAATACTTTGAGGAATGGCTTGATAATTCGACCATTCTATGGATTTGCTTCAGATTTTGGGGCTTTACTCAAATTAGTGTAACTGATAACGAAATGGTCAAATGAATTAATCCAGTCAGTCACTAATGGGTCTAAACAGGCATGGGTCAAATGGATGGTATAAACAGCGCTGGTGCTGTGGATGTAAAGCTCCCAGTTTGGTATAGGAAAAGCATGGGGAAAATGCAGTGTTTGAACTGGGCTTTAGCTTAATTGAAACGGTGACCTCAGAAAGCTTTGAAAGTTGCCTGTGTAAATGTTTTTGGCGTTTGGTATATTTAACATTTTGTGCTCCAGTAGCGCAGAGGAGAGGAAGTCTATTTACTATTGTTAATATCTTTTCTGACAGAGTTCAAATGTATACTTGGGTCATGACAAAAGAAGCATATTTTGTGGGCCTGTCAATTTTGTGTCTGTCAATTTTTCTATCACTGTCTATTTGTGTTTCTTTTATGTTAAACAATATGCGTGTAAAATGTATTTTACGTGTGAGCTCATAATAAGTAATATTTCTTACACATGAAAAAGGGATACCTGGTGACATCTTCAGGCTGTATCAAAATGATTAACATTATTTACTTTTTACCAAACTCTTAAGGATTTCAATACAGCTTGATGTATTGCATTGTATATCACACAAAGTGTATATTGTGTAATAATGAATAAATCTTATTTGGAAGAGAAATAAAAAAGGTTTAAGCCAAGAGTTTGACCTATTATTAATTTGTTTGTCTGTGTCTACATGTAGGTATGTAGGAGGTATCAAATAAGACCAAATTGTAACATATTGTCAAAGCAGATTTGCATTTACCATTTGATGGAATTTTAGTTTATATCAAAAATTCAGTGAAGTTCACATATCACACATGTATGCCCTGCGATTATGATGCAGCGTCTGAAGTGACCCTCTGTTAAAGGCATTCAATGTGATCTTTTTTAATTTTTTACACTTATTCTTTTCTCTCTTATAATTATGTTTGACTTATCAGGAAAGACTTTCCTGGACTTAGAAATCTATCTTGACTGTATTTTCTGTATAAAAACATCACAGAACTTAACCATGTTTAATAAATTTGCTTTCAATTTTGGGACAACTACACTGAGCCAAAAAAGAAACTTATAACATTTTAACAGATCACCATAGGGTCAGTGCTCATTTCTCCTGTGTCATTGAAGCAAACAATTGGTTATTGACTGCCATTTGAAGCAATACATTGCAGTAATATTGTATCCAAATTTGGTACATTTTCATGCACAGAATTTTATTTGGTGATCTGTTAAAGTTTTTATAAGTTTCTTTTTTTATAAGTTTCTTTTTTGGCTCAGTGTATGTAGATTTATAACACACACTTATCCATCCTACAGGACTTATTTGAAAAGGATTTTCGGACTCACAAGCCGTTGAAAATAATCTGTCCTGTTTATTTTTACTCTTCAAAACATGATTTTGAAGTAATTAGGAATCATATCGCTCTAACTCGGAAGATATTTATGATCAGAAATGTAAATCTGCTAGGAAATCTGCTTTCTGATACTTATTTACCATAAAGTTAGGCCATAATCGTGGGTGGAGTGGAATTAGGCATTGTACAGATACATCACAAAGTCAGGCAAAAACTGTAGTATGAAGTAGAGTAGTTGACAGTCGGCATCGTCTTCATATACCACAAAACTAGGTATTCATCATGGACATGAGGCGCCTTACACATTAACCATGAAATTTAACATGAAAGAATCGAGCATCTTACACATTTATCATGAAGTTTGTACACATTTATCATGAAGTTAGTCGACTACCGTGGTAGATATGTGCACTTTGCATCATGAAGTAAGTCAATTATTATGATAGAGGTGGGCAAATTCCATGAAAACATTGATCATCTTGCACATTTATCATGAAGTTGGTCAATTACTATGGTAGAGTTGTGTATTGTACACATTTATCATTATGTTAGTCAATTACTATGGTAGAGTTGTGTATTGTACACATTTATCATTAAGTGTAGTCAATTACTATGGTAGAGTTGTGCATCTTACACATTTATCATTAAGTGTAGTCAATTACTATGGTAGAGTTGTGTATTGTACACATTTATCATTAAGTGCAGTCAATTACTATGGTAGAGTTGTGTATTGTACACATTTATCATTAAGTGTAGTCAATTACTATGGTAGAGTTGTGCATCTTACACATTTATCATTAAGTGTAGTCAATTACTATGGTGGAGTTGTGTATTGTACACATTTATCATTAAGCGTAGTCAATTCCTATGGTAGAGTTGTGCATCTTACACATTTATCATTAAGTCAATTACTATGGTAGAGTTGTGTATTGTACACATTTATCATTAAGTGTAGTCAATTCCCAGCTAACCATATTACGTTGTTAGAACGTCGTGGCAAGGTTTCACTTTCGTTCTTGGAACGTTATGATTAAAAGTTCAAAGAACGTTGTGAACGTGATCCAACGTTAGGAGAACGTTTATTTGTCGACACATTTTTACGTTGTATGAACGTTAGTCATGAACGTTTTCACAACGTTATCACAACGTCCTAAACGTTTAAAACACTTTCTTTGTAATGCCAAATTGTTTTGTATTAAAATTTTGATTCGTAATAAACCTTTTTAAATAAAATGTAATTCATTATTTAATTAGTCCATGGAAACGTGAGCAAAATGTTTTCTGAACGTTGCAGTTAAGTTCTAGTTTGGTTGCACTTAGGTTGTGGTTAGGTTGTCATTAAAACGTTTCTACAACGTTATTATAACGTTGCGGTTTGGGTGTGATTTGGTTGTTTTAGGTTGGTCAATGGAAACGTGAGCAAAAAGTTCTCTGAACGTTGCAGTTAAGTTCTAGTTTGGTTGCGCTTAGGTTGTGGTTAGGTTGTCATTAAAACGTTTCTACAACGTTATTATAACGTTGCGGTTTGGGTGTGATTTGGTTGTTTTAGGTTGGTCCATGGAAACGTGAGCAAAACGTTCTCTGAACGTTGCAGTTAAGTTCTAGTTTGGTTGCACTTAGGTTGTGGTTAGGTTGTCATTAAAACGTTTCTACAACGTTATTATAACGTTGCGGTTTGGGTGTGATTTGGTTGTTTTAGGTTGGTCCGTTGAAACGTGAGCAAAACGTTCTCTGAACGTTGCAGTTAAGTTCTAGTTTGGTTGCACTTAGGTTGTGGTTAGGTTGTCATTAAAACGTTTCTACAACGTTATATATAACGTTGCGGTTTGGGTGTGATTTGGTTGTTTTAGGTTGGTCCGTTGAAACGTGAGCAAAACGTTCTCTGAACGTTGCAGTTAAGTTCTAGTTTGGTTGCACTTAGGTTGTGGTTAGGTTGTCATTACAACGTTTCTACAACGTTATATATAACGTTGCGGTTTGGGTGTGATTTGGTACTTAAAACAAACAACCCGCAACGTTATAATAACGCTGTAAGAACGTATTTAATGACAACCTAACCAGAACCTTAGTGCAACCAAACTAGAACTTAAACTACAACGTTCAGGGAACATCCTTTTCACGTTTAAAGGATTAAACTAAAACAACCAACTATTTGAGTGTTACAACGTTGTTAAAACATTATGTAAACGTTTCCGATGATCAACATGCAACGTTCAGAGAACGTTTTAATCACGTTTCCCAGAACCAACCTAAAACAAACAAACCGCAACGTCATAATAACGTTGTAAGAACGTTTATAATGACAACCTAACCACAACCTAAGTGCAACCAAACTATAACTAAACTTTAACGTTCAGAGAACGTTTTGCTCACGTTTCAACGGACCAACTTAAAACAACCAAATCACAACCAAACCGTAACGTTATAAAAACGTTGTTAAAACGTTTTAAATGACGCAACCTAACTGCAACCTAGGTGCAACGTTGCGGAAACGTTCTGTGTTTGCTGGGTTACTATGGTAGAGTTGTGTTTTGTACACATTTATCATTAAGTTAGTCAATTACTATGGTAGAGTTGTGCATCTTACACATTTATCATTAAGTCAATTACTATGGTAGAGTTGTGCATCTTACACATTTATCATTAAGCGTAGTCAATTACTATGGTAGAGTTGTGCATCTTACACATTTATCATTAAGTCAATTACTATGGTAGAGTTGTGCATCGTACACATTTATCATTAAGTGTAGTCAATTACTATGGTAGAGTTATGTATTGTACACATTTATCATTAAGAGTAGTCAATTACTATGGTAGAGGTGGGCATTTTAAACATCTATCATTAAGTTGGTCAATTACTATGGTAGAGTTGTGTATTGTACACATTTATCATGAAGTTAGTCAATTACTATGGTAGAGTTGTGTATTGTACACATTTATCATTAAGTGTAGTCAATTACTATGGTAGAGGTGGGCATTGTAAACATTTATCATTAAGTGTAGTCAATTACTATGGTAGAGTTGTGCATCGTACACATTTATCATTAAGTGTAGTCAATTACTATGGTAGAGTTGTGTATTGTACACATTTATCATTAAGTGTAGTCAATTACTATGGTAGAGGTGGGCATTGTAAACATTTATCATTAAGTTAGTCAATTACTATGGTACATATAGAGTTGTGCATTTTAAACAATTATCATTAAGTTAGTCAATTACTATGGTAGAGTTGTGTATCTTACGCATTTATCATTAAGTTAGTCAATTACTATGGTAGAGTTGTGCATTGTACACATTTATCATTAAGGGGTGTGGACTCTCAGGTACAGTCTCCGTAAAACTGCCGTAACTTCTTCAATATTCATTTAATCTTTATAAATGTATACATTTTTGCAGAAAAGGGTTCAATGAATCCAACCATGATAATGAAATTGACCATTTTGGAAAAAATTATAAAAAAAACGTTTTTTGACCCATTTTAGGTTTGGAAAAGATAACTCAAAATATATGCTGTTAAATGTTGTCATACTAGTTGTATGATAATCCTGATAACATTCCCCAGGAGCGTTTTTTTGAATAATCGATTATCTTTTGAGTTACAGACCAAAAAGTGCCAAAAAACGTAATTTTTGGGCACTTTTGGTCTATAACTCAAAAAATCGATTATTCAACAAACAAAAAAATAACGCTCCTGGGGAATGTTATCAGGATTATCATAAAACTAGTATGACAAAATTGAACAAAATATATTTTGAGTTATCTTTTCCAAACCTAAAATGGGTCAAAAAACATGTTTTTTATAATTTTCCCCAAAATGGTCAATTTCATTATCATGGTTGGATTCATTGAACCCTTTTCTGTAAAAAACTGTATACATTTATAAAGATTAAATGAATATTGAAGAAGTTACGGCAGTTTTACGGAGTTTGTACCTGAGAGTCCACACCCCCCTTAAGTGTAGTCAATTACTATGGTAGAGTTGTGTATTGTACACATTTATCATTAAGTGTAGTCAATTACTATGGTAGAGTTGTGTATTGTACACATTTATCATTAAGTGTAGTCAATTACTATGGTAGAGGTGGGCATTTTAAAAACTTATCATTAAGTTAGTCAATTACTATGGTGGAGTTGTGCATCTTACACATTTATCATTAAGTTAGGCTATATTAAAAAATCTTTTGTCTCATAGCTCTTTTTCAAAACCTAATGCGGAATGCGGGTTTTTTAAAGTTTTTTTTAAAACAAAATTATAAATATGAAATATTGAAATCCTGTTAAAGTGACCTTTTTGTATTTAAAATGATGTGATCAATGAAAATCTGATTTGTTTAATATATTTTTTTTTTGAAGAAAAAAAGAAAAAAAGAAAAAAAAAGAAGAGATTTTTGTTCTAATGCGCACCAATTAACTAACGCGCGGAGATAAAAGATATTTTTTTATATAGCCTTAGTCAATTACTATGGTAGAGTTGTGCATCTTACACATTTATCATTAAGTGTAGTCAATTACTATGGTACAGTTGTGTATTGTACACATTTATCATTTAAGGCATATTATGAGATTTTTTTCTCCATGGGACGCCCTCTATCCTTGTTTTTTTTTTGAAAGCAGATTTTCTTGCAGATTTACATTTCTGATCATAAATCATGAATATATTTTGAAAACCATGATTTTGAAGTAATTAGGAATCGTTTCACCCGTAACTCAGAATGTATTTATGATTAATGATCAGAAATGTAAATCTGTAAACAAATCTGCTGTCAAAAAGAAATCAAGGATAGAGGGTGTCCAATAGAAAAGATAATACTAATGTGCCTAACTATTAAGACTGTTCACTAGGTATGGTGCGACGTCAGTGGACAAAAGGTTGACATTGCTTCAATAACATCAGTTGACATCGCATAAGGCCCAACAAAAAGTATGAACGGGCCATTGCTCTTCAAGCAATTCAATTCAGATCTCCCTCAATATAAACACACCCCTGTAGATAAAACAGACACATTCACATGTTTTGTACCATTTTATTGTCAACAAGTTTTCATAGCTAGTGTTTAATTTAAAGACACTACATAATTACACTACATATACAACATAATAAATACAGGAACTACATTTTTACAAAACTCTATCAATTACTATGGGAATTTATCATGGACCTATAGAAATGCCAAATGAATACAGTTCAACCCATAGTGTCATCACCCATAGTCTAGAAATAACATATGGTTCATTTCATAAGCGTGATGATAACACCGAGTGTGTTTTACAAAAAGCTCTATGACACATCTTTGGTGCAGTAAACCCATCAAAAGTATGAAAATCAATCTTAAAGGGGCACAGACAGATTGGCGATAAAAACAATTTTGAAAAAGAAGAAAACAAATTCAATTGAACCCTGAAACGTAACATTTCATGGGAAAAGGTTGAAATTATGGCGCTAGATAGATATTCTGGTGAAGCCATATGTGCCCAATTCTGCTGAAAATTACCAAACTGTGAAATATTACCTGACATACTGCGAATTAAGGTAAACGGTTTCAGATGGTAGTTAGTATGCCCAAGTCTTACTTTGGTGCAAAAATCCAATTTCCAGGAAAATTGAGGGCGCACTCCCATATGTAACTCTCAATGCCCCTTTAAGTTACAACGTGTTGCAATATGATTTCCCTGACACGCGTTCGAAGGATTTAAACATAGGTGCCCTTTGTAAGTCCATCACATATCACCCAGAGTAATTGTGGATATGTCTAAGTATCTTTCACATTGTCCCATTGGTGTGAAATCCAGGAGGCAAATAGGAAACATTGTAGGCTACAATGGTTATATAGCCTTCATAAATGAATGGTATCTGTTGCATGGTCCTATTACTGTCACAGGAGTGGTGTGAAGATAAACAATTCCTTACCTATGGATTATGTAAAATTAATTTCTCACGACTTTGGGACTGAAGATACGTTTCATACTAAAGATGGTTTAGAATAATACTAAAGATACATCAAAGCTTGTGAGCTCGTTATACACTACAGAATAGGTTGAATTTGAGTACAATTGCTTTAATAATTCTGTTGTTTTAGCTCCCATATCTGATAATTCCAATCTTGAGATTTATATACAGCAATTTCTCTCATAAATTCTCTTTTTTAATTTTTTGCATGGTACAACTCTGTGAAAGTATACACAAATGTTACAGGTAGCATGACAAACTTCATGTTACATTTGCGAAGGTACATTTTACGTGGTAGATGAGTATTTTACATTGAGGTATTTCATACCAAACCGACAATTATCCTTTGGATGTTCAATTGTCAATTTTGGATGATCAATAATCGAAACAAGACCATATGTATTATCACAATGACCAATGATTCATTTCTTGTATGTGTTGTAAACTGGGAGATTTACAACTCCATTTAGTAGTAATCCATTGATCTCCCAAAGAAGGATTGTCAGTTTGGTGTGAAAAAGGTTTAAAATCCCAATTGTTTGTTGGATAGCTGTTCCGAGTTAATGTGTCGCTGTTTTTGAAAAGTACTTTAATGTGCGCATGCTATTTACTTGTTATCACTCAAAAGAGTGAAATAAAAATCTTGTCAGGGAATATACAAAATGAACAAATCATCATCTAAATCTGTACTGTTACCTCATTAGTAAGTACTTTTTTTAAATTTACTTGTTGTTTTATAGGGGCCTGTGTGAGGGTACTAGAAGTGAATAGGCTCTTCCAGTTGAAATCCATCCACCCTATGAAAGACATTTCCTTAATCTTCCTCACAGGGAGTTTAGATTTCAAAGTTTGTCACCCATGCAGGTAACCCCATTTGAAATTCACACTCCCTGTGGGGAAGATTAGGGTAATGTTTTCTATTGGGGTGTATGGATTTCAAATGGAATAGCCCAATGCCCAGGCGTTCTCTCATACTATGCAGCAGTGTTCCCCCGAAGTCCAAATGATGCTCATCTGGCCCAGCATGTTCACAAATTGGCCCAGGTGATTTGGTAGAAAACAAAGAATTAGTACCATATAGATAGCTATGCATTTGTTCTGTGGGCCAATTTTGATTTTGAGACAGAATATCAAAATTGGCTAAAGTTTTGAATCCTTTTACAGGGATAATTTCCTCACATATTAATAATCATCATCATCGTCGTCATCATCACCATCACAATAACAGTAGTACCCATAATTAGTCATACAAAAACTTTCAACCACAGTTGATCCAAAATAAATGATATTTACATTTTAATACAAACACAATGGTATCATAATATAATAATACCCCAAACAAACCTTGCTGAAGTACAGTAGCACCATACAAAATTAAAATACAAAATTAAAACCGCTTTCAAATAAAGATACATAACCAGACAGAAACCTTTTTCACCAAAGTTCCTTGGGTATAATTATAAATCAAACCAACCTTTTACATTTGTGTAAAATTGACCAAGCCAATTCTATACTTGAGTCATTCATAATCGTGACTTCAGATCACACTTCAGACAAAGTTGAGTTTATGATGCTAACAAAAGTTAATTTCAAACATTGTACTGGCATGAATTAATTGAGTTTAATAATTCTATGAGTCAAACTCAACTTAGATAGAATTAATCTTCTTTAAACTCTTCTTCAACAAGATTTTACCTAATTTTGGTCCAAAGAACTAGCTGATATGGGCCCTATTGCATAAAAGTTCAGATTAAGCTTAAGTGACCTTAGGAAGAGTTATTCTGAACTCTTCTCAAGCCTGCATCGTGAATAATATTTTAAGAATTCATTTCCGACTTCATCTTGTTGAAGAAGAGTTTAAAGAAGATTAATTCTATCTAAGGTGAATGCTAAGTTTTATGGCAATATTGACCCTGGTTTGATATTAGCTTATAAATCCCCAACCCACAATCATCAAAATAAGACATGCTCTATGGGTATTTAGTCTATATAGACCCAAGGAACTTTGGTACCACTCAGAGGATTGATCTTACAACAACGTTTAACTACAAGTCTGCAAGATTTTCTCCTCATAAAATAAGAAAATATTGCACAATTCCCAACATAACCGTTAGATAAAATGTTATCACTTAATACATACAAGTTTGAAGGGTGAAACTTATAAGCAAGATATTTATTGACCTTCTTGTTTGCTCTTGCTTTATGTGACTGGCATCAGCACTGTTCCATGATACACTATGTTATGAACCATGTATATTTGCATTCTCAAGTGCAATGTCATTGGACAATAAGACAGGTCAACTGAAACTCTGATGCATAACACCTGACAACCTATATCCAAACATATTCTAATTATACTAGGTTTAGAAGTGAAGATTATATTTATAACTAATATTTTCAGAGTTTTGTCAATCTACCTTAAACTGCAACTTATGATATTGGAGGGAGTAAATACTAGTAACAATGGAGTGTCATATATATAGTAATGGACAACTCTGAATGCAAAGCACACCGATGACAATGATGGTAGCCTGCAAACAAGTACCTATGTAAATAAATAACCATAGACTATTTTAGCAAGATCTTAATCTAGACTAGCTTGTGCCTTGGGTATTGAGCATTTGCTCTGGCCAAATAGTTCTCTTTGCCATTTCAGACCATAAATAGCATTGGTAGTTATATAAAAGTGTATGAAAATATAACACAAAATGTCGCAAAATTAGAAATGGTTTCAATTGTTCTCATGCCCTTTTACAACATAGCATTAGAAACAAAACTCTTGAATAGGGCTAAATTTGACCAAAACATACATTTGAGTCCTGCATTAATATAAGCAGTGTGAAATTGACCAAGAACACCAATTCTTCACTACCCTAACACCAATCAGCACATATTTTAAAATAAAGCTACACTTGTTATAGCTAGTATAAGTTAGATGGCTATATATAATATGCATTTCACACCAATTATTTTTTGATTTACAACATTATTATCATTCAAAAGAATTTAATTGGCCAAACTCTGCTCAAACATTGGAGATGTCTTCTGATGAAATCAAACAAAACTGTGCAGGGTTTGAACAAAATACCATGAACAACTGTGGTTTTGAAATCAATTATTATTTTCAAGAGATGTATGACGTTGACATTTTATAAAAGTGGTTATCCATGTAGCCATGAGCAACAGACTACAAAGGTGGACTCGCACCCTGACTATTCTCTATTCAATTGAATTGGTGCATGACGTCCAATTTATTGCATGAATTGGCCTATATATCATGAAACAAGTGCCTCTTCTTTCTGAAAATCTTGAACACAGTTATTATTCCTGACAAGATGGCAGTAAAAAAACATGGATAACCTCTATTGCTACTGTTGTTCCCTATTTTGACACAAATTCCCTTTTTAGTTTCCACCTATAGATGCGCAGTTCTGTCTGATCTTAAAAGAAAACATGTAAAGGCCAGTTTGCTGGTGGTTTCAAATATACAAAAGCTATATTATTATCGTCACTATTTAAATTGGCCCCTGGACATTGCTGTTTCATTGGTTTATCACATCATACATGTATAATCATATAATAAACCATGATTAGCCAATCAGAATTACTTTTTAAACCACTGTGGACTATTGTCTTTTTACAGTGCATTTGATTGGGTGAATACATGATTACTTCACAAAAGAAACCAATCAAGAGTAATTTTTAAGTTGAATATCTTGCCATTTTGTTACAGACCTCAATCGTTCAATAAATGCAGTAACCATCTTTGGAACAATGAGTTTAGGCCTAATCTACAGGAGTTCAACGTTCCTCATAGTCACTTCCCAATAATCTTGCTTTCTTTTTAAATTAATTTATAATCATTATTTTTTGTCTTCTTGAGACAACAAAAATACAAATACATTCTTTGCAAAAATTACATATTTACATCCATAATATTAAGCTTAGAGCTTGTTATGTGTGATAGTTTTACACCTTGGTATTGCAAGCAATATCTGTTTTTTGTACCAGTTTTTGGCCATTAAAATGTGATTAAATCATACATACAAAGGTTCAAAACATTGCGTCTTATCAATTTAAGCCACATTTTGTGACAAATGTACAAAGATGTTTCCCACCCTGGACATTACATAAAAGAAACAGGGCATCTTAGAAACCAGGTTTTTTTTCTCTGTATAAAAAATGATTGCTTTTTTCTTTCAATTTTTTCGCAGAATCTTAAACATTGGAAAACAATAAGATGACCTAATTTTACTGTGGTCCTTCTATTCATAACATCTCATGTACAATTTCATTTCAGTTTCAGTTTTATTAACTAACAATACATCAATATGCTTAGTTGGATACTGAATCAAGTCATCAGTCAAAATAGAGCTTTACAATGTCTTTGCACTATAATAAAAACAATAAACCCTTTCAGACCTACTATAATTCAATAAGTGCCCTTGATTTATTCAATAGATCACATAGTCAAGTTTGCAACCAATCAAATGATGTTTTAGAGAGGCATGTAGGCATTGAGTGCTCATGAGATGGTTTCAAAAAAAAAGGGTCTAGTAAAGTTCATATGCAGCACGGTATTGAACTAGAACTGTGAAGATAACAGGAAACATATCAAAATGTAAGAGGATTTTTGTGTGTAATCCTTTACAGCGAGCCAGTGTATTCTCGGCATATAAAAGCCAGACTGGCCAATTGCCAAGACTCAATATCTTTGCCAAAAATAGATAATGTGATGGTGGGGGATGAGAAACATCTTTGCATTTTGTCTTCAGTCTTACCATAGGCAAACAGTCAGCCAGACTAAATAGTAGTGTATAGTATGCATAGATAGATAGGTAGAGCATTAAACACAAAGTAATTACTAAATACTAGGAGTAGAATTTTGACACATCACGTCATAAGCTGCATCTTGTCGGTCCGGATTATTTTGAGGTATAGAGTAAAATACTTTGTAAAATGTTTTGTTTTTAAAAAGAAGAAATACACACCATCTTTTCCTCACATTTTTAAAAGTATTACTTTTACAATTTTTAAAACTAGTTATCCCTGAAAAGTTTGTTCAGTGTTATATCAGATATCATCAACATCTCATATAGTCTTCAAAAGTAGACAAGTTGTACCTTTTGATGTGATGCATCGCAATTCAATTACCTCATAGAAAACTGTAATGATAGAAATCATGAATTCATGATAGGTCACACCATAATAGTATATTCAGCATGAAATAGGAAAGCAAACTTCAATAATGAGTTGAAACATACCATTGACTTAAGTTTACACTGCAGTGTATATGACAATAAAAAAATAATTTGCTGGCCGTCTAAACTGGTCACTAGTTTTACGATTGCTATATTGGTGCAAAACTGTGCAATGCACATACATTGTAGCATCCTATTTAGCCCCTACATGATTTTGCAGCTATAAAAATATCAATGGGTAATAATAGGGTCTATATAAATAAAACTGTATGTACTGGAGCTGTATTAATTACTTTACTAATCCAATTGCGACTATAATACCCCATTTGCCTATCTCGGTGTGGTGACATCAGAGAGTTATCTCTTCATGCGCAGCCATGTCCTTCTGTATTCATTCGCTGCTGTAAGGAGGCTTCGCCAATTTGGAGCTGATAAAACTATAACGCCAAAGCATCAGGGACCATTCATACTACTCCAGTTGCCAGCAATCAGTCAACATCGACAGATATCAATGGGGAGTTGAGAAAATGTCAACGTTTCACTGAGGTCAACAGACGCTTAACGATAGGGAGTATGAATGGGTCTTTAGAATCATCTGCATCACTGGAATGTGCTCTAACGTCACTGACTTAATGTACAACAGAAGATGAATGGTGTTTAATCAATGACTCTACATAATATTACCTACATTATCTTTTAAACTATTTTGTTTTGCCTTCATATATCATTTATTACAGACCACTATTGAAAACCACTTGTGTCAATGGCAGAAAGAGTTTAGAAAAGTTAAAGCTTTTTACAGGCATAAAGGTTTCTGGGTAAAAAAAGAAAAGAATGATAGTAAGAATATTACTGTGAGCTAATGACGGACCATAGAAAGCATGAGCATGATTACAAAAATGCAATCACATACCACTCAAAAGTTGTTTTAATTTACTCACAACTGGGGCCACAACATGGCGTACTGTTAGTAAGGATGAGGGTAAAAACTGCTACAGAGGGTTTTCTGATTGCCTACGATGTGTCAATCGTTCCAATATGCAATGACTTTGACTTCCATGTGGCCATTATGTCACCCAAATAGTGAAAATCCTCTATTGCTGCTGTACTTATACATATTCCTCAGTGTTAACCCAATACCATGTTAATGACACAAGCGATACATATATGTACATGCCTTGAATGCAGAATTCAAATTTGTGTGAAGTTACTAATATTTTATTGTCTGGCCAACTATTTACTTTGAAGTTTAAAAGTCAAAACCCAGGGTCAGAACTTTGAGGAGAATCCATGAATCCGTTCTCGCAAAGATTCCTGTCGGAAGAGTAATGGATTCTTGCAACCTTTGACAAACTTCTGACCCTGACCTGGCTTAGGCACAGTATCAAAATCATTTATATGCAATATATTTACCCCCAATTAGTTCCCTAATCCCTACACTAGTTTCGAAGGGTTATGGTAAGTGGACATTTTGCTGTACAGGAGTGTTTAACTTTGAAGCTTCAAAATGTTTCCGCTTTCTGGGCTCCATGATGCCAACATTATGCAATTTGATAATTTGAAACCATTATATTTTGGCGATAGGTCTGTTATATAAATGCATTGATATCATTCAAATTAATTAGGTCAGAACACTTGTATAAAATAGTCTCTTTAAGACCTTCAGGATTTTGAGGTGACCATTCCGCCGCACTGAAGAAAAGAACCGATATCCTGTACTGGCTGCTGCATGGAACTGGCTGAATGCTGCCACAATACCACCATACAGTTTACATTTGCATTAGTTGACAGTTATTCACTGGCATTGGTTTATAATAATAGCGAAATAAAACGGCGGTGTAAATGTGTGCCTATCTATAATTGGTGAGTTGTTCAAGTTGGTCGTCAAACATCACTTGTCTGATTTCTTCCCTTTACCACCAGATCTGTAAAACACAGCAACAAGGAAAAAACAAATATGGAAAACGAGTTAGGAGAGGATTTATAATAACTTTATTTGATGGTTACCCGAATTGAATATCAAATTTTGTGGAAAATAGAACAAATGTTTGATGATGGAGAAAAGAAACACGTTTATAGAATGCTAGCAGTAGTATCGATGGGCTTATTCTGCTTGCATACCTCAGCACCACTGTCATGCCCATAGGCCCATGCATTATATGAATGATGAATTATCATGTGCTCGAAGAATAGCAAACCTTCAAAACATAAAAATTATACAGCCAGGAGGTTTAAAACAAAGATGAGCCAACAACCCACTGAGATCTACTTTAAATCATGAAAGTATGTCTAAACCAACATAACGTATGTACCTAGGTCTGACATTATAGTAATGATATGCTAGTGTCTATGTATAAAATTCTTCCACTAATACCATCTCATTATATAACTAAACCCTATAATACAAGAAGTCCCAAACAGTACAGTTATAATGAAAGATAGAGACATCTATATTTAAATGTCTCCAGAACAACATACTTTTATCCACTATTCAACTTATAGCCTGGTTATCAGGCTGATTGGCTTTTTAATCAAATTATAGATTGTTTTACAATGGCATCACTTCCATAATAATTTACTACCATGTTTATAACAAAGAGTTACAGGGTCAGAAATTCAACGAGAATCCGAGAATCCATTCTCGCAAAGATTCCGCCGGTTGAGTTGTGAGAATCTAAATTGATTTTCGTAGATAATCTGTCTTAACACATTATGTGAATGGAAAAGAATCCCTAAATTCTTGCAAAATCTTTTTGCGAGAATCTAAAAGGATTCTCGCAAACTTTGACGAACTTCTGACCCTGAGTTACATGTAGGGAGCTTTGATCAGTTTTAGCCCATATTTCAGGTGTGAATGAAGTCATCCCACCCACTTTTGAAAACCAGGGTGGCAGATCCCTACCAAAAAAATGAGTATCTTTTCAAGTTTCTCATGCCTATACATGTATGTTAAGGTTTCATCATATCTCTCATCACAAATAAAGCATTCCATTTGAAATTTAGAATGTGTGTTACACTTTAGTGATTAAGAATCCATCAGACAAGGCATTAGTTGTGAGCAATGACCAACGCGCACTGCATCTCTGTTCGATTCAGGGGCATTATATTTTGGCAAGTGTATACAATTTGTAGTCAATATTGTCGAAGAAGTTGTGATTTGAACTGAAGCCGATACATTTTTATTACAAGGTCGCATACAAAATACACCTTTAATAAAGTTATTCACTGTTTCATCTATTTTATACCACCGACAGTCGTCCACCAATAATGCAATTGCAAAGCAGCTCATATCAACTGCCATTTCATTAAAACCATTAAGTGTTTATGCCAAAGGCATTTCTATATTTATCTAAATGCAATGAAGTCCTACCAGATTCACATTAACAATTCTTCAATAAAGTCTTCCATCTGAGCATTTAATATTAAAGGCTATTCAACAACTCCCCTATACCTTAAGTACAGTAGCAAAGCGTTGTCGATTTGAATTAAACAATGCTGCTATGGGCAACCATGGCGCCGATCAATCCGTACCACGCGGATACTGTATTCACGCGATACGCAATCGCAGTCGCAATGTGTGTTGTTTTTGGAATCAAGCGTTGTCGATTTGAGTTAAACAACGCTGCTATGGGCAACCATCGCGCCGATCGATCCGTACCACGCGGATACTGTATTCACGTGATACGCAATCGCAGTCGCCAACTATTTTCATCGAGTTTTGAAACTTACAGGAACTTAATTATAGTTTAGTTTGGTCATTTCAGTGTTTTGATAATTGAATGAAATTGTTAATAATGAAGTAGCTAGGCCTGCATTAAAATAATGTTCTTATTTGCATTGTCTATTTATGAAATGGCGTTCAAATCCCTAGTCGCTGTTGAACGGGATTAAATCATGTTTCAGCGTATGTGCATCACCAATCAACAACTCACGCGTGCTGCGTGTTTATTTAAACCACACAGATGCGCGTAACAATTCATGTTATGTGTCATCAAAAAAAAGGCCATACATCAAAACCATCATGGCAATGGGATGCAACTGTGCCTTATTTACATGTAATAGAGATGTTTATTTGATTCCCATTAATACAAGATGTCTAGACAGAAGTGTAAGCAGCATTGAAAAAAACATGTGTAAAAATTAGTAAAATGTGAACAAGGATAGTTAGTAGTACGGCTATATAGATGCAATTATTCCCCGCCGTCAAAAATTGGGACACTGATGAATTTTATTTTGAATCAAAATGTAGACAAAAATGTTCAATATGATTCCCCAAGTATATTGCAAGGTAATTAATTATTATTTCTATATGGCTCATTCCATGAAGTTGGGGCATATTATGTGACATCCAAGTGAAATTTTCAAAATGGATATTTTCCAACTCTTTCTTCTTTTTTAGGTTCTACATTTACCAAAGTCCAATGTAGAACTTTTTATTTTAATGTAACATTTGGTGTAAAATAACCGCACATGTTCAACAGTTGGATGACATTTCCAAAAATCCTGATGCTACATGGACACCATTTCTCATTTCCATATCATTTTCTAATAAAATAGCTTAAGATGTGGGCCAAGTTTCTATACCTCAATTAACTACTTGGAACCACAAATACATGAAAAGAAACCAGATTTGTCTAGGTTGAACATAACTTAACGAACAAGACATCGTAGATTAACTGTTTTATGTAAAAACTCATTGAAAAGTGACTCTTTATTTTGCAATTTGTATAATGAATTTAAATAAAGTACATATCAATATTTGTCTGATGTAAAGTACTCTATAAACCATGCACATTGATTACATTATAGTCATAAAGTAAGTATATGAAGTATTATTTACCTGTATAATGTTATAAAATGCACTGCGATGCTACATGGACACCGCGTCTTGTAACATTGTTAATAATAAGACTATTCATACTGTTACAATTATTTGAGTGTGAATGGTTTGTCTACTTGTTCATCATATCAAGTAGATACACAGTGAATTGCTTGAAATTTATCTAAACACTGTTCATGTAAAATTTACCTTTTCTGTGTACACTCAAGTATTACGATGCTACATGGACACCGTGCCCTAAAATATTTGGAACAGCTTGAACAGATGCATCTTTTTCAGATCAATAGAGAGGATGTACTATGATGTTAACTTTTTATGTTATAAGCACACGATAAAATTAATAACATGGATTGTAAAACTACAAATTACACAAAAAGATAACCTGCCATGAAGCATAAAACATAATTACCTATGATACACATACACCATTTCTTACAATTACACAATAACAATACACCATTGATCAAAGAAACTTAAGATGTCCACTGAAACAAACTTCATGCAGTGTTGTTCTTAAAGTACCCTTTGTGATCTTAGTCTCTTTGCTTGTTTCTGATTGAATCATCCTCTATTAATGATAAGATGATTGAAAAGTTTGATCACTTAAAAAGTCAGTTTGCAAAAAAATAATTTAATTGCCATGATGGATTTCTTTGGAAGGTACTAGTTTTTGAAAATGATGGGTTCCTTGTCTTCATCTCCATAAATTCCAGGACGATAGAACTGTCTTCTGAATTAATGTCAAGAACCTGCAAAGCAAAACAAAATAAACCCTATGGCTTAGTATCTTCATGGAACATTGTGTATTGATATTGGAGTAGATTATTTATTCATGTTGCACTTTTTGTGTTGCAGGAAAATATTTATATTAAAATCATGCTGGAGTATTTTATTTATTATTCATTTAACATGAAAAAGAATAGCAAAGGATAGAGAACTTAAATGATTTACAATTATTTGTTTTATTTATAGTAAATAAAACTAAAATAAGGGAATGTTTATTGTGAATTCAGTGAAATGCTAATGGAAATGGTGTCCATGTAGCATTGTGTATTAATATATTTCATTATATTTCATTAGATATACATCTCTCATAATATGCCTTTTTTTCTGTAAAGTGTAGTAAAATGTAGGCAATGTTTTGAATGTTTTGGGTGATGGATAATTTCGAATGGGGTAATTGTTTTAGTCTAATTAGGCAAATTTTATGAAATGCTACATGGACATGGTGTCCATGTAGCATCGTATTGGTAAGCTATATTATTAGCATTAAAAGAGCAAAAACTAATTCATTATTAACTTCAAAGTTTATTAATGATGTGATTCTACAAAAAAAATACAATTTCAACGAACTATAACGATACCCAATGAAAAATATTGCCCATGCTATGCCCGATGCTACATGGACGCCAAATTATTATGGCGTCCGTGACTCAAAATTAATATCATAACATGAAAAGAAATTCTGATTCAGTGTTTCCCTTTCAATAAAAATGCATTAATAAATACAGACATACAAGCAACATTAAGAAATAATTACAATCGCACTTACCATTCACAAAACTATCCAATGTTTACATTTTGATGCTACATAAAAGTCCCGATGCTACCATTGGACACCAGCGACTAAAACCTTGATAAAACTAGCCCACATGTGGCAAATTCCAAACAAACCTGATAGCTATTGACCTCTATCCTTACAAAAGAAATATGGAATGTTTTATTTATCTCCAGGGGGGGATTCCCACAAATTGCATAGGATGTTTATCACGATGCTACATTTTATGGTAAGGACACCATGCGCACGGCACGGTATACTTTTTCATGAATATATGGAATGGTCTTCATGAAATTTATTCTCATTTGCAATAGTTTTCAATTGATAAATGCTCTTAATTTTGGAAAATAATTTAAAAATGTATGATAGAGAACTACCCCCATTCAGCAATGAAAACTCCCGATGCTACACGTGTATATTTTGTGGACACCGTGCGTAGCATCGGAAAGGCAATTTTCATGTTGCTTGGGTGAAAAATCAGTCCAGCGTGACGAGGTGTTTTGGTCAGTAAACTATGAATACATGTATCTTTTATTAATCAAATCGATTTCCAAGCAATTCTATGATAGTTTTGCTTACATAAAACTCATATTAATTGTTGTGTTTTCCATGTCACGTTTTTTAGCAAAAATGGTCTTGGACACCACCTAATTTTTTATTTTTTTCTTCTTCAAGGAAGGGTCGATTTTTTTTTTTTTTTTCATGGCTCAATACTATAACCTAGTACTGTTTTTGGACACTAATTTTTTTTGATATACACATAGAGTAAAACAGTTTATAAGCTGCCTAAAGTACCAAATTCTGCTATTTTAACAAATGCCCCAACTTCATGGAATGAGCCATATACATGTAACCATTTGGTGTTTATGCAAAGCAGGCATATCTAAATTCTATAATTTAACTAAATGCAATTCACACTTATTCAATAAAAATCTGAGCATTTAATAATATTAAAAACCGACAACTTACATTATGTGTCACTCATTTCCCGTAACGCATCGCAATTTGCACTTTAAAAATCATCAACTGCGATACAACTTTCCAAGGCTGGTGCAAAATTGTGATACAAGTTTTTGCAGCCTTAAATCAAGTTGCTATCGCGATTCACCTAAAATTGCACCTTGAATTGAAGGAATTGCACTTAGACCTCAAAATAAGGTGCAATTTTGCATCTCAAGAAAAAATTGAAAATTTCAGCTCTGTGTGTCATCCAAACTCTACAGAGTAATGTAATGTAACTGTGCCTCATTTACATGTAAAATAGATCTAAAGATGTTTTTATTCATAGGATTCCCATTGGCGCTAGATGGCTAGACATAACTGAGTGTGTGCAGTTTTTTTTAAAAGTCTGTAAATGAGTCAAATGAGAACAAGGACAGATGGCTTGACGAAAATATTCCCCACATCAAAAGATTTGGATGAATTTCATAAGGAGCATAAAATGGTTACATACATTTGAATTAAATGTAGATCATTTGTTCAAGTATGATCCATCATACCACTACATGAATTGCAAGGTAACTTCATCTATTACTATTTCTTATAATTATAACCATAAAAGGTGTTATGCCACAGGTGCTCTATATTTAACTACAGTCCTCAAAATAAGTAACTGACCAGGTAATAAATATGCTCTCAACTCCAAAACCATAACTCCTACGAAAAAATATCAGAAAATAAAGAGATAAGGAAATTTCTTGTCTTTAATTAGAGATATTAAACGTAAAGATTGAATAAATATTAATTCAGTTATGTGCCCTAAACCAAAACAAAGACCGTTTTTCATTTTAACATTTCGTATGTCTAGCTACACGCAGCCTCGGAATAGCAACAGGCAGATTATTGATTAACTGGTAGCGACAAACTCATCGGTCGACGGGATTGGGGATGCTTCAATTGATCAATGCAACACATGCCTGTCATACTGTCCTGCGTGTTTAAAACCCAAGTGTTAAATTGTAAACTGCACTTTGCTCTATCCTTTTCAATGTAGCGTCCTTATTTATTAACCGATCTTAATGATTAATGTATCATGTTAATGAAGAGAAATTTCTTCACAACTTTTTTGTTGAATATTTTTACATAGGAGCTATAGTTTTGGAGTTAAGAGTATATTTATTACCTGGTCAGTTACTTATTTTGAGGACTGTATATGAAATACAATCTAATTAGCAGGCTTATTACTTCCAATTTTTTATTTTTATTTTTTATTTATGCTTTCTTTATTGAGGGTAATAATCACAGCATAATGCCTGGCATGGCAATTCATGTTATGTGTCATCAAAAATAGGTCATGGCAAACCCTACCTATAGCAATGGGATGTAACTGTGCCTAATTTACATGCAATACAGAATAGAGGTGATTATATTATAGGATTCCCATCTGTACAGGATGTCTAGACCGAACCGAATGTGTGCAGCAATTAAAAGATCTGTAAATTAGTAAAACGGAAATAAGGACAGACAGCTTGATGAAATAATACTCACCACTAAGAAGCAAACATTTTTTTGGAACACTTGGGTTATTTTATTCTTCATGTACGTGTGTGTATTTAATATGGAGTAGAAATGGCGATGAGGCAAAAAAGAAAGAAAATTGTTGTGTTGCCCTCAGCGACCGACCCTTAAATCTCACAAATTAGTGTCACAATTTCTTTAAATTTGTTTTTAAGATTTCAATTTTACCCAAATTGTCAAAATATTACTATTTTGTAAACTATTATCACACTAGAAACATCAGTAAAATTAGCATTTACCAATTTTGTCTTGACATGAACCACGACAACCATGGTCTGTTAATATTTTTCAGGAGAAAAAAATCAGCCGACCGACCCAACCTCAACATTGAAGGAGGGGGTTAAAAAGGGGGGCAACAAAATTAGGTCTGCAGCCTGGGTCACCAGTGTGACGGGCGAGCGACACAACCACCACACCACGAGGGCTGGGCTGCCCAGGCTAAATTTTTGAAAACTATACCCAGGGTTTATTGCAGCATGAGCTGTATGGTATAGTTATATAACCAATCAATTAAAACTGTGACATGCGATGCCCCTAATACATTATATACAATTTCCCAAAGAAAGGGGTGAACATTTTATAACATTGTTCTTTATCAGATAATGTAGCTTTAAATAAAATACAATGGAATTGAAAATGCCTGCTATTTAGCTTGTTAGTTTCTTGGTTCACCTTTGTGTAAAGATCAATATTTCAAATGATTGACATTATGCTTTTCCAGGTAAGCACAGGCAATCAAAAGTGGTTATACCTATCACAAATTAGTCTAGTGTGAAGACCCTAACAGCGGACTTAGAGAGGAGAATTCAGAGATGAGGTGCCTTTGCAAACTCTTTGTTATTTCCTACAAAGACCACATCACCAACGATAAAGTCAGAAAAAGAATTGTTGTAGCCTTCGGCGCTTATAAAGACCTCCTAAACCACAGTGAAAAGACGTAAGCTACAGTGGTATGGGCACTTGTCACGATCAACAGGACTTGCCAAAAAGGTATTGCAAGGCACGGTGCCAGGAGGGCGAAAGAGAGGTCGGCAGAGAAGAAGGTGGGAAGACAACATATCTGAATGGACTGGCCTGAAGCTTAGTGATACCTTGAGATTGGCAGAGAACAGACAAGGATGGAGAGAGCTGGTGGTCAGGGCATCTGTGGCGCCCCAACGGTCGACAAGACTACGGGATAGATAGATAGAATAGAAAGACTTCTATTGTATAGTTAACATTAGCTTTGGGACCGAGAGGTCCTGGGCTTGAATCCCATTATATCAGATTTTATGTGAAACCTTTGCTTTCAATTTATTTTTCTCAAATGGAGACAAAGTTTTCAATTCAGAAGACTTAAGGGGGGTGTGGACTCTCAGGTACAGTCTCCGTAAAACTGCCGTAACTTCTTCAATATTCAATCTTATTTTCTTTATAATCTTTATAAACGTATACAGTTTTTTGCAGAAAAGGTTTCAATGAATCCAACCATGATAATGAAATTGACCATTTTGGAAAAAATTATAAAAAAACATGTTTTTTGACCTATTTTACTAGGTTTGGAAAAGATAACTCAAAATATATTTTGTTAAATTTTGTCATACTAGTTTTATGATAATCCTGATAACATTCCCCAGGAGCTTTTTTTATATTTTTTTAATATATATATATATATTTTTGAGTTACAGACCAAAAAATGCCAAAATACGTGATTTTTTTTACTGACAAATCACATTTTTGGGCACTTTTTGATCTGTAACTCAAAATATAAAAAAAGATATTAAAAAAAAGGTATTGATAATAATATCAACTCCCTACAATAAAGTGAGCATGTTAAAACTCATTAAATATTCCAATTGTTGCATTATCAAGAAATAACAAATGATACTAGATATTTTATACAGGGTGATGTAAAAAACGTTACAAAATCGCTGATCTGCAAATTATTGTTTAATTAATTAGCAACCGGTTTTATCCCTGCTTTAAAAAAAATAATGTTGTCTTCAACAATTTGTTTCATGAATTGTTATAAAATAGATGCAGCTCAAGTTTACTACATGTAGGTTGAGTATTGTTTTAGAATATGGGCTCTAAATGTACATGAAGCTATCATTAATCATCATATAGGGTGATCAAATAACAACCATGTACACAGATTATATGCCTTATTTCAACTTACATTTTTGAGATTTAAGTACATAAGGGGTGCCCAGCTACATTAAAATAGGCCCTACTGCACAGTATTTCATGTTCATCATTGGATAAAAAAAGTACTGGTGTGTGAGCAAAGATCAAGGGCACAGTATATGAGACTTTATGGCATAATAACCTTTTGTGGATCGCGACAGAAGTTAAAGTCTTTGTAGAATATCGCTTGTATTCAATAAACCAATCAATATTAATTAGAAATTTAATTAATTTCTATTTTGCAGTTAAATTTGGGAGTCATTCTGTTATACCTTTCACTGGGTATTCATAGTGCGTAATGAGAAAATATGGGGATGCTTCTCATTATAAACATATCTGGATGTTAAAAAAAATCATAGCCCCAAAAAAGTGATCGGAACATACACCTTTAATTTGTAGTGATTTTATGTTTCAAAATTCATATTGTTGAACCAGCAATAAATAAATGCAACATGATGATTCACGATCACTGCCAATAAACTCATTTTGGCACTATGCCAGAATCAGGATAAATTTGTGACCTTCTACTAAAGAATGATAAATCATCCTCAGCTTATGTTTCTTGTCAAACAAAATGCTACAGCGCAATATGATCAAAATGGAATTTATGCATGCAACTGAATGTCAATAACGGCTATGAGTTGGGCACGTTCCATTGTGAATGTAGCATTAAGTCATGAGGTATTATGGTGAAACTTTTAAGTCAGAATTTATCAAAAAAAGAATTAAATCACTTTTGGAATTGAACATTTTAGATATATTTTATAATTTGTGACAAACTTTATTTATAGTAGTTTTGGATGAAAATATAAATGCGCATACATGTATGTGTACTGTCGCGGCAAAAGGGTGCAGTTGTTGATAAAATGCATTTTGAAATATTGATGGAATTAGTCATGGAAAAACAAAGATAATAAAGACAGTTCGGCCGGCCGTTAAGAATTTTGCTTGGTAAATATTTTTGGGCCCACTGGTCCCCCAACTAAAATGTACATCCTGCTTTCCCTGCTACACAATTCCTTTCAAAAACATATCTTGGAAGTGTAGAAAATTCAATCTCTTGTTGACAATGTAGCAAGATTTTAAACAATTCTATTGTAATAATTCCTCTCCATGAAATATGCAATACCTAATATTGCCAACATGTATTGAAAACCAGTGTTACGTTACAAAATTAAAGAATATATAGACATTGCCGCATTTAAAATGAAATCATCCATGTGTACAATTTATTTTCATCTCAGGAATCTTAAGATTACTTGTTGGGCTGCTAAGTTTACATTTGGGCTAGTAACTTTTTCTTGCTACCCGGCCGACTGGATGGTTGGAAAAAATGGCGATATACACCCTCCTAATGATGTTTAGAATTTACATTTTACATGATGGTTAGAATTAGAGTTATAATCCCTCTTCTGAGTGTGGACTATTTTTGCAGTGTTTTTTTCCTTCCCACATACATTTATCAAAATTTGCCGCCAAGGTGATAAATGTCAACTTGAGATATATTGGTACTTCAATCTATTTTTTACATCAAGAGAATTTGACTTTCTCTATGATGAAGGCATGACATGTTCATTATTAGATGGAATAGGGTGGTTAAAGATACAATGTAGATGTTCTGATTTCTGGCCTGATTTTGACTTGATGTTTTCTATTTTACATGAAAAGTTATCCTTAAAATTGTCACATTCCAAAGTTTGAGTTGCATAACTCCAATGGTTCTAATTTTAGAAGCACAAGGTCACAAGAAGTTTGCCCGTTGAGTAGTTTACAAATTGGCTGGTGGTTAACCACCTTTAGCAGTAATTCACCACATTTTATTTTTAGCCTTTAATTTATAAATGGAACATTTTTGGCCCCTAAGATTTTACAGACATAGAATGAGAAAAGTATGGGGATTATTCTGATATCAAAATATCATGATGTGAAAAAAAATCATAGCCCCCAAAAAGTGATCGGAACAAACACCTTTAAATGAATCATGATGATGTCAATGATGTGAAAAAAATGAAGTGTAAAGTGTGAATGTGTGGATTATTCCTCAAGTAATTTTTCAGACAAATCTTGTGACTAAAAACTGTTACAAGTTGTGACCAAAAATACAAGTTATAGTTGCACTATATTTTGATTTTTCATTTAAATAAAATGTAAACACATTTACTAAATAATGGTATCTGGTGGCATCAAGATATATACTTTAAAATGGTATCAGACATGTTTTTATAAAGTTTAAATATCTTTGGTATACATTCAAATGCTGGAATTATTTTTTAATTTGCTTTCATTTGGATAAAACCTGGAGAGCAATACTACTATATTTAATCCAAGATACAACACTTACAAGTAGATGTTCTCAGCAATATTGAATGACTAATTTTGTGACTTCATAATTATTCACTTTCAACACTACGGCATCTTGGATACACAATTACACCACTTTTATTAATTGTGATTCAATTGTAGCAATGATGCATGATGTGATAGGTACAGGCATGACTCATCACATAATATCTTGGTCATGTAGCATGGAAAATGATGGCAATAGTTTTAACATCACAAGGATCTCTTTAATTTAAGCCATGCTAGTTTTAAAGTGAAGGTTGCAAAATTCCTTGTGCATGACTTATACATCTGTTTTATAGTTAGCGACTGGAATGAATGCAAAACTTGAATACTCATAATGGGGCACAGCACTAAATATACCGCCCATTGGATTACGTGTAAAATAGAGCTAAACAAGTCGCGATTTTGGGTCCTTAGTAACTCTTTTTGGAATGTCTCGAATGCTTCATTCTAACAAACAAGTATTAAAATTTCATAAAATCGTCAAGAACAGATACCCATTCCAATTTGATTTTACGATATGATCATTTAAAGAGCGCCACCCCTATTTTCAGCCCGGACTCTCGCCTTCTGACCGCCTCCGAGCATGTGTATTCATCCACGTGATAAATTTTCGGTACAATCGAAAATCTTTATTTTGCAATATCCTGAGCAAAGAACAAGAGATCATCTTTCATTTTAATTATAAAATGCTACCCTCACGTCAAAATTATTCCCAAAGGACCCCATTTATCACAACCTCGGTTTTTGTTTTTGCCGGAACTTACTACCATTACACAAAACGAGGAGTGATTTAGTGCTGTGCGCCCATAACTTTGCATTTTCCTTTTGGTATTAGGCATTCAAAAAAGTACGGTATGGAAATTCAACTATGTGATAAGATAAAAAGGGATGGTTCTTCTGCAATATTGGAAATATTGGGTAAATAAAGGGAAACTAAACTTTAACTTCAGGAAATATCAAATATGTGCAGAGTTTTATAACATTTCCCTTTTGCTGTTGTTGGGCTTTGGGGGTATTTTTTAAAGATTCTGAAATGGGAAAAGATCACATCAACAAATTAAGCCAAGTGAATGAAATTAAAGATTAAGTACCTTCAACAATTTCATAATATAAAATGAAAACATTTATATTATGAAATTACTCAATTCAGAGGTTTTTAAATCTGGTGTTCCAGAATCAAATTTCTTTATTTCTTATCAAATAACCCAAATATAACAAAACATAAAAACCAACAATATAAGTTCTCGCATCAAATTGGATAATTGACACAAATATGGATAGCAGTAGCAATGACCCTTTATCACAATTTACAATGAAACACAATTTATTTTCAAATATTGAAGACAATACTGTGAATTCAATGAAGGATTAAATGCTAACTACATGTAGTTCAAATAGATCTATAGGTTTATCATTTTTAACGATCGGTTGGAATTTGACAACAATTTGCTAAATTATACATGTACATGTATACCGTACTGTAAAGCAAACAAATTCACTATCAATTTAATTTCACTAGCACCTCTATTCGCTAAATCAAAATGCCGCTAATTAAGATTTTTTACATACATGTACATAGCTTGCTTTTCAACCAAAACAAGCTTTTCTGCATTAATAACATGATGGCAGCAAAAGTACAAAGTCTTACAATCAAGTGTTATGACAAAGTCATTAAATTTGACTTGAACATTTAAGTCTAGTCTTTTTCATTTCTTGGCAAATCAAGTCAGGTCACCTCACCACAAACAAGGAAAAACACAACAGATAAAGTCACATGACAATTTGCATTTAATTCACAAATGTACATCCAACCCCACTGCTATTTTCACCCAAATATCCTATTTTTGACTCTCTACGACAAAACATTGCCCAATTTCGTCAAAAAGTATGTATCAGATAAAGACATCTAATGTTGCCATAAACCAAAATCAAGTTGAAAATTTTTCCAGTAAATGAGAGTCAATAATGTGATTTGGCCTGTGGTTTACCTATTTACGGAATTGCCCAATAGGGAAAAGAAGCTTATCTTGTTTTCAAAAACAAGTTGAAATGTGAAACTTTTAAACATGGTAAGAATGACATACATTTAGTAACTTACGTGAGCACAAAATAATGGCCTTCATTCAATTTCGAAAACTAGAGATTAATCTATGGTGTAATAGAATTTTAAGCACAATGTATTTAATGTATTTAATGTATTATTTAGATGCAAGAAATATTCTAAATTTGCCAAAACCCATGTTATGAATTGTGTACTGTGTTCCACATTTGAATGACAATAAGAAGTTATTGCACATTCTACGGCTGGGTTATTCAAATGTGAAAATGGAATGTGTGCAGTCTCAATTGAAATTTACTATGCCTTGTGGACAAACATGTAAATGGGTTACCGCAGTGAAAAGGTTCACCATAAGAAAAATGGTACAATGTGATTGACTTAATTTTTTTCACAAGTTAATAACAAATCTGTCATTCATAAGGTTTAAACAAATCCAAAATTCATCATGGTTTTGAAAACAAGATGGTTTCTTTCCACTAATTGCCGTTTTGTTGACTCGCCCTGTATATTAATGTACCTAAGTTGGATTAATAATCAGTCACTTCATGTCTTTTGGTTAAGCCATACAAATTGACATGTTTTGCCCTAAACTTGAGTTTGTTGACGTCAAATCACCAATAAAAGAGACTTGAGTTTTTAATTTTTATCATTCAGTAGGCATGAATACTGCAATTCATTGGTTACTCAGTGGCATTTTGATATATTTTTGTGTCACTCTGTTGAAGTCCATCTACATTGTACATGTATGTGCTACGGAATTCTGTATCAAATAGCGCATTATCTCCTTTCATACAAGCGTTATGTCCCCAGATCGTGCACAGTGCTGAGAAAGGGTAAGCGCGCAGTATTAATGTGTGAATCATGATGTTGCTTTATAAATTATATCAGCTTAATAAGTAATTGTAAATGAAAATATTGGTGTTTTTCCTGTTTGCTCGAGTAGACCTTAAACCAAGCATGTGCAACCTTTTCTACCACCAGGGCCTCATTGTGATTTTGAGATCCATTCACAGGCCGCAGTGATGGTCAAATATTCCAAAACACGTCTGGAGGAGGGTTAATAAGGGAAGGGGAAGCTTAAGAAGAAAAATGCTTATTGAATACCCGCTTCTCTTCGTGTAATTTCCTCTTTTTACTCGCTGCAAGGGCCATTTTAACCAGGGATTTTAACAAGCAATCACGCCTCGAGTTATATTTAGTAAATGCAGCGCATCACCCTACTAATTATAAGGGAGTACACCACTAAATCAATCTGCCATTTGTGTAACCTAGGGAGTTCCAGTTAAACGGGCCCATCAATAGGAATTTAAGGATTGCTTCGCAGGCCGCAGATTAAAGGCCGGTGGGCCGCAGGTTGCACACGCTTGCCTTAAACTATGCATTTTATCACTTCATGTCTAGGCGTACTGAATGATAAATTTGTTATTCCCTGTTGGTTCTTGTGGAATATGAATAATATTAATGGTTTGGGTTTGTATCACATGAGGCTGAAAGACCCCAAACCAATAATAACTTTTCATATTGCATGAACAAGGGACAACTAAATAGTGTCATCATCGAAGCATTGGTAGTAATGGCCGATCCTGATCGGGAGATCGGAATCGGCGCCGATCTGCATTGAATCGGCCTTGAATCGGAATAGGGAAAAAAATGAAAGTTACCGATCCACCCTACCGATCTATTGGATTATACCTTACCTGTATTAAAAGATGTTGAATAAAAAAATACACCTTGTGTTTTCACAATAAATGTTCAGCTAGTCATCATCATTGTATTGTGGATAATGAATGCGTCGTCATCATCAAATTGCCGATGTAAACAGCAGACATAAATAAAAATTAGTGATGCTCCGCAAGCGCAATAGTGATTCAGGGTGGCAATTATTGATCCCCTCGAAGGAAATAACATTTAAAACAACGTTACTAGAAACTAAATAGTAAATTCCAGTAAAAAAACCCACTGGATCGGTAAGTGAGCGGGATTCACGCTGGTTTCAAATTATAATTTGCTAGATCTGAATCGGCCCGATCTGTGTACATTTTCTGATCGGTAGTACCGATCTTGGGTTGGATCCGCCATCACTAAACAGTGGTGCTAATTGGAAAATGGACCAAGCAGACACGATTAATACAATGACGATAAACACACACATTTACTAAATGTCACAATAAATTTCTTACTTTTTCTTGTTCTTGGGCGATGTTGACTGGAAAACACTAGAGGCTGACATAAGGTTTTCGATGTACTGACCAAGCACTTGGTTTTCTGATTTCAATTTCAGGTTTTCCTCCTTAACTTTGTCCACTCTAACTGATAAATCTAGAGTCGATAATGGATAAAAGGTGAAAACTGATTAATTAAGAAAATTACAAGAGAGTAGCAGTTAGCTACACAGCTTTTCCAATTAGATACATTGGCAATTTAGGAATTGTCACATCCCTTCTTATATATACCAACCCATCACACATTATGGTCTAAGATTTTGCATATTTAATGGTTTTGGACATACGTCAATTTGGAAATTACAGAAAATCCCAATGCCCATTTCACAGCATAGAACAAAGGGGTAAACCAGAGGGCCGTCTGGGCGTCATATGGACGTCCTGTCGTGAAAATGGACGCCCTAAATAATGCTAAAGCTGTCTAATGGACGCCCTTTTTAATTTTTTAATTTTCTATTTTTTTTAACGTTTTTGAATATTTGTTCACAATTTGAACCCCAAAAGGTTGAAACACTGTTTTTTGCGCAATATTTTAAATAATAATTCGGAGCTCACAGCTTCCGATGCGGTAAATTTACACAGGAACGTGGACGCTGCTCACTCCACTTTATTTGTTCAGTGTTATATTGGTAAGAGAGAGAATCTCACAAGTTTAGCAATTTCTATCATGTAAACATGCCATGCATTTGTTCGATACACACGCACCACATCGTTAAAAACTTTAAATATATATATCTATTTATAATTCCTTTTAGAGATTTAATCAAAACTCACCATCTAGTGTGTTTTGCAGCTCTAATACTTGGCAAATGAGTCTGGCTTTTTCCTCTGCGTCTTCGCTGTCGGCATCTTGTGAGCAGTCTCTGCGTAAAGCCACGCTGGACAGACAGTCTCCGTTGCTGTCTGGTGGATGTCTCTCGTTCACCAGGGATTGATGATCTGTAGTTCACAAATAAAATAAAAGTGGTGTTTGGGACATGATCCGTGCGTTTGATAGCAAGAGGTGGCGAAGGCATTCATTTTGCACTCCATAATGTATCTTGAGATATCCCCCATTGTAGTATAAAAGATGCCTTATAAAATTTGAATTCTTACCGTTTTCTCCAAGGGGTACACTCGCCATACCATCATCTGAAGGTGTAGCTGGTGATAAAGCTCCTGCACTCATTCTGTGTAGAAATACAAACAGCAGAAATGTAATAAATATATTGGTATGCTTTAAGAAAGTCTTGGGAGTGTCATAAGTCATGGATTTTTTAGTTACAAGTCTATTATTAACAATGGAAAATTGCCACGCCCTCTCCCTGTGTAATGTCGATACCCATGTCATCAGTTGGTTATATTGATTGATGGGGAAGAGGGAAATGAAAAAGAAATCACAGTTGAAGATAACATAATTTCTAAATTGCTCATATTGCACAAATGGATTGGTCTATAATAAGGCCAACAATTTTGTTTAAACTATTTAACAATTTAACTCCTATTGATCTCTCTGATTCAGCGTGAAGATGATAGCGGGCATTTTGATTAGCTGTTCTTGTTGCGCTGTAAACTTGATTAGCATAATCCGGGAAAAATTAATGGGGATGACAGGCGTACTTCTTTACAATTAAAAAGGATGTATCTAAAACTCCAAATGCTCAGAAGGTCCGAGAAGACAGACAGAACAGGTCATGGGCAAACTATCAAAATTCCCGCTATTATCTTCACGCTGAATCAGAGAGATCAATAGGAGTTACTGCAACAATGAAATGGGCACTTTTCATCTGTAAGCACATACCGCGACAACAATACTTTATCGAGTTTAACAAACTACGGTGTCAAAATCACCGTAATTAAATTTTCCGTCTCCTGGTATTTTCATTGTTAGAATATGAGTAACAATTTTAAAATTATTGGTGCTTTTAAAACAGCCGAGTTACTTTTTTGATGTCTTTATTTCAAGGAGACACAAAAAGGATTACATGTTACAATTACATGTATATCTTGACCGTTTTGGTGATGTGCAATCTGAAATGAAAATGTCATTGTTTTATTGCCTACATACATGTAAAACACTGCGCTAGCACACCATTTTGGTTTTTACCCTCGAGAAATTAAACCAGTGAAAATTGCTGCGTCTGAACAGAGCCAAATTTATCTCTTATGATACGAAGAGCTAATTCCTGCGCTACTGTAAAGTATGAAATATTCGTGTGCATAAAAATTGCACGAATTTCGTGAGTGCAGTTGACTCGCAAAATGTTCTTGTACGCGAATGTTTTGCTTATTTAAACATCATTAACATCTTACTATTTAAAGTACACTTAAAATCTGGATGAAATTGTAGTATGGGGGCTATACAGGGTGAGTAAAAAAAAGTGTACTTAACTCAACTTGAAGGATTTTTAAAAAGAAATATGAGCATTTGTCACTCAAATTATTTTAATGGTAAAGGGCAATTCCACGCAAAGGTATACATTGGGTCCATAAAATCAATATGTTGTAACAACAAATTTGTTATCAAATGAAAGCTTAAAGTTCAAATTTTTCATTTTCAAAATAAGAATTCAATTTTGATGTGATTTTGGGTGTTAATATGAAGATTTAAGTAATAATCATAATTCTGTCCCAAAATGTGTTTTATGGAGGTAAGAAAGAACTCTACCTTTAAACATCATTAATGATGTAAATGACATTAAGTCTGCTTATATGAAAATATAGACCCACAGAAATAAATAAAACACATTTTTCATTGATTTCCGCAATTTGATAAGCTTCAGCGACCTTTGATATTTTGGTCTTAAAAATTATCGTTACCAAAAATATGCCTATTGTTAATTTATTTTGAAAAATTGTAAGGCCTAATAAAAATAATTGTTTGTTTCCGGTAACATGCTGACAAAAAAGATGGTCGGTCGGTCGGGAAAATTTTTTATTTTACAATTTTTTTTTAATTTTTAGATTCACCATGTAAATTAATTGTAAAGCTTCCGAATTTTGACGACATCGCAATCTGAACGCCAACTTTCGAGGCAAATTTCATGAAAACGTGCGACTTTTTGGGAAATGTGGAACAAGATTTGGATGGTCCGTACAGGGGGGAGTCTAAGGGTGGGTGCGCCCCCTCAAATTTTGAAGATTTTTGAAAAATCAACCCCCACGAATCACGCCATGCACAATTTTCACACGGAATTGCCACACCACCCCCGTACAATTTTGTTTTTTAGTGTTTCTAGTTAATCATATTCAAATCCACACGTATACATTGTTAGCACGAGTCAATGTAGCATACTTGAAGGAGCTAAATTTAACATCTTATTTTAGATTTACACAACATACGTAATGCACAAATCATGAACAAAAATAATTACCCTGAAATTGTATATTAAATCTAGAATATTAAATCATTATTCGGGTTTCAGCATTTTCATGTTGACACTAGACCGCGATGTAGAGAAATGCATTTTAAGTTCCATTGCGGCGTGGTCGACCTCATGGTCGAGATCTCGCGAGATTCGCTCAGCGTTTTACACCGTTTAAATCATGCAAATTCACGCCCAGAGGTTTACATTGGAGGAGGGATTTCCCACAACATCACATGTGCGGTAATCTCACGATTCTTTGCTGAAACCTGATCCAATCTCTTATGTGTAGGGGATAGGGGATATTCCGCAGCAGCTGCAGTGGAGCAACGTAAAACTGGGGATTTAATTTATTTTATTTATATTCGTACGGACGAACGGAAAGTAAACTTCAGAATTGTTGCAGAATTAATGGAAACTAGGCGGTCACCCGGGGTTTGTCGGTTCTCGGGTTTGGGCGGTCACCCGGGGTTTGTCGGTTCTCGGGTTTGGTGGTTTGTAGAATGCATGCATAAAGCCAGATCGGACAAACTTTGAAAATTCGACCCTTGGACGACCCAAGAAAAGCAAGGCCGTTTTATTTTTGCCACGCTCGCCTCGCATCGAGCATTGTGATCACCGAGTTTAAGCACGATCCGACCAACTTCAAAAAGTTGAACACTAGATGACCTTTGACCTTGTATGCTCTATTTGTTCCACGCTCGACTCGCATTCGGGCTTCCCGTCCCCGAGTTTAAGCCCGATCGGACAAACTTTGAAAATTCGACCCTTAGACGACCTTTGACCCGGACGACCCAAGAAAAGCAAAGCCGTTTTATTTTTTCCTCGCTCGACTCGTATTCGGGCTTCCCGTCACCGAGTTTAAGCCAGATCGGACAAACTTTGAAAATTCGACCCCTAGACGACCTTTGACCCCGGAAGACCCGACAAACACTAACCCGTTTTATTTTTGCCACGCTCGCCTCGCATCGAGCATTGTGATCACCGAGTTTAAGCACGATCCGACCAACTTCAAAAAGTTGACCCCTAGATGACCTTTGACCTTTGACCCGGACGACCCAAGAAAAGCAAAGCCGTTTTATTTTTTCCACGCTCGACTCGTACTCGGGCTTCCCGTCACCGAGTTTAAGCCCGATCGGACAAACTTTGAAAATGCGACCCCTAGACGACCTTTGACCCCGGAAGACCCGACAAAGGCCAACCCGTTTTATTTTTGCCTCGCTCGCCTCGCATCGAGCATTGCGATCACCGAGTTTAAGCACGATCCGACCAACTTCAAAAAGTTGACCCCTAGATGACCTTTGACCTCGTACGCTCTAGCGAATGTGAACTTGCTCTTTCGGGGACCGAGCTGCACCCACCCACCAAGTTTGAACGCCGCCCGACCCCGGGAAGGCGAAGAAAAAGTGCGCACAGACAGACAGACAGACAGACAGACAGACAGACAGACAAACAGACAGACAGAGAGTGGCGTATTATTATATAGATGGGTACATTCAAATTGGACCTTCGGCAAAATGGGAATGTAAAACTAAATGGGAATGTAAAAATGTTATTCTCTCAATACATTTCCGTAAATTTGGACTGAAAAAATACGAACGGTAGGTAGAAAATAAATTTTTTTTTTTCAATTTTTTTTTTACGGTCGGCAGGTTTTAAGAGGGTCGGTCGGATTACCGGAAACAACAATTTATTTTTATTAGGCCTAATTAGGAATTCAATGAAACTTAATTTTCAAAGCAAGGTATGATATGCCTCTGATATGAAACTATTTCTGGTCAAATTTTTTTTTCTCATTTAATTAATTACAACTAATTAAAGTGTGTCCTTCCGTTACCGGTAAAGGAAGGGTAACGGAAGGATAGTAACGGAAGGACAAATGTATTGATGTTCAATAATAATGATAGCATTTGTTATCCTAATAACAAACTAATTTTCATTTTATGACCACATTATCAGTTATAAACTATTGCTAGCACTTGCCAAGCAAGAAAAGGACCATAACACCTGTATTTCTGTCATTTTTTGGTAGAAAAGTAAAAAACCATATAATTAATATCAGAGAGATTATTGTCACTAACATTTGCGATTCAACTGTTCAGCGCAATCCAACTGCACATTTTAAAACAAATTGAAGGCTTTTCCCAACAAAATCCCATGTTTAAAACAATGGGGTTTTAAAATATTTGATGTTTTTGGGTAAAAATGGGAAAACCATAAAAAATAACCAAAATTATGAGGTGTGTGTAGCATTTTTTCATAATATGTGATGCGATCTGTGAAAACCCGCCACATGGTGGCATTTTTCATATTGGAGATATTTATATCATAAGAAAGCTAAAATTGTGCTGATTACAGAACTGTTTCGATCATTTTTCTACGATCACTACAAAAAAAAGTTATGAGTGAATGATGATTGTGATGTCATCAAAAGCTACAAAACAAGAAATCATGAAAACAGGCCAACAAAGATACATAATTCAATATAATAACATTATAAGATTAATAAAAACAGTGACTTAAGTAAGCTTTTGAAGGTGAAATTTCGTGAAAGATGATGACACAAAGTATTGGAAACTAATTTTCTTTTAAAAAAATCTAAAAAAAAAAAAAAAAAAAAAAAAAAAAAAATAATTTTTAATTTTAATTTTACCCATAATCCCTAGTTCACATTTTGAGACATCCGACGGGTTTTCCCAGATCGCATCACATATGTTTTCTCTACGGCAAATTTGAAAATTCTACTAGCCTTAGTTTTACAATATTAGCAATTTTAATGATCTGTTGTTTGGGTAAAATGAGAAAAATCATAAAAAAATGTTTTACACCTAAATTTTATGAATTATTTTAAGTCTAAATCTGGTTTATTATAATTTCAAGCTTAGTCTAGAATACATACGTTATTGCACATTGTTAGATAGATTTAATATAGTGATATCCTCCACATTAAATCTTATTTGGTAGAGTGCTACCCAAATCTAACACTCCAGTGGTAACACTAGGGACTGAATTGAACAACATTTTAAACAACTTTGACTCAAAAACTTCATAGAGTTTAAAAAAAATGTTTATTGAGAGTAAAAATAGTCAAATTCGCCATCCTTCCGTTTACAGTACCTACCTCATTAATATGTAGAAAAAGAGAGAGAAGCTTAAGGGTTCTTTACTAGTCTTTTACTGTGGACATCGATATTTTGACCGTATATTTTAACTGTATCGAGGACAATATTTACTTTAGATATGAAAAATAGGTGCAATATTATTTGTTATCAAAATACTTTATTGTATATTTTATACAAAATCAGATAGTCACTCAT
Organism: Ophiura sarsii; assembly: GCA_035610835.1. Taxonomy (NCBI): domain Eukaryota; kingdom Metazoa; phylum Echinodermata; class Ophiuroidea; order Amphilepidida; family Ophiuridae; genus Ophiura; species Ophiura sarsii. The sequence goes on along the minus strand of CM069450.1, from coordinate 43,917,845 downwards.
TTGGCCATTTTATTCCATGTCCTCGTCTTGTTTATCATGTTTATGAAATCTATGGATCATTTTTAAATCCTTGCAATAACTTTAACCCTAACTCTACCCTCACTTTTTTCAGAATTTTTTCTTCAACGTGGAAAATCGACCAAACTATCCCCCCCGGGATTTGATCCGGGGACCTCTCGCACCAGAGGCGAGGAATTCCCCACCACAAACAATTGAATGAAACAGATAAATTCAGGAAGGTAAGAGTTATTAATATTGAAGCGAGCATTCGCGAAATTTGCATGCCGCCAAAAAGGCAGATGTCGGTGATTCGGCAGATTCACGAAATTGTAATGCCACAAAATGTTAATGCTTGTAAGAAGCAATTTTTTTACGCAAGAAAAAAACTTTACATAATTTACACAATGAGCAGTGAACAGCTACGAGTTGCAATGTTTCATAGTGTAATAGGCCTATCACAATTACTTACCTTATTTCACAAAATATCCAGTGAATTCGGAGAAACTGATTTATTGAAGTGTTAACTATCAGTATCAGTCAGGACCAAATGCTCGATCAAGCGTGGCGCTTCATGAAGCAATCACTTTTGATGCAGCTATGTATCACGCTTCATCAAGCGAGATCGTCACCAACTTTTCATCTCCGCTTCATATTCAAAAGCCACCACACAAAATCCGCTGCTACCGAAGCTTACGTAGGTAGGCCTAAGTATAAAACTTCTATCCATTGCTAACAAAAAATTCACCGTTGCCTTCATTAGTCAGCACTGATTAAGTTTAGATAATTTTTAGGCGAACTTGTACAGGGAATTCAATATTGTAGTAATATTCGAGGAGAAATTCTACAATACAATTTTTCATCAGTCATCACTCAGACAGCAGCCACCTTCATGACCTTCATGACCATTTTAATTGGTTTGATCATGCACACATGAATGACTAGTCCGAGGTGGCTCAGACTTGTTCCGATACGATCAGTGATGAACGACAACACTACGCTATGCGAACGAGCTAATGCATGACATGATGAGACTGAGTTACTAACTATAGTCGGCTAGACCTAACTTCACTTCCCAACTGCTGCTTGCAGTTGGGAAGTGACATCTGTCCTGCTGCACACGCTTATGGTTGTTTTTTCTACGGCCGAAAATCATTACGAATTTAATACAGTGAACAGCCACGTGTTTACAAATATGTTTCATAGTAGTACAATATATAACAGTTCTCAATAAAGTTACCTTATTTCACAAAATATGAAGTGAATTCGGTGAAATTGCCCTCGTTTTGTGTGTCAATTATGTGACCACGTAGAAATTCATGGTTTAACCCATTGTTAACGGGCCCACCTTGACGATTTTGTGAATTAAGTTGTTTACGTACGTCAGAATTGCAATCACTTGCAATGAACTGGCAACCCTCGAGATGTGGGCACGTCACTAAAATGAATACCACTAAAATCATTAACTTCGGAATATCTGTCGGGCTCTTTTAGGTCATAAAACAGCACAGGGAAAAGAAGTTATTATTTTATTATTTGTTGGCTCGTCTTTAGTATTTAGTATTTCTGCCATTGACACGATTTGACACCCATGGTTATGTTTAAAGATTTATTCAGAGTGATGTATTGGAGGCTGCGCCCATTATTAATTTCCACATTTTACAATTATTATTGTGTGTATAAGGTTTATCGTAGATAGAAAAAAAGCCATTGATTATCCTATTCTGATGCATTGTGGGTTCGCAAATGGAGCAGATTTGCACCCGCAATCCACCCACAATGCATCAGAAAAGGATAATCAATGGCTTTTTTTCTATCTACGATAAACCTTATTCTGTTGTGTGTATGCGTATCACTTAGAGATTTCATAAATACTTCTGTGGGGCCATGGGGGGGGGGGGGGGGGGGGGGGGCGGTGGTTCTATAATCTATAATAACAGAAACGATAACAATATCTTATACAAACCTATAGACATAGGGTATACACAAACTAAAATATTATAACATAATTGAAAAGTCAAACAAAATCTGTGTAGGTCTTCTTCTTTATATATTTAGCTTCTGTAGTGATCCTTTCACAAGATTATTTGATGGAACCTCCTCTTCAAAATTGCTACCAATTGATCCCGCCACCATTGTGTAACGAACTAAAAATGGCTATCAAGTTTCACCTGAATATTCAACAATTGAAGCTGATTTGAGTTTTACATTCATTGATCCATGTTTATCTTCAATTCGTATTGCTTCTTAAATATTAATTAGTTATTAAAATGTAAGTCCTCGGTCTGACCTTGTAGCATATTTGTATGTAGTTCGATGTTATTAGAATTACAAACAAACACTGTTTGTAAACACTGTATTTACAGTGGCAAGTAAAATCTGTAACAAGGGCAAATGCTCGTAACACCGTACGCGTAAACGCAGCCCCCGCGGCCCGCCGCCCGGTTTAGTTCAAGAAAAGCCGCCTTAAAATAATCGGATAATCCTCTCAATTCATACGATTATTAAAATAGGCAACGCACATTCACCTGTTGGTAGGGCTTGATCCGCAAAAAGAGCTATTCTGTCCATATATGCATACGTTATACGTCATTCATCACACTACACAAATCGAGATATGATTTAAATCTATGAATCCGACAATTATCTTTTCTACAATTGGCCTAAATAAATTTGTGAGTTACATAAATAAATTAAGTTCATTACATTATTAAATAAAATAAAATAAATTACTTAAATTACTAATGCAAAGCATTCTTTACATTGAACGATTCAATTATTTTGAACATAGTAAACATGACAAGATTCATCCTCTTGCGATATCGTGATTCCCACCAGCGGCGTAAAGTTCCTACTGTCTGATTAGTCCTAGTAACATAGGACCTGCGAATCTCATCTATCATTAACATCTGGACATTATCAACTACTGATTCTTAAGTCCTAGAACGTTCCCAATAAGTGATACACGGAAATAAGCAATGAGATTTTTGCAACGGTGTAAAAACCAAAGTATTTGATTTTCGAAGTGATATCAATTGTATAGACTCATACCTTGATGTACATACCATTTAAAATGAAGATAATTGTTCAAAAACGTTGCATTTGGAGAATTTTCCACACGCCAATTTCCTCCGTGTTGAAACTAAGTCCAAACAAAACCGGAAGAATGAAATGACAAGGTCAGAGGTCGTACACGTGAGGGCGCAGGGGCGGACTGGCCACTGTGGCGTTGTGGCGATCGCCACATGGGCCGCTTGGTTTTGGGCCTCTCAGGGCCGGTTACTCAAATTTTGTGACTGTGCGAAATTTTATGACCGGGCGAAAATTTGTGACTGTGCGAAATTATGTGACCGTGCGAATTTTTTTGACCGTGCGATTTTTTTTGACCCTACCCCCCCCCCCCCACTTACGTGAAATTCACGAGGTGACTGACTTGGAAAGAAATTGGGGCAACCTTTTACGAAAATTTACTACCGGGACGACATACTTCTGCCTGACATGGTCAAAAAGGGCCGCTTTAATAATTTTGCCACGGCCGCTTTCAGGTCCCAGTCCGCCCCTGTGAGGGCGTATTTGTAAACAAACTCCCACCAGGCAGTATTGGGCTCATACAGGGTGTTTATTGCATTGATTGAGGTATCCGTATTTAACATGTGCTAACTATTCATGATATAATACAATTGAATGTCTCCTTGCAATGAATAAATATGAGATTATCTGTTTACCTCATCAATATAGATTAAGTTGGGTGAAAAATCAATTTTTTTTACGTGCAACAAAATCGCCTGTCACGCTATAATAATTTCGCCCAGGCCTAACGTCATCGTTTGTTTACTTGGAAATACGCATGCGCAGATTTTAGTATCTTCGAAAGTGAACTTAGCCGACCCGAATCGGCATAAAAGTGGATTTAAATTACTATTTTTATCAGATGTAAGTGTAGTATCGTTGTAATCAATAAGTTCAAACAAATTCTGTGATTCTTAGCTAAACAGCCATGTCATTGTGGGCGAGTAAGAATGGTTTTGGAAAATGCTAGGAGTTGTAAATGTTGGGCTCGTTAAAGCTTAAATACCGAAGTCACATCATAGTAACGTTCTGTGACTCAGTACTATAAGTCCTGAGACACATGTTACTGCGATTAACTGTCTGATAACATTGAAAGAAGAAACTATCGAGTGCTAACAGCCTAACAAGGTTGTGGGCTTTTACTTCCAGTCGTAATTTTAATAACATTTCATCCAGGCATTGTAGGCAGAAACCGCAACGCAACTTGTACCGCCTGACCATAGTTATTTGTTTTAAGGACGCATCAGCATGATCAGTCGAGAAGACTCATGCCACTGTTTCACAAATGTATGTCCAAATAAATAAATAAAATAAAAATAAAATATGAAACGACCTGATCATTCCCACATCTTTTTTTTTTAAAACTTAGGAGGGCGCTGTTGTTATGGTTCAAAGGTAAAAAAACATGTACTTTTCCCGTAACTGTACGTGAGAGAAAGTCGTGTCTTTTTATTATGTTTATAAACATTAACATTTTACACGACTTGAACCTCCGATTTTCGTGTACAACATCGAAAAGAGTGTGGAATAAGTACATCAAGCCCACACTTAGCATCATATGAAAATGTTATGAAATTTAAAAAGGTAGGCATCATCGTGAAAATCGACTAAATATGAACCCCATGCCTGGCGGCTAACGTCTACAGCGCATGTCAACGCCAAAACTCGGTGTAATAGTCGGCGTCAGAGAAGTTTGGAACTTTTTTCTGTGACAACTGCGTACAGCGTAAACACAGAAGAGAAGTGCGTTTGTTGTAGAACAGCATCACAACAGCGTTATCTTTCAGAAGTCGACGCGTCGCGGTATCTGTAATCCGATTGGCCACGATCGAAGTGCCAAAGTATTCTGACGACGACTATAAACTTAGAAACTACTTTACTTACTGAACTGAACTTTTAGTCTTTACTAATACTAGTTGTCTTTTTAGTTTTTTTTAGTGTTTATTTTAAAGTTTAGACCTACCTAGGCCTACCACCATTTTTTACAAGTTCACACAACAAGTCACAAGTCGGCATTTTTATCATAGAAACAATCATCATCATCATTGTTTCACAGTCAATGCAGATTTTTTTAAACGGTTGATCGTTCATGATCAAAATTCCAATCCACTCAAACTCATGACATACCATGCATGATACTGTCACCTGAGACTAGTATTATACCAAAAGTGTTGGTATACTAGTCTCAGACTGTCACAACACAAATGTCACTGTCAGATCAGTGTCAACAACAACGCAGTGAAATGAATCTAAATAAAAAATCGCAACCCACACAAACATTCATCGACCGCTTTTTGACAAATGACACCTCTGATTAATTTCAAAATTACAGTATATGTACCTTACCTGTTTTGTGTTTGATTCTCACAATTGTATTCGAAACACTTAGGTAAAATGCGTAATTCCAAGGAAACTTGTGTGAGTCAGACGTCGAAAAATCTTACAGGAAGTACGGCCATTTTGCAGACTTTTCGCGGAACTGTGGGTAAATAATAGTACTGCACATGCGCTTTCGATATGGGCGTCAAAATTTCGTCGGCTGCTAAATGGGGCCCCGGAACATGGGTTGTAAATTCAAGGCGAGGCAGTTATTCACATTTATCTCGCTTTTGACCTCAAAGGAACACGAAGAAGTGTTGAAGATTTTAAAAAAGAAGTAATTTACTTCAGAATTCAAGATGAAACATTCAAAATTACCATTATTGTTGTTTCTACTCACAAAAACACAGCCAACTTGATTAATTTATTGAACCTTTTCTTAAAAACGCCCTCTATGTAAATATGGTTCACGTTATTTATCACGCGTGCTGCAGGGGGACACTATTTGACGTAAAATGCTGGTTACGGCTCAACCAGCATTTTTGAATCGACGTTTTGTTGTACAAAGAGGGCTGATTTTTCTTATAGGTGGGTGTAAGTTCATACATGTAGGCCTAATACAATTGTAAAAATATACAAATCCCAGTTTTTATCATAATTGAGAGCGCTCCAACACATCTCTTCATGCCCCTTTTAATATTGAAAGAAAACGGGTAGGATCTTCCCTGAGTATGCCTCGATCAACGCCCATGCGACGGTACATATGTCGCAAGGGAAACTCATGCAGAATGTTTTTAAGGACATTTTTAAAATATCTTCCATAATATTAGCAGATTCTTATGATACTTCAGATATATTTTTGAATTTGGCTGGTGTCTAGGGAGCGATCGTTATTTATGGCAGGGGGGGGGAATGGTAAAATTTAGGGGGATGGCTAAATTATTTTTCCGGAAAGAGGGGGGATGCGATTTTTTTTTTTAAGGAATGAGGGGGGAACGCGAATTTTTTTTTCAACTCTCAGAGAAAAAGAAGAAAAAAAGAGGAAAGAAGGAAAGCGAAAAGGAAAAAAAAAAAAAAAAAGAAGAAGAAAAAATAGTGAAATAAAAGCCTGTTAAATTGTTGAAGCACATGGATAACGTGTTGAAGCACATGGATAAAATGCACAGAAATCATGTTTTTCTTTATATTTCACCAACATGTAAATTTAATAATACTGTACATACAATAATGTAGTATTATAACAAAGATGGTGGCAAATGCCTTGAATACAAAAGTGGAACTAGGTCGCAGTGCTCGATTTTGGCAAAACCATCTCCTTCAAAAGACGAGCCTGGGTTTTACTACCAGCAAAAAATTGCTGAATTTATCAGCTTACATTACAAGGGAGGAGAACTCTTCATGGAGTACCTGAAAGGTAGCTGTAGAGAAAAGCTTGATGGAAACCTGTGTTCATATTGCCAGAACCAACCATTTGTGGGTCCAGCAGCCATGCGTATTCCACAACCTGTGCCAGACCTGAATAACCCAGGCCACTACATGTCAGTGTTTGACACACCTACCGTTGACAGTGAAGGAGAGCCACGACCAGCAGATGACTTCCTACCAAGAGCACAGATCAAAATTAGGTTTCATGCTGGTCAACTTCGAGTTGATGATGATGCTGCCATAAGTGACTTTGCAAAGGAGTTTGCAGTCAAACCAGCATTTGTACAACAGTATTTGAGCCACCTGCAAGGACTTAAATGGAAGGACAGCATGAGAAAGAATCAGCGGACAATACAAAGAGACCACAGAAATCAACTAGTATATGAAGACTATAAGTGGAAGGATCTTGTTGAAGAAAATAAACTTGGCCCGGGGTGCTCATCAGTGGTCATTACAAGGGGGGTATCATGCGCGTCCAAGGACTTTCAAAAAGTACCCTAAATACGTAATTGTGTTAATGTGAAAAAGCACCCCCTAAACAAGTATGGGACGGTATTTTACATACCCTAAGCAAGTAATATCCGTATTTCTAATACCCTAAACAAGTACTCAAAATATTTTGATACCGTAACAAGTACTCAATATATTTTGAAACCCTAAGCAAGTAATTTGTAGGCCTATAGTTTAAACCTCTTTCCGCGTATGATACATTTTTAACCATATTTTCCTTCCCTAATAAGCTAAAAGTATTATGAAACAAATGCCGAGCTGATTTATCAGATCACTTGCGAAGGATACAATTTGTCACATATCTCGCACATGTATCATGGCTATTTATAATCCTGGAGCAAATAAGGACCCTAAATACGAAAGCCAATGATGTAAAAAGTATACCCTTTTTCTTAATTTGGCTTGTTTTGATACCCTATTCACGTTACGTACGTAACGTGCCCCATCTTGAAAAACTACCCTAATTACGTGATTTCTTGGACACGCATGATACCCCTCTCGTAATGACCACTGAGCACCCCGGGAAACTTGGCTCTTTACAGGTTTCAGAGCTTAACAAATACCTAGATAAACACCATATGGAAAACATAAAACACAGTAGGAAAAGTGATAAAGTGTCAGCAATCAGAAGACATGTATTACAAGAAGAGCTGTTTGGAAATGACACTACAGGAGGAGAAGTTCCAGATGAGGGCATGGAGAGTGAAGATTCTGAAAGAGATGACATTGAAAATGAAGACATGGATGAAGATATCACGAGCAGGGAGAGTAGTGAAAGTGAATCTAATGATAGCAATGGTGCAGACAGTGAAGATCAAGATGAAATTGTTGGCATGTTTGGGTCAGAGACCGATTCAGAAAATGAAGAAGTACAGATTGTTGTAACCAGGGGTGGTAGAAGAGCTGGAAGCTGGAAAAATGCATTTGGTCGCATTCTTTAAAGTTGGGTACCACTGCACATTCACACAGTTTAAAATCTAGCAATTTATTTCTGAAGTAGCCTACAAATCATATGGATTGAATACACAGCACCTATATTTCATAAATGACACAACTCTTAAATGTCACAATGTGATATTGTTTGCATTTTTGTATGCTTTGTCAACCAGATAGTTTTATGAGACTGATGAATGCAAAACATTGTCGCATTCTTTAAAGTTTGGTACCACTTGCTGCACATTCATACATAGTTTAAAATCTAGCATTTTATTTCTGAAGTACAAATCAAATAGATTGAATACACAGCACCTAGTTCATAAATGACACAACTCTATAATGTCACGATGTGATTTTGGTTGCATTTTTGTATGATTTGTCAACGAGATGGTTTTATGAGACTGATGAATGCAAACATTTTGAAATAAAATATAGAGTGTAAAAATCCTATGATATTGTGTGTTTGTTTAAATACTTAAAGTTTCACATATATGCAATTTTCACTCATGAAATATTGTCGTAGTTTGCAATGTACAGCCTATTGAGTGTACCTATATATTCACTGACTAAAAATATACATGTCAAAGTTTACTGTGAAAAATAGTTTCTTAAAAATTGCCAGGGGGGAACCTGAAATATTTTGTCAGTTGTTAGGGGGGAACCCGAAATAAATAACAGCAAATGGAGGGGGGATCTGAAAAAAAAATGTGAAAAAATGTGAAAAATGCCCATTCCCCCCCTGCCATAAATAACGATCGCTCCCCTATGAAAATGTTGCTGTTTTTTACGTAACTAGTAGTTTTTCAGGACTTCAGGTTGTTAGGGGAATATGGCCATATTATATGGGTTCCATGGGGTAGACCTAAGTGGTCCAAACTCCAAAATGAAGGTTTTTGTAATGGTATGGGATGGGCATACAACCTTCTTTTTGAACAGTAGGCCTACGACTTGAAACTTGACACATGTCCTTATACCTTTTATGTGCAAGTTTCAGCCTACTAGGGCCTACTTTGGTGGGTCCAGGGTGGGGAGGGCAAAAGTTTGAAGTTGCCGAAGGTTGGGGGGGGGGGGGGTGGGGTAGTGTTATTCCCAAAACAGCAATAAATAGTTTAAAGTTTAGACAGAAAGAGGTCAAAGGTCATTACAAATAAGCTTGGTGACAATAAACTTATGGGTAACATGGGGTGTACACATATTGACCTCTAATGACCCCTACATGACCTTTGACCCTTTCTGTCAACATTTAAAACTATTTATTGCTGTTTTGGGAATAACACAATCTGAGGCAATCTGAGAATCAATCGATGGCGGTCAATCTGAGGATCTCTACAATGGCGGTCTGTGGACAGGTAATAAAAAGTAGGAGAAATGTGTAACTTTGCACAGGGACTTAGTAAAGATGTCTGAAGGATCACATAACAAAATTAAGTTTCTGGCTCCTTCACTTCTGGTTGTTTTCTAAAACTTTATGATACCCCTCGTATATGTCTTATTGCCCTTTATAATGCTTTGGCGCCAGTTTTAAAAGCGTGGGTCCTAAACAAACAGGATGCGCGCGCACACTGCCGGTCAAAGATCAATGGCAACTGCGACTAAATGCCCGGCGTGACCTCACATGTCACCCCATCTATAGTTTTAAGAGGAATGTGACGTAATTGGCATATAATTTACAATACAAGGGTTCCTTCATGCCCCATTGTACATTCATTTACCATTGGGACCCATCATGTATCATATTTTCAAGCGTGCATTCATAATGTCAAGACTTCATGGTATTGGCCCATTGCACACCTGTAGGCCCTAGGCTTGAACTAAAGAGGGGCCATTCAACTTATTTCAACCAATGCCCATTGATTGTACATATTTCTAACTTTCTCTCTTCTTCTCGATTGATGTGGTCCCCTTTGAGCTTCGGTGCCAAATTATAGTACATTGTAAACCCTACCACACTCAAAGGTTACTAGTTTAAGCCTGGGCCCATACATCTGTTCTGAATTATAATACTGTCATAGGCTTTGTGATTTGATCAATGTGACCAGGAAAGGTGAGAGAAGGGCATCTTTCCTGATGTGACCAGTGGTTCGTAACAAAGTTAGCGTGAGAGTGGTCAGTTGACCTGGCAACGGTTATATTCTAATGTGCACTACGCCAGCGCATTAGAATTTCAGTTTTTTCCTTGCCTATGTGAAAGCTGTCCAGGGTTAGGGGCGTGCACATCGATGGAGACAGTGTACCTTTCTCTCACATCTGGTTTTAACACTACCAAAAGTGTTGTCTATAAGACCATGGCCCATGATAAGACACATATTTTCTTCCACTATACATCCTTCTCCATTGGTCCTGAACTTTCAAATTCATACTTTTCCTGAAGTGGCCCAATCAATAATGATACATGCAGCATCAATTTCATTATTCTGAGGTCATAATTTATTCAAAAAGTACATGTGTATTGTTATACCTTTTTTGTTGTATATTGCTTGACATATTAAATGACCTGTTATTTTATACAAACTATGTACACATTTACATGGAAATAATGCACCATTATTCAAGTGTAGGAGTGTTTGGAACTATCTCTAAATATCTTTAAATCTTTAATAATTCAGTAATATAGTTAATTATTTTTTTACAAAATAATGTCATAGATTATACATAAATCAGTAACGTTTTAAATATCTCAACTCAATAACTTCTTTAATTGTGATTGAAACATCTTATATCTATAATAGCTATTATACTCCACAACTAAGTACAAAAATGATTCAAAATGATTTTGTTGGCAGTTTTGTTGATCATGATATTTTTCATATATATACTACAATTCCAGTATATTTACAGAATAGTTCCATTTTTATGTATGATTACTCCTCCAGGGAGCAGGTTGAGAAAACTTGCAGCACCCCCCCCCCCCCCATGTCCCCAAAGTGGATTAACTATAGTTTAATCAATTCCAAATTGGCAAGAAATATACGGTTTTTTATCTCTCCATGCGCAAAATACAAGTGTACTTGTGCGATTATGGCCACATGCACATGGTTTTGGCCCCACCTGCGCACGTGTCCCGCATATGATGCACAGTGTGCTTGTTGTCTTCATGTGCGCCCGCGTCTTCATGTGCGCCCGCGCTCTTTTGTATTAATTCGCAGCTGTAATGGGGCTTCGCCAATTTGGAACTGATCAAACTATAATAACTTTAATGCCACTTATATACACATTGTACAATGACACCAGTCTCTTAACCCCCTGTGCACTACCTGCCTATCTAACAGTGTTTATGATTGGTTAATAACAAGACATATCCATTGTTATAAACAATAACAATATTTCACTCCACTCTTTATCAGGGATACAATTATTCTAACAATGTATCCGATTGGTGCAACAACTGATATATCTATCGTTCTAACCAATCGGCAGGTAGTTCTCAGAGGGTTAACATCTGAATTAAACCTGATTTTGACAGCAAAAAGATGTACTTCGCATGCATTGTTTCCTAATACTGTAACAGAGGTCATTGTTGCAATCTGCAAAATTAGTCTAATATTTTCATTTTGTATTTGAAGAGCTTTTTTTGCAAAAGGGCCTACAGACCACCCCCACATGTTACTCATTTTGCATAAGTGAATTTGCATTGACAAGTCCAGGGAATTAATCAAATTATTGGATGGCTGTGTTCATTACTGTTTCTATGACTTGGATTAGTGCATCCATGCACGCCAATTGAGGCACCAACAATACAAGCCACATTCTACATAATGAATAGCCATACATTTAATAATGCAAAATTAGTAACATGCAGAAGTGGATGTAAGCCCTTTTGCAAAACAGCTCTTCATTTATTGACACAAATATCTAGTTGTAAACCGTTTTGCTGAAAATGTTTGTGATATGCTAAAAATGTGTCTAAACACTAACACTTATTTATATAGTGTTATTACCCTAAAGCAAGTATGATTTGTGTCATATGAAAATAAAATACTTCATAGGTTTGTCTGCATGTTTCCTTCCATAGTACCATTCCCCTATCCCAACACAATCAATGTTGTTGTGATGACGTATGCTGATGTTGGACAATTCAAAGGATTCAACATTCATCAGCTGGAGGCAGATGGCATAACATGCATTACACCTCTTTAAACAATATCCTAACATTGTAGCATTTGCCATACAAAACAAACCTATAGAAACACTTCCCTCTTTTGAAGAAAACAAATCTTAAAAAATTATGACACAAATCTGACTCAGCAGCATGACACCAATGATAGCACCAATTATATTATTGACATGGGACCAAATACTGCATAAAAGTTAAGATTAAGTGTACTTAGCCTCTAAGGAAGATTTAGTCTTAACTCTTCTTAAGCCAGTTACAAATAATATTTAAGAATTCTTCCCGAGTTGACCTTTATGAAGACGTGCAAATGCTTAAGTTTGAACCGAGGGCCCCATTTCATAAAGGTCAATTAAGATTAATCTTAAGTGTGTAAGTTAAGGTTGGTGTCAACCCTGTTTGGCGCCAAATTTATCAAGCACTGTAACTTTTAAATTATAAATGTGATGTACATAAAAGTATACATTTTTTGTAATGAAATGAGTCAGAGAATCCATTTTTGGTATCAAATTTTACTAAAATTAGTGATTTTTACATTTTTTGCCCAAAAATCACCTTTTTGGCGTCAAAAAATTTCAGACAACCTAACAATATCAGTTTTTGATTAAAAATTCCAAAATTTCACCAAAATCATCTAAAGTCAATTATCTAGGAGCGAATTTTTTTTTTTGGCTTAAAATTTGTTTGTTTTGAAAATATTGACCAAAAAGTGCCAAAAAAATGTTTTTTATCTCAAAAATCTCATTTTTGGCACTTTTTGGTCAATATTTTCAAAACAAACAGATTTTAAGCCAAAAAAAAAATTTGCTCCTAGATAATTGACTTTAGATGATTTTGGTGAAATTTTGGAATTTTTAATCAAAAACTGATATTGTTAGGTTGTCTGAAAAATGTTGACGCCAAAAAGGTGATTTTTGGGCAAAAATGTAAAAAACACTAATTTTAGTAAAATTTGATACCAAAAATGGATTCTCTGACTCATTTCATTACAAAAAATGTATACTTTTATGTACATCACATTTATAATTTAAAAGTTACAGTGCTTGATAATTTGGCGCCAAACAGGGTTGACACCAACCTTAAGAAGAGTTCCTATCAGATTCTTCTTAAGTTAAGTATAAAAACTCTTCTTATTAGGATAAGAAGACTATTACCTTAGAACTAAGAAGAGTTCCTTATTAGTAAAGTTAAGATAGCCTCTGACCTCTTCTTAAGGTAAGAAAGAACATAAGGATATTTTAAGGAAGTTTTATGTAGTAGAAGATAAGGATCTTCCTTAATTTAAGAAGAGTTCAGGATTTAAGAAGAATTTTCAGGATTTCTTCTTAAATCTAATTTAAGAAGATCTTAAAGTTTTATGAAATAGGGCCCTGGGTTTATATATCATGAAGATCAACTCAAACATTCTTAAATAATCTTCCTCAGAAGAGTTGAAAACTTAAGAATAACTCTTTCTTCAGATGAATCTTCAAGTGTTATTCAATAGGACCCAGGTTAGGCATAAAAAGGTAAGAGGGTTTCAAGTAAACTATAGATAGAATACACCTTGCACCTATCTCTTACCATGTACGGTATTTCTGTTTATTCTGTTATAGAACACCCATGGCACCTATCGCTCATTCAAAAACTCATGAATGTACGCGAATGTACGACCCAATCAAATGCCATCCTTTACTGGTTATGCACAAATAAGGGCAGGTCGCTAATGGAGAACCAAATACCTCAGCGTAAACATTAGTAACCCCGCATACAATGCATCATGCAAGTTCGATTACCAAAACAATTTGCGTAATACCATGAACGCAGAGGGTATTTTCACAACACAGTTAGTTATCCGATGTGTGTGTGGTTATAGCTTGCACGATTTTCGATCAGATCGATCGATTTGTAACGGGTGAAGCATGGTTAAATTAAATGTTAATTAACATCAATATCATTAAATTACTATTCTAATTGACGGTTTTGAATCAGATAATGACTTTGATCAGTTGTTTAGTCTGTAACTGTGAAGAATCAAATATTTTACTTTGGGACCTCAGAATTTCCCTCAGGGCTTTGCCCCTCTTGTGCAATTCCTTGGTTCCAAAGTGAATTTTTTTGATTCTTCAGTTACCTCTAAACAACTGATACGCAGTCATTATCCTTTAACCATGCTCTTTATTCCGTTTAACCGAATAAAGCGCATGGTGAGAGATAGGTGCCACAGGTGTTCTATAGTTATGCCCAGGGGGTAAAAAAAAAGCAATTGATTGAATAACCCTCTTTTTAACTTCTTGTTGGGGCAAACAAACCATTACTTTGACAAGGCTAAGAACACCACGTTGCTTCTCAGCTTTCTTATATACATGTACACAATAGGCTAACTCACATACACATTTGCTTGAAATTCTTCTTTCATTGAAATTTGCTGTTGTTGATGTTTTAAAGTTACACACAATATCTTAATGCAAAAGCTACGCACATGAGCCTGAGAGAAAAGTTACTTTTCCCATTTTGAAAATTCAGGTACATTAAAATGAACAACGCATACATTTAAGAATTTTAGTTACCAGTACACATGCATCATTTTGTATAAAACATCTACAAATGTTGAGGCATCAGCAGAGTAGTGAAATGTGAAAAATTACCAAGGTGAGGTGCTAACATAAAAATGTACATGTTGGAGGCAACACTCACATCTAGGTTATTGATAGGAAGAGTTTATTCTGAATGTAAAAATGTGACGCGATTAAGCAAAATGAGTCGCACATCGGCAGTTTTCAATTCTGAGATTTGCCTATCATTTACAAGCAGGTGTAAAATTCAACAGCATTGTCCAAACCCCAATAAAATGGAACTTCTAGCTCTATAAAGTTACAAACAATTTACCAACTGAGAAATCAAAGTAAAACATAAAAATTTGTCCCTTCATTTTACCCAAAACTCAACATCTGTAATTTCTAAAATTCGGGTAGGTATTCATTTGTAAAGTAAAAACATTTTTGTCTGTTTTCAAAATTAACATTTTTGTCTGTTTTCAAAATTAGGGTAGTTCGGAAATGGACAAACAAAACTTTTTTTGTTGCCTAAGCTTTTGGTCACTGGGATACACTTCCTCCCAATGTCACCGTCTGAATTTTAAATGGGACAAAGTATAATTAATGAGAAAAGGTTCTATTTGAGACTAATATAGATAAATAATTTAGTTATATTAGTCTCGGGTTCCACATACTGAGAGGCATTGGATATGAAAATACTTATACTCTTTATCGCAGCATATTTCATAGAACTAAGTGTGCACACATGGTTTTAGTTATCTGACTTGATGTTAAACGGATAAACAATAGTTTAGATTCCGAAAGATGAACTTAAAAATACTCTTTGCAGCATATGGTACAATACAAATAATGCATTCCAACAAGAATATTGTTTAATCTTAGTTTCTTTCCTGATTTTGTCTCCTCTCGAAGTGTTTAATGTATGTATCTGCTTTACAAATATATCAATTGTATGCATCATATTGTCAATGGTCTTGGTTTTATTCATCAATAACACCATAGTATACATCAAGTCAGGTGATCATTCTTTCATTACATATAAAATATCCATATTCAGTTCTGATAATCTTGATATTAAGGTTTTTGATATATCGAAATTCCAATTGCCGCTTGGAATGCCACATTTCAGCTTTTTAAAATTTGTCAACAAAATAACTTCCCAGTGCAGCGATTGATGTTAGTGATAATAACAGTGACACACAGCATTTTGCTCAAGTGCCAATATAAATTGTTGATGCAGCAGATATCTACAGTACCAGCAAATGAGAATCATGTTCCCAATATTATAACTGTAACTCAACTGAGTGCTACAAATTACAACAGTAAGCCCAAACAGCAATATCATGGAGATATAATTATGGTCAACAAAAACTGGAAGATTCTGTAATTCACCCCATATTTGGGCAATTTGTTTACCCTGATAGTTTTATTCCCAAAACCACCATTTGGCCATTAGTGTTAGGTTTCAAACAAAAATATGATGGCTATTAGGCAAACACAAAAACATGTTTTACGGGCAAATGGACCTCTCAGGTAGCACTACCAAAACCCTATTGTATATTTCACGGACATAAATTATGCTAATGAGCTCATTAAATGACGTCACTCACATCATCGGGTTTTGCCGATGATTGAAATCCGTTGATTGAAATTCTAGGTCGAGTAAAATGATGTTCTTATTTGTTGTCTGTGAGCTTTTCTGATTTTTTTCTCGTATTGGAGTATTTTTTTATTGAAAATAGACAGTTCAAATTAAACGTTTGTTCCAAGTTCAAGTAACAGCACATGTATTAAAGGCGACAGCAAAGGCAATATGCAAGCAACATTTGAGAAAAAACGATGCCCGACTTTGCAAGAAAGTGTACGGGGAAGTGTACGGGTGAACATGACAAACCAAAACAGCCTAGTAATAATCACCTCCGTGGCGCAATTGGTTAGCGCGTTCGGCTGTTAACCGAAAGGTTGATGGTTCGAGTCCAGCCGGGGGCGTTGTTACTTTTTGCATTTAATGCAGATCGACAAATCACAGTAAAATATAATATTGACAAAATCACAGACCACTTACACAAAAATCGCATCTGCGCATGCTCCTGTCGCGATCGAAATCTACCACGCAAGCAATGAGAGAGTTTTCATAGTGGGTAGGGTGGTTGGGTAGGGCATTTTTGGTTTTGCCCAAAAAGGTTTGTGACAATTTTGGTGAATTTTCCCAAAAAATTGAATTAAAAAATTAATCAAACATTTCAATTCAATTGTAAAATGGGAAATTAATTAATATCACAATCACCAGCAATATCAAAACAAAAAATGATCAGATTAAAATATTTATACAACTGGCTTAATACTTAATTTAAAAAAATATGACACTCATCATGGATTTAGCTAAAATCTATGTATCTATCGGAATACCCTGATTATACAACCAAAAAGTAATTCTGTAATCTGTTATAACTACATGTACCAAAATCTTACATTCCACCAATACCTTTCTACAATACCATAAGGCAACAAAAAAGAAAGAAACCCTGTTGTACGGGCAAACAAACCTCTCAGGTCAGGTTGGTCTGGCTTTTTTTGTTGTAAAAATCACAAAAATCTGTCAAAATTATTTTTTTTAATTAATATTTTGCCGTTTTTATAAGCAAAAAAAATTTGGGGGTTCGGTATTCATTTGCATGTAAACATTGTTTTCACTGATTTCTAAAAAAATGGGCCAGTCAGGCCCGTACAACAGGGTTTCTTTTTTTCGTCGGCTAATGGCAGATAATAAGTTCAAAATGAGTAAAATCTGCAAGATAATTAGACATTAATTCAACTCTCTGACCCTTTATAATACAAAAACCCGCTCACTATAGGTAAATTAATAATTGAACGAACACAACTAAGCAGCGTATCGCGTACATTGCGTGAAGCGCGCACAATCATTCGCGTGATAATTCCGGGCGCGTTTATCTTTGTATTGCGTTCGTGATGTTCGTTCAATTATTATTTTACCTATAGAAATATTGGGCAATTATGCTTAAACCCCTATGTAAAAAAGTCTCTTGTTTTCTAGTTATTTCCTTTTTTATTTATAATTTACCAATATTGCATACTTCTATCAACCTTTGACCCCATGAATTACCCCCTCCGTAAACTACATCCCATGTGACTTTGCATGGACATATCATATTTTAAAAAAAGTCTGAAGGAATGATTGAATTGCACTTTAAAATATTCATAGAGACTAATCTTTGGCATTATGCTAAATGTATTTCAATTAGAGGAGAATTAATTATTATCATAATGGGGAAAAACATGATTTTGGTGCAGGATTATAAAACTATCATATTAAGTTTCTGATATTTTGATCTATATTCCATTTTAAAGCCAATACCTTTCATATTTGCATGCCCTTGTACACAGCAGCATTTCCAGAATGACGGTAATATTTAACATGAGAATTAGTCAATGACGTTCCGATTCAAGGAAAACGTTCTGATCAATTTGCATCTGATCGTCAAATATAGTGTAAAAATAATTATTTTGTGGACGTAATTTTTTCTTGTTTTCAAAATGTTACACAATCATTAAATTTCCAATGCATTATATTTCATTCATGCACTGTATTATGAAATTTGAATAAGTGTGACATTTATTCATGTATCTCCTTTCAGACATTTGTTGTCAGACCAAATGTAAGAAATTATTCCATACCCAGCCTATCATACATAAGACCTGGTACTAATTACACCCGAGTTTAATACAATCGCTACAAAAAGAAGACCCACTGATCAGCATATCTATATCAAAATGAAATCATAACTTGCTTGCTTGCTAAATTCTTACAAAAAAGATGATCGAGCTAATAAAAGTAAACCTTATAAAAATACAAAAATAATTGTACATTTCAATGTATATTTGCCTATACTCTACTTACTGCCTAATCAACTAGTACAAATCATAAAACACAATAAAATTGTACCCATAGTAAAGTCATCTTTCTATTTCAGCCAAGTTAAACATTGATTACCATTTCATAAATAACAACAATAATAACATTATACGGTATACATGTACCATCTTTATTTATACATTTAGTTGTGTGCCTTTAGTGTACATCCAGACTAATGGTAATAACAATCACAACATTTTAAAGGTAGATGACCCGATCACATTTTCGTAACACAGAATTATTTCAAACATACAGAGATTTTCATATCATATGAAAGCTCGTATTTTTCTCATCATTATACTGAAATTTGACGGCCTAAATCGGTATAATTACGGAGAAATCGATGAAATAACGTCGAATTACCGCGAATGGTGGTAACCACCGATATAGTTTGTGTACTACTCAATGGGTACAGTTCACAGCATCTTGTGCGTCTAAAATAAGAACCATTAGAGCTATGCAACTCAAACTTTGGAACACACCTTTTTTAAGGATGACCTTTCATGTAGAATAGAAAACTTCAAGTTGAAAATCGGAACATCTACCTTTAATGTAGGTTCATTAAGATTAGGCCAAAAAAACCCAAACAAGTTTATCTTAGAAGAAACCTGCAAAAAGGTTATGCGAAATTTAACATTTTGTCTTCTTTTCCTTTAGTAAAATTGGTATGCGAAATACGATGTTTGTTTTTGTTGTTTTTGTTTTAACATGAGATGGGCTCTGTGAAATGTATATTTTAACACTACAAAGTACCATAGTAGAAACAAATCACATTTTGTTGAACTCTATTGAACTTCTATTTGTATACATGTGGCAATTTTACTCTTGTAATCAAGAAAATGAAGCTGATATGGTACTTCACAAAAAAAAGTTCAAAGAAGAAAAGGGAAACAAAGTTATGCGCTGAAATGCAAATTTTTAAAGCTACAAGCACGGTCCTCTGAGACAAACTTGTTTTCTTTTACCTTATTCAAGCAACACTGGGGAAGGAGATTTGCAGTGTATAAATCTATGTTCAAAATATGAGCTCAGTTGAGCATGAAATGTTACGTGGCAGTGTATTATTTGACATATTCTCATGGGCATCGCTGTTGAATTGTGTGTTTTATCTGTCATTGATTGAATTAGAATAGAAGTATATTTCCTTGTCATACATAACGTTTGAATTTGATATCAAAATAAGATGCTCTTTTCAATAAACAATTGAGCTGAAATTAGCTGGAAATGCTCCATTTTCATTTACTAGTACTCAAATTACAACTTTTTAGTTTAGGGAGTAATTTGGAAAATTTAAAGCAAACCAACAAAGTAATAGAAAACAAACCGGTGAGAACAACACACTGGATATGATGATTATGATGAGTGTAAGAATGACCAAGGATTTGTACAATGCAAAATAAATCCAACCTTCCAATATCACAAAAAAAAGGCCTACATGTATACCTGGGAAACAGCCGAGCACATGTATATAGTGTTTTTTAAAACTGATTTATGCTTAAGGTTTAAAATATATGACATGAATACCACAAATTGAAGTTTGTGTTAAATGAGGTCAAGTAATAGTCATTTATACTGGATGAACTATAGCCCAGAAATATGATACATAAAAACTGACTAGACAGACCTGTTAACAACCATATAAGGGTTTATACAGGAGGAACAGAGTAATGGATTGTTATGTATCTACTCAACATTGAACATCTATCAAAAGGCACCAAAATCAATCAAATAAAATGCCCCTATTGATGGGACTCAATTTTCGGCAATATCCTTTAATAGGTCTCCCATACGGAATAAAGCGTAAGGTAGCAGTTGATTCACTAGGTAAATGAACAGTCTATACAGCTGCATTTTGCTTTAATCCATATCGGACACTTATTGGACAATATGGCCCTATTTTCACGGCTCTCCATGGAATACAAAGCGAATATATATATAAGACAACTTTTTGTAATATAAATCTATCTATATTACATACATAAATACATACATGCATAATTATATTATGAACAACATATAACAATCACTATTTCTTTTCAACATTGAGTGTATGAGCTACTACGAATTGATTGAATGATGCCTCATTTGAGGACAAGGCAGGATAAGATGCTTATGTCAAAGTAAAAGGCCCATTACTTTGAAAGAAACTTTGTACATACATATAACCAAGTTCAATATTTATATCACTTTAAAGGGTGGAATCTATAAGAGATTGTTCTTGACTATTCTTCAGATTAAGCCTAAGAGCAATACCAACATTTCGAGGGCTCAGAAACGTAAGGCCTCATCGTCATTTTTTCAAAAATGAGATTTTGGTATCAACATATTCAGAAAGAAATTTTTTTTCCAGTAACACAGCCTTATCTCCATAACACAAACCCTTTCAAAGTTATAGCCGCCAGTATTACAAGGCCTCATCTCCAAATACCCAATGTGTTTAAAAATCTTCAATAGTCTTTTTCTCAAACTGGCCAAAATGGAGATAAGGAGATGTGGTTCTGAGCCCTCGATTTAGCACATAATGTGTTATCACTGAAATAATGGACTATGCATTATGATGTCATGTTCACACTTCAGGTTGGATAAAGTACTGTTATAACAAGAAATGTTCATGAGTTTAAGCTGGCCTAATTCACGGCATGACATTTTTGTGAATGTAGACTTTGGAGTTACATAATGTAAATTTAAATGGACACAAACATTTCTGGTTTTACAGTATTTAGGATATGTTATTATTAAAAGGAAACTACAAATGAAAATGTGAAATAATCACTCACATTTTCCTCATTTAATATCTTACAACTGGTTCAGACAAATTGTCTATCATTAAATCGATCATTGATTTGGACTAAAAGGTTTAATATTCAACTGAAAACAAAGTTTAGTTCAATCCAAACAACATAGATGCTATAGAAGCACATCAAACTTTTGGCAGTGTCTTGTTAAATCCAGGCTTTCGGAATAACATTAAGAGTTGTTTCATATTTGCAATAAGGTATGCATGAAATCATACCATTGTTCACTTTTGCATACTGTTCTATTACTTGCACCTAAAAACACATCACAGATTTATTCCATGCGCAGCTCATATATTTGGCGATTCTATCAGTTGCAGTTGTTGAATTTGGCATGCTCACTCACCATAACCGGAGTAAAACACTATGGAGTGTGTCTTTTATTAATTGTTTTTGACCAGATACCTGTGTTTTCTTTTCTAGATACAGCTTTAGAATTGGTTTACCATTCACTCCAATAGCAATCTTTCACGCCATAGAGTCACTTGGAACAGCCATAACTGACCAATCGGATGTCAGTATTCCATTCTGTGACATCACTGAATAATTTATTGCTCAATAAATTCTCGTAAAAAGGTTTCTATATAAGAAAAGATTTGAAGGTGTTTTTTTGGTGAAATCTATATGCTATTCTTTTAATTGACATTAATCAATATAGTATTAAACTTTATATAGATCTCGATGTGAAAATAGTTGTTCTTTAAAACATGCTACGTCAAACAGCGCAGTATGTAATGTGGCCGACGATACACAAATTAATTATCATCAATGTTTGGCCTACTTTTAGTTTCTTTGATTTTCATTTTCTTTCCAATGATGCATGTTACATCAAACCCTGTTTATTATCAAAATATAAGACATTTGTTCCATTTTTTTCTGGAATAATACTAGTTCATAACTTGAAGGATATCCAAATTAATATTTCAACCTCATACCACAATCACAAGCATAACACCAAAGCACACATATTTATAGGGTGCCATACTTGAAACAAATTGCAATGCAGCGATACTGTTGCATCTATGCGCCCTCACCCTCTTAATCAATTCGCTGCTGTAAAAAGGCTCACCAATTTGGTACTGACTAAACTAACAATCTATCCATGTCATGTTTGCAAGCGGAACCTTGGAGAGTTGTTCTTCATGTTGCATACTAGTGGCGTGATCCCTTGTCAGGAACATTGTAGGTGCACAATCTGCTGATAGATTTTCAATGAAGGGGCCACCATTATCCCGGTCAGATTTGCAATCGGATCCTTTGAGAGTCGTATTTACTGTTGGGTACTGGTAGCATGATCCTTTGTCGGGAACATTGATCGTAGGCGTACAATCTGCTGGTAGATTTTCAACGAGGGCGCCACTTTCATCCCTGTCAGGTTTGCGAGCTGATCCTTGGAGAGCGACATGAACTTGGGGCCATCAATTTTCTGCAAAAATGAAAATATCGAGAAATTAATTGATGATCTTTATCATAATAATACAATTTCCAGTCATTGATTTACTCAGTTGGCAGTGTAATGAAGTTGAAAATACACTCTGAAGTAATTGTAATTGTGTTTACCTCATCTTCCTACAAGTTAGGAGGTACCAAGTTCAAATCTTGGGATTCATTGCATATTTCAAGGGTATTTTATATTGTGTGGAGTCAACAATGAATCTATAGTTTATTTCACTTTTCCTGAACAGTGATGTAACTTTATAGGCACAACATTTACATATCTTCAGTCTCTTCCTGTCTGTATGTTTATGCCAGCGCCCTAAGTAGGTTCCCGAGTGTATTGTATTGCAGTCAGTTAATGATGCATGCAGTATTTCTACTATCTTATGGAAGTAAAATAGATTATAGGTACGGTACATATGTGACCCACTACAACAAAACCCGACGGAAGTGAGGAAAAAAATAACTTTTCTGATTTGTTGATATTGAAAATGCTGAAATTACAAGCATTAATGTATCACTTGTCATTATTGCTCAAACATTTGTCCATAAAAATAAGCAAATATTTCACTTGAAAATTCCTGTGTTTTCTACTGAATTGTAACAACTTAATTGAGCTGTATTTCCATTTTAAGTGTTCTGGCGACTTATGGTGGGTTTTGTTGTAGTGGGTCTTGTATGTTATTCATAACTGTCCAAGATATTGTAAAGGAGAAATTATTACGCTACATTTTATGCTTTTTCATGAACCATACCGAGAATGAATATAAAATGTAGATAATTTTTAAAGCTTTTATAGCATGAACCATACCAGAAATGAATATAAAATGTAGATAATTTTTAAAGCTTTTATAGCATGAACCATACCGGAAATGAATATAAAATGTAGATAATTTTTAAAGCTTTTATAGCATGAACCATACCGGAAATTAATATCAAATGTGGATAATTTTGTATCAAGCTTTTATAGTTCTATGCAAAGCATCACATTTTCAAAACATGCACAATTGGTAATTTGACCGAGCACAAACAAATAATGCCGACAAAATAACCACTTTAACAATCTTTCCTTACCTGTCTTCTGAATGGCTCAGCACATGCTCCTTCCCCAGCATCAGCTATGAACTGAATCACGTCAGATATGCTCCACTCCCACGGGTTCATAATGCCTACAGGTGCCACAGCTGATTTACTAGGTGATGAATGCTGCTGTGTCTGTTGCTGATTACTTTCTTGCTGGATAGTGTGGGAAGGATGACGCTGTACCTTATTGGTATGCCGCTTTATGTTTTGCTGCATTCTGGCAAGGCCTTCTTGTGAGGTAGCGGAAGTGTAGCTCGGTGGAGGGCTTGGGAAGCCACTGCGGACTGGAAAACCTCTGGGTTGATGGTGGACCATCTGTTGCATGGGCATGTTGGCTTGAAAGTGTCCCGGCAACATCTGATGCTGTCGCAATGATGCCATTGGGTGATGTTGCCCTGGGGATAACTGATGCTGATGGTAACCAGGTGGCTTCTGATGAGGTCCTCGAGGAGGAGCTCCTCCTCCTCCACGAGAGAAGGCTTGATTTTGTAGATGGATGTTGTTTGGGCTGATGTGTGGAGATGGTGGATTAGAAGTGGGAGAAGGAAGTGATGTCATGGGCATACTGTGTGGTGCTAATGACGGGTGTAACAAGGAGTGAAGCGGTGGCAGTCTTTGAATCGGTGGTGCTCCTGGTGGAGATGATTGAGGACTTTGTAAGGGACTTCCATAGGCATATGGATTTCTGTCCTGTTGTGCATGTGATGTTGCAGGATATCTTATCATTGGATTCATCATGCCTCGTGGGACTATCACAGGCTGAGCACCTTGTGGCAATTGGCCATGTGGATTCCCTGCTACCATCATATTCTGAGCAGCAGCCATTTTAGGACTTGGTGGCATCTGCTGCATGGAATGAGCTGTCATCATACGTTGCTGCTGCTGCTGTTGCTGCTGCTGTTGCTGCTGATGTTGCTGCTGCTGTTGATGCTGCTGCTGCTGTTGTTGGTTTGATATCATCCCTACATTGGCATGAGATCTTACTTGCATCATCTGCTGCAGCATCATTGGACTTGTAGGTTGTCCTGGTATCGGTGAGGTCTGCTGAAGTCTTGCTTGAAGGTTACTACTTACTGAAGACTGTGGACTAGATGGCAGCATTGATTGTGGACTGGGACACATCATGGAGCTACTACTAGGCGGACCAGATTGAGGGCTTGGTGGCGGCATTGATGTTGGACTACTTGGTGGTATGGACTTCGGACTAGGCATGGGCTTTGACTTAGGGCTACGTGGTAAAAACAATTTAGGACTTTGAGGTGGTATCATTCCTTGTGGGCTTGGTACCATCATCGATTGAGGACTATGTGGTATCATAGATTGCTGGCTTCCAACAGACTGCTGCGAACTTGGGGACATCACCGGGCTCTGTGGGGGTACGTAAGCTTGAGGGTTTGGTGATGCCATCGATTGTAGGTTGGGCTGACCCATCCGTGGACTAGTCAACTTAGGATTCACTGAAGACATCATGGTTGCTGCTGAAGAGTTTGGCATCCTTAACCCTGGATGTAATTGCTGATTTCCAGGAGGCCTCTGCATAGAGTTAAACATGGCATCCTGTGGACTAGGAAATCCCATGTGCATTGGAGGCCTTCGAAGTTCCACCAAAGGGGGCATTGGGGCCCTCTCCCCGCCTTGAGATGATTGCATCCGCATCTGGAGTTGCTGGAGTTCGCGAAATTTCTCCTGCATGATCATAGCGGCTCTTTGTCGCGCCAGCAGCTGATCTGGAGGCACCACCTGGTTGGCATGATCATGCAAAATACTGGAGAGAATATGGTGTTGTGTCCGTTCCATTTCAAGCAGCGTTCCATTTGGAGATCTAAGCGGAGGTGACAACATCCCTTGCACCATTTGAAGATCCATCCCATTTGTCATGATATTCTGGGCCTCTATTGGCACACTCGGTAACGGTAAACTTGAGCTGCGGGACCTTGGTGTTGGCTTAGGTGGTGGTATGATGGGCTTGTTGGAAGACGCAGCAGGCTTTTTCTTCTTGGGCTTCGGTTTTGGTTTAGGCTTTGTCTTAGTTTTATTACCGACTGTCTTTGTCAGCTTCTTGTTGTTGGTGGCAAAGTTTGGGGTTCCTTGCATCAAACCGGGTTCTATACCTATTGGATCTGGCAAAAATTCATATTCGTCTTTTACAGGTGCAAGCTGTTGCTGCTGCTTCTGTTGACGTTTCTCTGCCATTGTCTTCCTCTGCAACACCCCAATATCCATGCTATTTGATCTCTCTCTGCCAACACTTGGTTTGTGTAACAAATTGGGATCGATGCAGTTCTGAAGAAAATCATCCTCTGTCATGAAATTTTGCAACAACGAATGATTGTCAAGTCCCGGGCTCATTAGTCCATTGTGTGTATGTTCAGTTTTCAAAGCTGGCTGAGGTAATTTGTGATCCCCACTGGAAACATGAAATACTTTTTGTTCCATTTTGGTTGCATTTCTTTGCACTGTCACAGTATCTACACTTACTGGGGAGGTAAATCCAGGATTGACCTCTGTTCCAACCAATTTAGAAGAACCATTTAGTGGTGTGACAACAATTGGGGGACTGTGAAGCATATTATGTCCTACACTTTCAGTTTCCATCAATCCGTGTGGAACACTAGAACTTGCACCTGCAATATAGAATCCATTCACATCATTCTTGGGGTCAATTTTAGAAAAGTCAAGCGAGCCTGGCCTCATGAGAAGTTTTGCCAGTTGGCTCGTCTTTGGCGGCTGCGCCAGCTGCGCCAGCTTCTTTTGTTCTTTTGATGATGATCTCCCTTCCTTCTTAGATTTACCATGCTTGCCTTCGTTCTTGCTACTTTTCTTACTCGAGTCCTTGTCTTTGCGAGATTTCTTTGGTTTTGATTTTGATGATGATTTTGATGACTTGGATTTGTTTGACTTGGCTTTCAGTGACTCTGCCAACTGTAAAAGGAAGGCATTTTGGAATTTATTGGCATCATCTGGAATAGGGTTTGATTCTGGTTCACCTGCTGGTATGAGAGGGGGCATCTCGCACATGTCATCCGCTGGACTGGATTCTGAGCTAAATAACTGCATGTGTGGAGGAGCATCTGGCATTTTATTCAGTGTTGGTGGAACTAGTTCAGACATCCTGTTCTGATATAATGATGTATTAACTGTTGAAGATCCTCCGAGTGAATTTGCTGCAGTTGTAGCAGACTGTAAAGAGTTTGTGACATCAGGTTTTGAAGCAGGTGTAGTGTGGTTTAGAGTCGGCTGCGGGGCTAAACTATCAAATGGTAGACTTGTATCCATAGTTGTTGATGACATTGAAAATGTGGCATTACTCTTTGAGAATGTCATGTTTGAACTTGACGGAAGCTGAGATTCTTTAGTGATTGAAGAAAATATGTCGTCAAGAATACTGGCCTCCGTACTGGATAGGGCACCAGTTGATGATTTCTTGGAAGCTTTTGGCTTCTTAGGCTTTTTGGACGACGGCGCTGTGACTCCAGCTTTAGGCGAAGATTTCGGGGTAGCTCGCGGTGTCAATGTGGGTGCTGCTACTTGTATCGTTGTCAACAAGTGTTTGAGTTCTGAGCCAGACGATAAGTCTGGTAGTGACTTCATCTCTGCCACACTATCAGATGGCCTGCCTTTACCATTGGGTTTGCTGTGGTTTTTATGATGATGATGATGATGGTGTTTAGACTTTGATGATGAGGATTTCTTGTCTTTCTTGTCTTTCTTTTCCTTCTTTGAGTTTTGAAGTGGTTTCGGCGCTGTTTTTAGGAGTTCCTGATAACCAGACATGCCTTCATCGTCAGAAAATGAATACACAGAATCCAGGTTATTTTCTTCCAACTTGGCGGCATTCTGCAGGCACCCAAAGGATATGCTCAGTGCGCGCCCTGAAAATAAAATAAAAAAATAACTAAGCTGATGAGTCTTAATTTTTCTAAATACCCCCTCCCCACAAAAAAAATCAAAATAAACACATGAATTTACTCCCTATAAGTCTAACAACAAGGATAAAGTTGTATCCAATTTGTATTTGATTTTCGCAAATTTTTCACAATTTTGAATATATAATCCTGTAAAAAATATGAAAATGCAGATAATTTTATAGCTTCATTAAATCTACCTACTCTGTGACCTCGTTACATTGAAGACTCTCTGAGACTGACATTTCCTCCACTTCCCTAGTTTAAGCTTTCTTGTGGATATATTCAGGCCATCGATAGTTCTCAGTCTTTATGTTTGATCTTTAAGAAATATTAATGGCTAAAGTGACTTGCTAATTAATGCCTGTCATGCTCAAATATCGGTGATGGAATGGCTGGACTTACTCTTTTTATTATCAGGCCTTAACCCGGGAGAGATCTTGATCTTTTTTCCATTATGTTTGAAGACAGGAAGCAGTGCCTTATGTTCTAAAACAGCTGTAAAATAAATATCAAATGTTAAAATCAAATCAAAATGAAATTGATTATATATAGCGCAATATGATGCATTGTGAATCGTATGCACGACGCTTGCATGCCAAAATAGCGCTCATACGCCTGGATTACATTTGCGCGCAGAGAGATAAAAAACGCCTATTTCTCGCCAATTTGGAACCGATTCAACTATAGGTGTATCAGGCATACTGGTTCAAAAATAAAGTCAGATAACCCTTACCAGCCGTGCTATGTTTTTGTGTGGTTCAAGGGGGGGGGGGAGAGGGGAGACAAAGTATGATTTTTTTATCCAACAAACTGCCGCGAACCCCCCTTAATTTGATCCCCCGACCTAAACACTGAGCTAATTATAAGCTCTCAACGCTGCGATGGCAGCGATTTCTTACCCACATATAAAGCTTGGACGATGTCACTGAATGAATGCCGTAGCATGCGTGTGGAGATTATTTTAAGCCGTGGTGAATCATAGTGCTCAGGTGAGTTAGGGTTAACTATCCTAAGGCTCTTGAGTACTACAAAGTACTACAGTATGTCATATGTAGTAATTTGTAGTACTTGGTTGTATACCCCTGTATTAAATGAATTCATAGTAGTTTGTAGCACTCTGAGTTTCACCCCAAAAGCAAACTTGTAGTAGTTTGTACTACTCAGTGGTCTGATACACCAGTGCATGACTCAAATGAGGTGACCCAATCACTCAGTACTACAAAATGACACGTATCATTATTGTTGTATTTTTGCTTTAATATTTTATTCATATGTTGTACAGCGCTTTGAGTCTAGATCTCACTAAAGTAAAGCGCTCTATAAATGTGTGTTATTATTATTATTATTATTATATATGCATGGTAATTTGTAGTACTCTGTGCATAGTAATTTGTAGTACTCTGTGCTTTAGCTCCTAAGCAATAGAGGTATAACATCACAGGGGAAACTCCAACTACTACAAAATACTCATGGAGTATTTTGTAGTTATCAGGGATTTTACAGAGACCAATCGTTTGGGGGTTAGGGTTAAAGGACTTAAAACCTTTTCTATTTTTGGTTATTTCAGATTATTTTCAAAAATGAATGTTTTACAAATTACAGATATTTTGGGTAGGCACAGACTTTTGCCAAATGACTCACCATTCGTCCTAGGTGATTGCAGCGGGTATCCAACCATCTCGCACCATCCAACCGGATACATGTCAGGCGCCTCACAGTCCACCCACTGATCATAGGATGAGTCCCAGCCATCAAAATGAATCCTCAGTAAAGGACCGGCTATCTTGACGATAGTTGCCGCACAGATCAGGCCTGATTCGATTAGGTCTACAGCCTCTAGCTTCTGACCCACCTTGAAGCCTGGATCCACAGTTTTCTGATTTAAAGAGTTGAACAAGTATAAATAGGTTTATGTTAGGCCAAACAAAGAAGAAAGTTTGTCACAGAAACATTGTACAAAAAAGCTAAGTGCTGTGCGATTTTTTTCTTCTTTTCTTTTTTTTAGAAAATAGGCAATGAGGTATGCAGTTTTTTTGGGTTTTTTTGCGATTTTTTTTATTACTTATCCAAGCTTACAGAGAACATATTATATTTTTGGTTTTCAAAATCCAAAAAAATCCAAAAACAAAAACAAAAAAGAATAACAGGAAGAAGTTTTTTAGCCCCCAGCGCATAGACCTACGCGCCGCAGCTCATTTCACATACCAACAATAATCTGAAATTTGAGATTGATCGGAGGTACGGTTTTCTAGATAAGACCATTTTATTGTCAAAAATCTATTTTAAGTCATTTTGAATTCTTTTGTTTTGTATTGTTTTTCAGCCAACTGAGGGCAGTCTATTTTCTTTTGTTTTATATTGTTGTTTTTTGACTCCCTAGGCAAAATTTCTATAAAAATTTAGTTTTTTGTTTTTGCTCTAATTTTTTTATTGAAAACTCCATTAGATTCCCGCAGCACTGGTATTAAGGAGAGTTGTACAGCCAACATATACACCAAGTGGCATTACATATAGTGAAGTGCATGAACTTGAAAAAACTAGTAAGTGCATTAATTAGCCTATTTTTTAATTTTTTTAAATTTTTATAGATAATTAAGTATAATTAATTATGCAGATGTCTTCTTCTAGCAGCACAGGAAACTTTCTAAAAACTATAATTAACAAGCTCCCAAAATTTCAGCTTTGTAGCATTTATACTTTTCTTGGAAAAATTAATTAAACATTTGTGCATAGATTAATTATTTTGGTAGGCCATCTAGGGGGTAAAAAAAAAACCCAATAAGAAACAAAAGAAATGAACGCTTCTATTTTGTGCTTCATTTTTGACAATAAAATTGTCATATCTAGAAAACAGTATCTCCGATCAATCTCAAATTTCAGATTTATTGTGGAGCTCAGCAAGCTCTATTAAAATATCAAATAAAAAAATAGCCATAGGAACAACCTTAATCATGATCAGCTCTCACATATTGCCTTTTGGCACAAACACCTTGACTTACATTTACAAATGAAAATAGCAATCATGCACTAAACCTACTGGTAACAATAACAACTTGTCTGATAACTAACAAAATGAACAATAGTTCTTAGGGACCAAAGTTCTCTAAAAAATTCTGTGCCACTTTTTTACAGGACAAGTCTCATAGTCATAGAAATGTACTTTCGGAAAATAATGTTGTCAATATTACAACAAATTGGAACTAAGATAACTTACTTATTTCCTAGAGTTATTTATGACGTTCAGAAAGTAATTCATTGTATTGTCACAAAATCATGTTGTCATGTGCAGATTACAGATTCAAATGTTGCATTATGAAATGGTTGGTTCCATTAAAATTTCGTCAATTTACTTGAAAATTGAGAACTTTGGTCTCTCTCTCTCTCTATTATGAATTAGCAACTGTATGTCAGTCTTATACTCACAATATCATTGTAATAAATTAGTCCTCTCTGTTTGTATGTATTATAAAGAGTGGGAAATGATGGACATAATATTGTATTAAACATTTCAGGGTACATTTAAAGGATCAATCATAATCAAATCAATCAAATTATGCAATCAATCAAATTATGCAATCAATCAATCGATTGATCAACCCCTTCCCAGCAGCTAAAAATGACTAAAGGTGCGTTCACTCACGTCGTTGCGCGTCGACGGATATCTGTGCGCGAGTTGAAGCAATGTCAACTTTTGTCCGTCGACGTCGACCGATACGCAACGACGCGAGTATGAACGCACCTTTAATGTCAACAAAATATGTTGAAATTGTAGCAGGTTGGCTGCATTTTACATACAAAAATTGGACACATTTGGTATCAATTCAGCCCCTTTGCCTCTATTGCACCCCTGAGACCTAACAGTTGGTTTCACAGTTATACATATACATACCTGCTGGAAAAGCTCAACTGGAGTAGCAATTGAACTGGTATTTCTTAAGTAGTCGTCCCAGTCAAAATGACCTTTGAAATCTGTGAACAAAAGAAGGAAAATGAAACTCAAGTACAAATAAAAGCTGTGCTTGTATTACATAATAAATAAGTGTTTGTCATAAGATCTTTTGAGAGCTCCAATGTTTTTCACATAAAATAATTATTGTCACTTCAGCAGGTGGGAAGGGAACCACTAAAACACCACATGGCAACATATAGTCATTATATTTTGGTACAACCTGCAAGTTCCAATTGATTTGATGATGACAAATTATGTCTTGTAACACAGTTTTCATATGGTAAAACACAGGTCTCTTGCCGGATTTTTAGAAGCTTGATCTTGCCATATGCGTGGATCAGTTAAGTAGAACATTTCAATATAGTATTACGGTTCATGTTGAACAAAAATACAATTTTATTTTGAATGACTTTAGGACGATAGGGGGAAATAGTGCACATTCCCACTTAATTCCCGTACAATAAGGCCACTTTTTTTTCGCCCTCAGCGACCGACCCTAAAATCTCAAAAATCAGGGTCGCAATTTTTTACTTTTTTAAGATTGACATTTTTTACCCAATTTGTCCAAATATTACTATTTCCTGCTTGAAATGAATAAGTTTGCTTAAATCAGGGCTCAAAATACACAGGGGCGAAGGGCGATTAGCCCCCAGTTTTCACAAAATAGCCCCCTGAGAAAATGTTGGCCTATGGTGAAATGTACTAAAGGGGCGATTTTTGGCAGAATTTGATCAAAATAGCCCTCATAGCCCCAAAAGTATTTTAACCCCTGGCTTGAATAGATTGCTTTTAATTCTATTATCACACTAGAAACGAAGTCAAATTGACATTTACCAATTTTGTCTTGCCATGAGCCACAGTCTGTCAGTAATATTTGTCAGCTAATAAACAACCTACCTTTGGGAGGCTGCAATTCTATGTGGTGATAATCGCAAAACCCCACAGGTAACAGAGACGGTGAGTTGCTATGGTAACAGAACCAGCTGGATTGGTCGTTGAGGCAACCGTCCACGCCGATCATGAGATATCCCTCGTTTAGCACTTGCATCACGGTACCGATGCAGATGTGGCTGAGCTTGAGGGGATCAATCACCTCCAATTTCATCCCCACACGGAAAGACTGATCTGATTTGGGTTGTGGCTAAAATAATTAAACAAAAGTAAAAGTAGTAAGTTGAAAGTGGAGTTGTTAAGTTAACTGCTGGATCAACTGTAATTTTTTTCTGTATTTAGACAATTTTCCTTAATGCGTGATGTGATCGAGTAAAAACAAGATGCGGTCAGGTATTATTATATTTACAAAAAGAAAAACCATAGAAGGTTAGGATTTTAATATATAGGGCCAGTCAAAATATTCAGGTCCCAATGTTGATGATTTTTTAAACCAATTAAAAAAATAAATTAAAAAAATGAATGACATGCATGGCAAGTACATATTGCTAGCTTTAGGCAACAAAAAAGAAACCCTGTTCTACAGACTTGACTGACCCATTTGCTTAGAAATTTGTGAAAAAAGTTAGTTTTTTGCCTTGTCAAAATACCGCAACATTTTTGCAGCATAAAATGTGCGCCTTTCGAAAGAGACCATATGTGGTATGTTGGTATTCATGGTGGTATTACCTGTAATTGTGAAGTATAAATAGTTTGTAATGGATTGTTTGGAATAAGTTGGTGCGCATTGTGGTTGCAGTGATTATATTCAACCGGCATTACTGTTTTGCATCAATAGTATTGATAAGATTTGTGTATAACTAACACTGACACAAGAATGAAACCTCCAGCCAGTGTAGGAAGCATTTTATCTAGGTGTTTTAACTAGACTTTTGGCTTGTCCACTGACGTGCTTAGCACAGCGCTATTGTCTCATTCAGCTGGGAAGTGGTTAAGATCGCTCCACACAAAAGCCTGTGTAGTTTTCCGCACTGTCATGAAACAAGTTAAATACAACTTTACTCTTGTTCCTAGATGTGTTAAGTATTGATTTGAAAAGAAGCGCTTGTAATGTTGTCTATCGAACATGGGTTCGAGTTTCGGTGTATTAAAAACTGGGTGAATTA
Organism: Ophiura sarsii; assembly: GCA_035610835.1. Classification (NCBI taxonomy): domain Eukaryota; kingdom Metazoa; phylum Echinodermata; class Ophiuroidea; order Amphilepidida; family Ophiuridae; genus Ophiura; species Ophiura sarsii. The sequence goes on along the minus strand of CM069450.1, from coordinate 43,883,778 downwards.
GATGTCTATCAAACTTCACAAAGAGTGCTACATCAATCGCATCGGTGAATGTGTATATTGAAATATTAGAAACATTTGAAATATCACCTTGGTTTCTTTTTTATCCCATTAGCTACTGTGAAATATCCTGTTGATGCATAGACTACCAATATTAGGCTTGCACGACCTGGTCGCCATTAGTCGTAGTAGCGAATATATTGATGCTAGTCGCGACTACGACTATGTACTTCTTTTCAAACATGCCAGTCATACAGGTGTGAGCGAGCACATAGTATCAGCTCTACAAAACATTTCAATGGGAGTTCAATAGAAATGATTGTCCCACTATTGAAGGTCTATGCTTGCTTATATCAAGTTGGGGTTTGGTCAACATGTACTCACCATATTAAATAATTCCCAGGGTGCATCATGAGGTCCGGTCTGTTGCAGCCTGCCTTTGTCCAAAGCCTCGCTTTTGTATGCTGGATAAAATGAAAAAATATTCCGATTAAACAACCCGTTATATTTACAATCTTGGAACCATTACTAACAGGTTTATAAAAAAGGTTACACCCAGTTATTGTCCACACCTTATACTTATTGATCACAATCTCTGTAGTATGATGTGCTTTTGCAAAACACAGCTTTTAGAATGAGCAATGTTGCGATTTTTCACATTTTCAGTCAAATGGGGTTAAAAAAACTAAAGCAAGCTTAAGAAAGGGTCAAGAACTAGCAGAGGAGGGATGAATAAGGTCAACAACAATCAACAATTCCCACTTCTATTATTAATATTCTGAAAAACCAATTCCAACTCACCAGCTGTTGCGATCAAAGGATGATCAACCCTTTGAGACCATCCCACAGGATGTATGAGAGGTGATAACCTATGGAACCAGAAATCTTTGCTGGGGTCCTTACAGTTATCATATTGCACATGGATTCGGTCCCCAACGACGTTCTTGACGGTCGCTACGCAGGTGCTGGAGATGGTTCTCTTGTACACCACCTCCAGTTTCATGTCCTTCTTGAAGGAATTGTCGGAACTTTCTTTTAACTGAGAAGGAAATAAAAGAAAGAAGTATAAATAATGATTATGATAACGCTATATCTAACTCAATGTTAAACTGATTCTTCATTCCATGTGAAGTGCCAATTAGAAGGAATTCCAGTGAGAGATACATCATTGTCAGGATTTGTCTTTGATTACTTGAGTTTATACGCCAGCGCTTTAATGCTGGTAACGTACCGAGGTCGATGCGATCCGGGTCGCTTCTGATGACATAAATTACGTCATTTGATCTTCAAACGTTTCCATTTTAATCAGAGGCGACCTCACACGACTTCTAAAAGTCGCACGACCTGAATCGCTGCAGTTGCCTTCAATTCAACTTGTGCGCAACTGGTCATTTGATCTTTTGAGTTGCTGTGAACGGTTTTCATTTCATAGTCCACTCGAGCCACTCCTAATTGCCAATGTCTGCTACTGGCTAGTATGTAATGAGCATTAGAGTCATCCACTCGATAACAACCTGTTCTCAATGTTTACCTCTGAAAAGCCTGTATTAATCATTGCAATGTATTAGGCATGCATGCAAGAAGACACACATGTTTGCTTACCTTATCTTTCGGTAGAGAAAATGTTGGACTACCAGAGTGTGATATCCTAGCTAAGTGTTCCAGCCACTTGTCACCAAGTTTCTCCATCACACCTGTTGATAAACAAGGTCAGAGTTGAAAGGTCAGAGGTTAATCAAATGCAAAGCATAAAATGTAAGTCACATTCATTCAAGGTATCACAGATAAACTGGTTTAATAAACCATAAAATGTGTTGTGCAGGACCAATGCGAGTATTCGCGAGTAGTCTTAGAATATATGAGAATGTACATGATGATGAGATAGCAATTAAGGAGGTGTGTGTGTGTGGGTGGAGGGGGCAGCAGTTATAGCTATAAATTCAATGTGTTGCTGTGAAGCCGGTGTTTCATACTATATTCTTCATTTATCCATTGATTCCATTCATGTAGCATGGGGGTGGAGAGTGAGTAAAAGAGAGTAGCGTAGAATAATCTCAAACAATATAGCTTTGATAGCTTTGAGTGGAGTTGGAAACGGATAGCAGCTAAGGATGGTATAAGAGGCTGCAAAGTACACACTTTCATGTTACAGTATGGGGGGGGGGGGGTACAGGTATGGGAGTGAGGGTGAAACTTATGTTTAGGCAAGTTGAGCTTCACAACAAATAAGGTCAATTGATAACACATCAAGTTGGGATATATAGATGTGGAGGAGGTTGTAAACTACACACTTACCTTTAGGTGGTTTGAGTTTCATGCCAGCTTTGACAGCTCCATTGATAGGATAGCATTCTGTCTTGCATAGGTGAACCCAGAAATCATGACTGTTATCCATACCATACCCTTCAAATCTTAGCCTTGCTTTGTACCCTGTGAAAACAGACAGCCATTTTGTTATGATATTGTCTTTTAGAAGTCAACAAATTTTATATATCCAGTTTATGTCAATTATGGCCTGTGTATAAAAACATGAAATATAAATTTTAAAAAGAAAACTCCTCCAAAAAATAGGGACAGCGGTCCCAAATAGGTCGTCCGTTTATATGGGTAGTTTGGTGTTACAATTGTACTTCATTTGTTTAAATGTAATCAATTTTACATATGCAGCCACTTTTACATCTTGACCTTAGATTACCTTTGACCTTGGTATGTGACCTTTGACCTCATTAACATATGAAGGTTTCCATGTTGCATCTATGACCCAAGTTTGGTTGCAATTGGTCATTGTATGGACAAGAAATGGCCAAGACAAAAAGTGTGTACTAAATTTTACATCTTGACTTCAGATGACCTTTGACCTTGGTATGTGATCTTTGAACTCATTAAGATATGAAGGTTTCCATGTTGCATCTATGACCGAAGTTTGGTTGCAATTGGTCATTGTATGGAAAAGAAATGGACAATACAAAAAGTGTGTACTAAATTTTACATCTTGACCTCAGATGACCTTTGACCTTGGTATGTGACCTTTGAACTCATTAACATATGAAGGTTTCCATGTTGCATCTATGACCGAAGTTTGGTTGCAATTGGTCATTGTATGGAAAAGAAATGAACAATACAAAAAGTGTGTACTAAATTTTACATCTTGACCTCAGATGACCTTTGACCTTGGTATGTGACCTTTGACCTCATTAACATATGCAGGTTTCCATGTTGCATCTATGACCGAAGTTTGATTGCAATTGGTCATTGTATGGAAAAGAAATGGACAAAACAAAAAGCGTATACCAAATTGTTGACAGACACACAGACAACACACACGAAGGATGCTGCCGTAAGGTCTCTTCCTACGGACGACCTAAAAATGACCATCCTACATTTTCAATTGCTGATATTATATGAACCAGTCCCCATGAATATTTTCACTATTCAAAATGATTCCTCCCTAATGAGCTCTGACAACATTAGGTGTAATATTTCAATACACAAAACCCCAACATACCTGCAACTCGTATTATCCTCGCCACCCAGAAGCAGTCTTTGGAGTCCTCTGGATTGCGATTCTGTACCTCAACTAAAGCACCAATAAGATTAGCTTTCCACTCTTTTGATAAGGCAGCCTGTGAAAACAAAAACACAATAATTGTTTCAAATTGAATTTGTTTTTCATGAACTCACTAGTATCAATTGAGTGTTACATCTGGGTCTTTCCGTTCACTGTAGTAGACATAAGTTGTTATCTCAGCTTCCTTCAAACATCTGGTTAATTGGACTATGTGTTGTTCTTTTCTCTCCTATTTTTGGTCTATTCAGATCAGGGATTTGGATTCTAAGCAAATTCTAAGAATTTCAAGATTTTAAGCTCATCTTTTTATTAGATTTCTTGCTTTTCCTGGGAAACTCTATCTGAAGTCATCAGCTCTGACTCGCACATGGTGGTGCAATTGGTCAATGCCTTCTGAGTTACCCACACCAGACGTGTCAAATGAATCACGGGTGAAATATTGTTTAATTTGGCTATTCAGTATATTTTGCCTAACTGGGGACCTGAAATTGGACTATACCCTTTCTAATGTTTTTTTCTTCTGTGTACAGACAAACTTACATGATGAAAACATTTGACTGGCGCAGCCTCCGAGCTTTGTTCATCCAAGTAAGCTGGCCAATCAAACAGTTGATAAGTATCTGGCTTTATCTTACTATGGATACCATTACAAGTTGCGGACTTGGTGTCTGGTCGCTTTGGAGTTGATGGAAACATGGGCTGGGGTTTATGCTTCTCGAACAATGTGGGGACCTGAAATGAATGAACAAATGTGTCAATATAAGTTGAAAGATGCTTAATTACTGCATGTATATCGATGAAGAATTAAAACAGCTACTGTGTGTGAGACATTGCTATAATTTGAAGGAAACCGCATTTGATTTGGTTCAGTAATTATAGAGAAATTAGGGATTATGTAACAGTAGTCAAATAACACTTCCATCCAAGTTTGTGTATTATACACATTTTCATTTGCGCGGATGGTTACATACTTATTCTCTTTTCAGTGAAACTATTATATTTCCCTCCTCAAAATTATTCTTACCTGTTCCTAAACTTTGTTCAGACTTATTTGTAAATCAATCTGGGATTGAATATTTGGTCTGAGGCAGAGATTTTTTTCAGTGCGCATTTTGGCAGCCGACATAATTGCTGCATGCGGCGTAACAACCATAAGTGACACTTTGGATAGATATATCACCAAAATTAATAAATAAATTGTTCTTTATGCCTATCATAGGGAGAGTTTGATATGAAAGCAATAACCCACATCCACATCAGATCTTGAAAAATGTTAATTTCTTGGCAAGAATTTTCATTCAAAATTTAAGTGTTCCATCAAAATTATTATGAATTTCTTCATAGTCAGACCTAACATTTCCATCAAAATACAAAATTTTCCTTCAGGAGCTGAAATCCATACATACCTTTAGTTTCCTAGCAGGCTTGCCTTCCTCATGGGCTTTCTCTAGCAGCTCTCCCTGCTCACGTTTACACACAGCAAACTTCTTGGTACAATTCACACTGCAGAAAGGATAGCGACCGCAGTATGACATGTACCGGATAGTACGCCACATGTTACAGTAGGCACATGGACCTGGATTGAAAGCAAGATTGAAGATACAAACAAGACATGTTAGACATTTTTTCATTGGAAATGGGGAAATATGCAATTACATCTTGATATTACAAAAGTGTTTTACTATTTAGTAGCACAAATTTACTAACCCATAGAGTTCTTGCCTTTCATTGTTCTTATCTAGCTTTTATCTAGCTTTCAGCTGCCTTATCCCCATCAATCAATAGGTAAGTATTAAAACATCTATAATACCCTTGCCTCAAAGAGCCAAACCAGCCATTTTCAATAACGTGTAGCATATAACAAAAAGAGGATGCATACATGTATCTGTTCATAATTTTGGCTATGATAAATAAAATTTTGGATTGGAGTAATTTTGATTGATCATTGGTGAATGTACTCGAACACTCAAGTCATTGAATGATATGGAGAACTATAGTATAACACAAACACATTCTACCATACCAAGTATTCATGCCATGGAAGGCCAGGTGAATCTTATTACTCAAAAACTAACTTACCAACTTCTTGGCCCTGGAGTTCATAGAAAGGCATGCCTTCAAATAAGGCATCGCAAGGTTTATGACCATTTTCCTGCGGCTCTGAAGATGATGATGCTCTCCTCTTGACAGCTATTCTTGGAGACCCCTCCTTCTTGCCGCTGTCATTCTCCACATCTATTTCCTCTTCATCGTCAGAAAACTCTTTCTTGATTCTCACTCCTCCAAGATCTGGCATCAGCGGGGACGAGGTCAGATCGTCCTTTATAATCTGGTCTTCGGTGGACTCATCGGAATTCAACAAGAACAGACTGTACAAATTGCCCGAATTCATGAGTTTGTCTTCAGAGAAATCTTGACCCTGGGTGAATTATGTAGAAATGGGGATTTTACTATACAAGTTAAAACAGGAAAATTATTTCTCACAAGCTGGATTTCAACATTAAAAAACAAAAATAAAAACTTTCACTCTTTTTATAAAAACTCAACAATTTATATAATAAAGGGTGTTTGGGATAGAAGAACATATTTTCCTTGGCATTAGGCCAAAAAAAGAAGAACGTTTGTCTCACATACATGTGGGGAAATAGCTATGCAATATGCATTTGTTTAGTTGTTTTATTTTAAAGAAAAAATAGCTAATGCTAAATGCAGAAATTCTTTTTTTATTTAGCTTTTGGCCCAGTATCCCACTTTCAGAGCCATAGCCTAATGAAAGCTGATCATGTGTTTCCCGTCACATTCATTTTGGTTAAGGCGGTTCTTTGGTTATTCTGTTTATTTCATTAATTTGAAAGTATTTATTATAACACAACAATCATACTCTTGATAAATTTTGACCCAATACACCCAAAGGAAAATGTAGTTAAAATCGTATATAAGCCCGTCTATCAGGGTTTCCACTGGGGTTCCTAGCCTCTATTCCATATTGTATTATAATTTCTTTGTATTACTTTTGCTGAATAAATTGAATTGAATTGAATTGAATTGTATGTTAAATTCACATTCTTTTTCAAAGAACTTTTTAGACAATTTTCCCTTGGTCAGATGCATTTTTTTAAATTTTAAATACAGTGATAAACATTTGCTAGATAATGAATTACCATGCCCACAGAGAGAGAGATTGAGTCTTTGGGTGATGTATATTTGTAAAGTGTTCCAAAAAGTAGGGAGGGATCATGGATATTTTTTTCATTATTCTCTTTAAAAATATGGATCAATGAGTGACAGAGCTTATTTTCAAAGAAAAATGGAGTCTTTCGGTGACTTTATTTCAAAAGAATATGGGGTATTTTGGTGACAGAAGGGTTGAAAGGGAAGGGGTCTTAACACACTAAATGTACAATGCTAACCTTAAGCGGGTCCATGAAAAACTCTTATAAACTTTTGGATTGACTGCCGAATGTACCCATGCAAATGCCAGCTAGACGTTAAACCATATTTTAGCCAGAATAAAGCCCAACACTTTTTATGCAAGATTTGCATCCAGCTTATTATAGTCCGATTCAGAATCCCTTGGACCAACATATCATGTTTTGGTTAACGTATGTTATGAAACGGTCCAAGGCATTATGATACAAATTATAATTTAACAAGACATTCAATAGTTGTATCCTATTCGCTTTTTGCACGGTTCCGCCATTTGCGATGAGAGCCTTGATCTGATACCGCATTGAATGAGACTAATTACATAACATTAGTTCACCAACTCTTTCTGCACATCATGCAGCGAGACATTGTGAAATGATGCACCACTTTCATTCAATACGAGGCTCTCCTCGCAAATGGAGGATCCGTGCAAAGAGCGAATCAGTCTACATGTATAACAAAGATGAGCAATACTTTACTTACAACATCTGTATCCATAAGACTGGCATATGAAGGCAACACACTGGCTGGTTCTTGGCTTAGTAGAGGGTCAGCTCCACCTTTCATGCCTTCATCCACAAGTGACCGCTGTCTTCCAAACATCCTCGGAGCCATATTATCCTCATCCATGGAGTCCCAGTCTATATGAGAAGAAATTAAAATAATATATACTAATAATGTGTCGATTTATAAGTTATAACGCACACATATTGATCCTACAGGACCGTCAAAGCGTGATTGCCTTTTTTATTAAGCTGCCATTAGGAAATTGTCACAATCATTTCACTTCATATCAGCAATTAGGTCAAGAAAAAAGGGTCTGTCTCACTTAGATGTACATGCGCGCATAAGTTGTACTGTATGTAGAGTCACTTTTGCTGCATAGCCCAATTTTGGGTTTTTTAGTAGTCCGAAAAAAAGAGGAAAAAAAAAGAGAGAATTGGTCGAAAAGCAGCAAAAAAGAAAAGAAAAAGTGGGCCAAAAATGCAATAAATGTCCCCTACATTTAGCGTAGCTATTTTTTTGAAGAAAAAAAAAAATTAAAAAAATAAAAGCATATTTTCCCAAATGTATGTGAGACAGGCCTTCTTTTTTAGCCTTGGCTTGTAATATCTTGTTATTACAAGAGTATTATTATGTATTAAAAGTACATGTATGGATAAACACAGAAATACTGTGCTATACATTTGCAGTGCCAAGTCATCACCTCAACTGACTCTTTTAATTCATTGATTACAGGGGTGTACTTTCGGCGCGAATCCGCGAATCGATTCGCGTAAAATCAATACCGCGCGAATCCAGGTGGATTCTCGCAAAAAAACAACAAAACAAAAACAACTTTTTAATTTTTTTTTTTAATTTAATTTTTTTTTTTCTTCTTCTTTTTAAGTCCAAAACAGGACCTTAGATGACTGGTATTTGACCCTTAGTCAAAAAACTTTCAGAATTTGGAAGTTATGCAAGCTTATAGCCTTATTCTTGATATTATTTTAATTAATTTTAAGAAGTGTTTGATTCAATTTGTGTACTATTATTTTCTAAGTATACAATAGTACAATAAATGTTTAAAATGCGGAATTTAAATTCAGTAAAAAGGATTCTCGCAAAAATATTCTGCGAGAATCCATTTGCGAGAATCCATGGATTCTCGCAAAATTCCTCTGCGAGAATCCATTTGGATTCTCGCAGGATGTCGCGAAAGTACACCCCTGGATTAACTATCCATTTTTTTAAAAATGGTTTGTTGTTTCATGTTGCGTTGATCTAATAATCACATAATTGAATTCCAAATCACAGACAAAATAATTTTTATGGCTCCAAAGGTTGGGCCAGATAAATTCACTGATCCAACATAGAAATAAACACGAAGAAAATGTATCCAACATAGAAATAAACACGAAGAAAATGTAACTTTTGTACCAACCAGTCTGGCAGTTAGCTTCCACAAGTTACCAGCCAAAAAAGAAATTGTCCTTGCCCATTGTTTCCACTTTCACAATATATATTCTTGTATCAGAACTAACACTTATGGCGTTTGGAAATTGGGCAGGTAGGCCTACTGTTGACACTTTTATCCGTCTGAGTCAAAATTTACCAGCCATAGGCAGGTGGGCGGATGCTAAAGTCAAGCCCTGCATAACCACCTAAAACTACTCACACCATTAATTGAACTCTTTTCCAAACACTGGACACTTACCTGGCTCAGATCTGGGATCCTGTATCAAATGAAAAAGAAGAACGTTGTTTTAAATTGATGATACACACAAGTATAATTGCCTTCTACTACATGTATGAAAATGCAATCATACCAGTAAAATGCATACAGTGCAAGATTCATCCAAATGTCTATCTAGTCTGTTTGGTCAAAAAATAATCGGAAGTTACTAAAGGACCTAAACAAAGTGTATGACTTTTTTTTGTTGAGCACTTTATATACTATAGGCGGATTAATAATTGAACAAACCCATTGAAGCAACGTTTTGCATACATTGCGCAACGTTTTGCGTACATTTGTTTCAATATTTCAGGCGCGCTTCAATTTGTTCAACTTTTTAATCACACTATATATCTACAGTACATAGTACAATATGGATTGGTTAAAATCTCAGAGCATGTCACCTGAAACAAACATTTAATTTTTTTCGGGCATGATGACCAAGATGGTTTCACTTTCAAGCTAATTCAGCATCATGTGCAACTCTAAAAAGATATTTCATCCTTTATTGATTGATGAGTCATTCACTTCAGTTCACATGATTAGTGAATGTACATTTTGTCATGAGTGTTTGTTTGTTATGTTTCTTTGAGGAGCCAGGATGGTGCTTGAATTCCTACACCGGGGACAGGGAAAATGCTCAAAAGCGTAAAAGCACCTTTTGCCCAAAAAAGCACCTTTTGCTCAAAAGCACTTTTTCATCACACAGCAAATTTGTTAAAAAGTTGTCTAAATATTTAACAAATATAAATGTCCATGTACCTAAAAATCAAAAAGTGTCATAACTGTGGAAGTGTTTATTCTACACTTAGTTTAGTTTGAATGTAGTTTTGAATGAAATATGATGGTTATTGACAACGAAAAAAGAAACACGTCAACATGGAAACACGCAATATAACCGCGCTTTTGGATAATTTATTTTTAACGCTTGGCATATTTTTTGTGAAAAAAGCACCTTTTACCTAAAAAAGCACCTTTTACCTAAAAAAGCACCTTTTGCTCCAAAAAGCACTTTTACCAAAATCAAGCAGCACTTTTAGTGCTTTTAAAAAGTGCAAAATCCCTGTCCCTAACCGCATGCTTTTGCATGCATGGCGTTTCACACTGTCATACAATTATAGCCTGATTATTTTTATAGTCGTTGTCAGAATACTTCACACTTTTTTCTGTAACAACGCGTAGGCCTACAGTAACAGTGTAAACACGGAACTTGGAAGTGCGTTGTAGAACAGCGTCGCAACAGCGTTATCTTTGAGCAGTTCGACGCATCGCGGCCCCTGTAATCCGATTGGCCGCGATCGTATCTATCATTATCAATCAATCATTCTAGTATCATAACTAAGTATGGGTCATGGATATTAAATGTCCCCACCCACACGCTCATTCATAAACTAGACGCGTGAGTTGGCGGTTTTAAATAGTGCTGAAGTATTCTAACGATGACTATAGGGTATACTATTATGTTCGTTCACTAAAAAACAGTTTAACCCAAAGACCAAACCTAGGCCTTTTAGACTCCAAATCAAACTACCACATGTGCAAAGAAATTAAATTATTTTTTATTTTATTTAAAAAGCTTATGATTTGGCCTTTAAAAATTGTTCTCAACTAGCACGGAAAGGAGTTCCTGAAAGATAACAATAGGTATCAAAAGGCAAAAATAAAGGGTTCTAATAATATACATCGATTTGTCTAGGAAAAGAGTTTTATAGTGATAAAATCGTTTTAAATTCGGCAAAAGCATACAATTCGCACACGTCACGTATTGATGATACTTGGGACCGATCGCGTAAAAAACTTTTTAACTTCGAGCACTTCATGTTCCGGCAAATTATTTAACACTTTCAAAGGACAAAATTTAAGTCAAATCAGACTCATATGAAAGAAAATAAAACTCACCATTTTGCTCTCGTTTGCCTTCTAATGAAAATAAAAATCAAGGCGTAAAACTGCAGCAAAAGTTGCCGCTACACGGGTGAAAATGTCCCCACATTTCGATGGCCAGTGGGTGAAGTAAATATCAACATCATTACCGATGTGCGCAGGTGCACCGTAAAATCGTAGAAAGAAGATAAGTGCCTATTGGTCACATGTATTTCAGTAATATTACACAGAAAATTGTAAAATTGTGATTTTCTATCAAGAAAGATAGATCGAATAAAAACATAATTTACTTGTTTTTATAATTATGTAATTTACCATTATTTCGATAACATTTTGATGTCTTTGTATAGGATAATTTTCTAGAAAAGTGTATAAGTCATGGACATAATTATCCAATCAAAAGTTACGTTTTGGATCCAATGGGTATCAGCTGGTAAAGTCGATTGGTTAACGTTCCCGGTTTATTAAATATCTGTATCCTTTCCACGCTTTACGATGATTCACGAATGAAAACCAGCCGAACACAAGCAATTTTGTAAACAAGGCGGATGAATTGAATGAAACCTGTGGCCAGGACCGAGGGCCAGGATTGTATTTATAGGCCAAAATCGATAGATTATCTGCGGTTTTTGACATATTTTATTACCTGGTCGATCATCTGATAATCTGAGGTATATCATTGTATATTTTAATTGGGACGATGCACTGCAAAGAATGAACACCTAGCTCGTTTCGAGGCGTATCGTGACGATGTTCGTCCCCGATAATTGCGGGGAGATGTTGCCAGTGTGTGCTGCTGGCAGCGTGTTTACTGTTGGTCGAAGTACAGTTAATTTGACACACTTACTCACTCATATTATCATGTATTGTGTGATGACAGTGTGCTATATGTACTGTTTTCGTCATCAATTATTAAATTAAACATTTTTGACTGAAAGACTAAAAAGAGACTCCAGTCCAGCAGAGAGTGGTATTTTTTGACACAACAATAAACTTAAAAAGATTGAGAAAGTTACAAAATATCATGTCAATGATTCACTCAATGTGTAAAATGTCATGATGACATTGTATAATTGTTAATAATAAATGTTGTTATTAGTTCCAAATCGGCGAGAATTGTGAGGCTTGTAAGCTGTATGTCCAATGCGTAAAAAAATTCCATGTTGTTGTGCATATATTTTATTTAGTTTTGTTTGAAAGGGTAATTCCCAATTCGTTGAAAGTGTTCGTTTGCGCATCATAAACAGGTATCAGCAAGTGGTGGGCAAGTACTAAGTACATGTATGTATTCCATTTATTTGGGCCTCACAATTTGTGCCAATTTGGAACTAGGCCTACTTGGTACTTGGTTGGATATCCTCCGTAGTACTCCGCAGTTAAACCAAAAGTTAAAGTAGTATTAGGACACTTGCAAAGTTGCAAGCTGCAAATTGAGAGAAAATACTGGGAATCTATTGAGCTACTGTGTTAGCTTTTTGGTTTTCTAGGGTTTTAAAATTAATGGAAAGTTCTTAAAAGTTTGTTACAATAAATTTGGAATAATATTCCTACTTTTAAGGTTTTTTGCATTGATACATGTATCGTGATATTTAGCAAAAACCCGAGCACGTTAAAATGTCACAGACTCCTTCGTAAAGAGTAGGGGATCATCCAGGTCTGTGTACACACATTCAAATTCGTGTTGTAGAACAATGTGTGTGCTCTCTCTCTCTCTCTCTATGGTCATGTAGACACGTAGTATGCGCTTGTCTAAGTTGGTGATGTTGCCTCTAAGAGGATTATAATAAAAACATCCGACATACGACATCCGACATTATACCGACAACGACAGATACAGATAGTTAATTTGTGTCGAATAGCTTGACAATGATAGCCCTGTTGTGTAGTATGCCCAGGTCATGTGGGTGCTACGAGAAAGTACAGAGAATTTGGTTGGTTTCCATTTAAAATATGAAAGTAAAGGTGTCAAAATGAAACTGAATTTCCCTCCCAAATATCTTATTTTGAAGATGAATAAAGAGATCAAGTGTCAACATGTGAGAGATTATTAATGACTAGTGACAATGTTTGGATTAGTTTTACTTTTGAAACAATTGAGAAGGGTTTTTGAAAGGAAGTCAAAATTGTCAGACTACCAACCATAGGAATAGGATTACATTGGCTATAATGAGGTTGAATGGTTTATGAATTATTCATAAGCTATTTCCAATGGGAAATTTATATGGGGATTTCAAGAAAGGAGGGGGGGGGGGGGGGGGGGGGGGCATACCACCATACAACAGTCCTTGGGGAAAATGTGAAGTTGTAGGCTTGGGTACGAGCATTAAATGGGTTGGTCAGTAGACTCAGTAGGCCCTATACCCAGGCCTCAAATTTCGTCATTTTAGGGGCACGGCCACTTTAGCCTCAAGAATATACCATTTCGAAGGGCACCGAGGCCATGTTCTGGGGCACCAAGGCCAAACCAAGGGCACACACGGCCTCTGTTAAAAATAGGGCACGGCCATTATGGCCGTGAATTTTTTACTGATCCGAGGGCATCGCGGCCAGATGCGAGGGCATCGCGGCAATGGCCGCGATGTAATTTGAGCCCTGCCTATACCGCGCTCACTGTACATGTATGTATAGGCTCCCCAGAGGGTAAAATGATGTTGTACAAAAAATGTTTTATCAACGTTGAAATATCATTGAATTAACATTGTATTGTGAAGTTTGGACCAACCATAGATTTCAACGTTGATTCAATGTCATATTTCAATGTTGCTTCAATGTTGAATTCTGGTCACGTAGTTGAAATTTGGTTGGTATATCTACCAAATTTAAATTGATGTTGAATCAACAAAATATATGCTTTGTGAAGCTTTTGTTACACATTTTTATTTCTTGGCAACCAATGAAGGGGGAGGGGGGCAGGCCTCAAATTAATCGAAGGCATCGAAGGCAATTGCCTTCGATGCCATGCCCCACCTAGTTGTCTAGATGCCCTCCATTTCTGGCTATTTTCACTCCATTCAAAAGTACATAATTGCCTTTGTGCCCTTTTCAAATTGCCTTAAATTGCTTGCCCTTTTCATTTCTGGTCATTTCTTAATTTGAGGTCTGGAGGGGGCAATGAGGCATTGACTCTTTGATCTTTGTTCTTTCACAATGTATGCATTTATTTAGTGAACAATCACTTTCCTAAAGTAGTGTCTGCCTATAAAGTATAAGGCCAAAAAATAAAAGTTGACTTGCCCTTTCCGACCGACCCGAATTGTCGGAAATCTAGGGTCGCCATTTAAAAAAAAAAAAATTAAAGGTAAAAAAAAAAAAAAAATTGAAAGAAGCACATCTTACTATAATTTGCCGTATGTTGTATGTATGTGAGTATGTATGTATGTCTCCTGAAAAGGCTTTCTCATTTTGCGTCTAAAAACCGTGAACGTTGCACTGATACTAAATAATGACCGGACACGGGTTATAAGCTATAAATGGCCGAAAACCGTACAGAATTGACCGAGATATGAGCAAAATTATGGCAATTTAGGGCCTTTTCAGCCCGGCTTTTGAGACTATTTCATGTTTGTTTTTCTCTGCGTACACTGTAACCATGCAGTAGGCGCGTAGCACATAACGCGTCGCATTGCGCCATGCAAAATAAACGCGCACACGCACGCACACCCCCACACGCGGGCGGGCAAATATTGGAGAAATACGCTGCGCCACACGGGGTTGGTTATGGTTTAGGCCATGGGGTTGAGATACGCCACGGGGCGGGCGGAGACGGGAGCGGGCGGGGACGGACGGGCGGGCGGGCGGTGGGGGGGGGGGGGGGGGGGCGGCAGCGGGTCATAAGGTAACGAAATAATGTGGTTTCTGATAAAACAAAACATGATATGGTGAATCTAAATTACATAATATGGTGTCAGATGTGGGATTTGATACTGTATGTGACACGCGGGTGGACAAATATTGGAGAAATACGCCGCGCTACGGGAGATGGTTAAGGTGAGGCCTTGGCGTTGAGATAAGCCACGGGGCGGGGAACTTAGGCCTTTGGGGTTGAGATATGCCACGGAGCGGGCGGGGGCGGTGACGAATGGTGGTTGTGTGTAATGATGTAATGTGGTTTGGGAGGCAGGGGGTTAATGAAGAAATGTGATGCTAAATTGCGTAACGGATATGCCACGGGGCGGGGCGGGCGGGGGCGGGATGGTGACGGTTCGGGTACGGGAGATGGTTAAGGTTTAGGCCTTGGAGTTAAAATATGCCACGGGGCGTGGGCGGGCGGGGGGTCTTTGAATTAAAACAAAAATATTTTAAATATTGTTCTATTCCTATGTGTTTCGTTATAGATTTTCCAACATTTTGTGTTGTTTCATTTGTAGGTGTTCTATCTGGTAGGCCCTACTCCCTAGCGGGAGAGCCCGTCCGTAGGACGGGCGTCCCGCTAGTAAGAATAAAGAAAGATGAAAATGTGTTTTTGAGTAGTATCTGCTTGCTTAAAAATCAAAAAATAAATAAATCAAAAAATCAAAATCAAAATCAAAAAAAAAAATCAAAAAAAAAAATCTTTAAAATGTTTTTTGTGTGTAATCTCCCTGTTTAAATTTAAATTAAATTTAAAAAAAAAATCCTACCGTCCTACCCAGACTCTGGCTCTGAAAGGGCAAGTCAACTTTTTTTTGTTGCCTTATCAGTGAGAAAATATGCAATATTATAATCAACAATAATTTACAATATACATTCCATGGTGTTATATAATTAATGCATCAACTAATTCAAATAAAATAATAGGTTTAAATGAATAAATGTTGCAAATGAGCTCATTAGCATAATTGAAATAGAACAAACGAGCACCGGGGCTCATTTTTATCATGCTATGATCTAATTTGCACAATTTACTTGGCTAAGTAAAAATATGCAAATTAGCTCCAGACTTATTTTTGGAAACATGATTTTTACAAGTAGATTCAACAACGTTGACTCAACGTCAATATTCAATGTTGATTCAATATTGAAATACGTGGTTGAGTGCCCGCTGGGCAATTGATTGCATCATCGAAAACGATCCACGCATGCGCTGGGTGATAGTCTCTGCCGTGGTATTTTGTGGTATTTATTTGGTAGGGTTAGAATTATGACAAACCTTTCATCTTTTAAAAAAATATATAAGTCATATTTATATAAGGCCCCCCCCCAAAAAAGAAGAAAAGAAGTTGACTTGCCCTTTCCGACAGTCCCGAATTTTCGGAAATCTAGGGTCGCTATTTTTTTTCCCCAGGTAAAAAAAAAAAAAAAATTGAAAGAAGCACATAACAATAAAGAAAGATGAAAACGTGTTATTGAGTATTCAACAACTCCCCCATACCTTAAGTACAGTAACAAAGCGTTGTTGATTAGAGATAAACTCACTGTTCATATGCAAATTACTAGGATAGCGAACCTTATTTGGAAACCGCAAAATTGTAAACAAACAAAAATGTTCGCAAAATTTGTTCCATTTTTTTCGGCGTATAAATGCATTTCGCCATGCAATCCTTAAAGTTAGCAAATAGCTTTATATACCGAAATGTAGCTATACCCCTGAGGAAAATATTTTTGGCGAGGGCCATATGTAAAGGTTCACTTCTAAAGCCACAATTTTAGCCGAACCGTCGCTACCTGAGCACAAGAGAATCGCAATTTTTGCATCATCGCGGCGAAATGTGTTCGCTTTGATCTACAGGACCGTACCACTATTGAAACGGAGGGGTGTGTTTTGATTTTATACAAATATTCCATAAACATGTATCGAAATGTGTTGTGTAAATTAAACGCATTCTTGATTTAATTTTTCTGTGAATGTTAAAGGTGGTGTGTGAATAAAATGCTATTTACAAAATATTTTTAATTTCACAATTACTTGCGAAATAATTTGTCTTCTCTCATGTTTACCTTTTGTAACCCAGCCCATTCTGAAGTTACATCGCCCATTTACGGGGAACGGACGATGTCCAAATAAGGGCCTAATTATAATAAACGTACACTTTTTTTCTCGATTTTTAAACAGCAGCTATTTTTTTAATGTCAAATTAAGCCTATTAAAACAAGTTTTGTACTTGTTTTCATTGATTATCCACAACAATATTCACATTTGAATGATGTAAATATGTTTGGTCGTTGTTGAACGGGATTCAACAAGGTCTTCGTCGTTGTTTATCTTGAATCGACAACGGTAAGACGGGTTTATTTTGCTCGGGCAGCTAAAGCTGCCCTCGCTAAATAAACCCGTCTTACCGTTGTCGATTCAAGATAAACAACTCCGAAACCTTATTGAACCCCTAAGTATCTGCTTGTTCAAAATAAAAAAATTAATAAAAAAATTAAAATTCCCCAAAAAAATCTTTAAAACATGTTTTTTTGTAGTATCTCCCTGTTAAAATTTTAAAAATTAAAAAAAAAAAAAAATCCGACCGTCCGACCCAGACTCTGGCCCTGAAAGGGCAAGTCAACTTTTCTTTTTTTTTCTTCCTAAATCTTAACATTTATCGTTTTTCCCCCGCACAATTTGAAGTTGTTGGTCTTTTAAATGCTTTAAATAATTTAGTTACTTTTGCAAACAATTTCTTGAATCATGTTTTTTTTTTTGCGATTGGAAAAATAACAACATCGCTGATATTCAAGAATATTCTTACCAAAATAATCAACAAAAGCCTATAATATTGTTTACCGATATAGGAACCCATGTTGAGAAACCGATTCATTTACCCAGTGGGAATATTTGTGACCCATATATTTACCAACAACCTTTTAAGGCCCATTGAGATACCACAGACGAATAATGAACCCATACATTTCCCAGAAAATAACAAAATGTGTTTAGGCCATGTAAAACAAAATCACAGTTGATCGTCCCCGCCCGCATCCTTTTTTCGTGCCGCATTGATTTTTTTACTATTTACTATTTTTTATTATTTTATTTTTATAGTAAAACTTTTCGAAAAATTGCATGTAAAACTATTAAATGTTAAGTTGCTCCAGTAAAACTTTATTAAAACTGTATCTGTACATTAAATAAATGCATACAATACAGAGTAAATAGTAAATAACAAGCCCCTCCCGCATCCTTTTTTTGAAAAGTCCGGACGATCAACTGTTGTTTTGTTTTACTTGGCCTTACCGCCTATTTGGCGAATCATCACCATATTTCAGATCCACTCACCTGGGCAGCTTGCACCAATTTTTACTCGCACATGTATATTATGCACAAAACATGAAGGCTGTGTTCTGTTAGACTACGTTCTGTAATAATCACGATCACTCACTTTTAACATATATTCTCTCTCATACATGTACGTGTTTCTCATCAATTAAGGTACTGATTATTAAAAATGGCAGACTATTGGAAATCTCTACCAAAGAAACACTGTGACTTCTGTGATTGCTGGATAGCTGATAACAGACCAGTATGTATAACATTTTTTTTCTCTATCCAAAGATATGTTTTCAGTTTTATACTACACGTTATGGTACCACAGATATAAAGTTTTAAAGGAGTATAAACAATTTTGGGACACCCTCTACTTGACTTACTTTACTTTGTATAAACACACAATTTGACTCATTTCAGGTATACAAAATGTACCCAGAGCCAGAAAAAATTAATCCAAATACCTGGGAACCTAACTTTTAACCCCCTGGGGTCTACCTGTCTATCTTATAGTGGTTCTGATTGGTTTATTACAAGATGTACTCATATGAATAGCCAATTCAAATTCAGCTTGTAAAATGTTTCACTCCCATCTTTATCAGGGATATAATTATTCTAACAATGTCTCTCATTGGTGCAATAAATGATGTATCCATCTTTCTGACCGATCGGCCGGTAGTTCTCAGGGGGTTAAAATGTCCCTTCATGGAGAAAATTTCCCTTTACTGTAAAAGTAGAAATGTTCGTGAGGTTTTTATTTTCTCGAATTTCGCGAATCAATCCTCATCCGCGAAAATATAAACTCGTGTGAAAATTATTGACTTCTATTGACTTATGTTCACAAATGTTGAAAATCGCGAGAGAAAAAAAAATCGCGAAATGCCTGTTATGACCATTTTCGTGAAAATATCTTATCGCGAAAATATTGACTTTTACAGTAAATTCTTATATTTCTTTATTTCTATATCATAAATGTCCCTCCAAAGCAAACAATTTCCCTCCAAAGTCAACATTTCCCAGGTACCAGGTTCCTGAGTTGCCCATTTTTTTCTAGCCATGAATGTACCCACCATTAGAATGATAAGAGGTTGTCTGGTAGGCCCAACTGCCACATCTATGGAAATGCAGCTACACTTATGTCATAGATCTATAAGATGGAATAAAGTGAAACAAAATCCATACAATTACAAGACTTGTTTCTCATAGATTTTCTGTTGCATTAGAAATTATGACAAGGTTTTGTTAATACAAGATTGCAATAGAAAAGTGTCCTAGTCATTAGAAGATTATTGTTGATTTTTATTTTATTTCTCCCCAATTATTTTGGTTCATAATATAATGGAGGGGATGTTGAACAATGCAAACAAGATGAATCACAAATTTGCTAGTCACTGTTCCTTGTATCTATGTGTCCAGCTGTATATTATTATAAAGGCCTGTTCAAGATTGAGGAGATACTTGAATGGTAGTTTGAGGGAAGTTTTTGAAAATACTTATAAAACATTCCCATTCCCAGCATTAAACCTAGCAAACTAGTAATAACTTGTAGAAACATTAGATATCTCCCCATGTAGTGATAGTGACCAAAATCCGGGTGTTACACATATGCATGGTACAAAACGGTGACAATTATGATTACTTTTACTTCCTGAGAAATCCTGAGAAACATGTATGATAAGTTATCTAAATAGTAACTTTTTACATTTCTTCCCTGAAACAGAGTGTAGACTTCCACGAACGAGGCAAACGACATCAGGAAAATGTGGAGAAAAAGATTGCAGAGCTGCGTAAAAAAGGACTTCAGCAACAGAAAGAACAAGAAAACCTAGAGGGCACCTTGAAGAAGATGGAGGAGGTAAATCAACACCAAGAGCACTGAGCATTACCTGCCTGCCCTTCTTACAACAGTTTTGATTTGTTAATAACATGACAGGCATCTGACTGTCAGGTCTGGAAAACATGTGGAATTCAGGAAGCTCCTTTCTGGGAAATTTTGGTATTTGGAGAGAAATTTTGCTTTTCCAAATAAATAAATAAATACATAAGAAGAGGGAGGAAATCTACCAAATTGTGTGATTGATAAACTGTTTTCATGGAATAAAAAAATGTAACATGCAGGCTTCAAATGTCCCACCAAGTTGCCTTGATGCCCTCAACTTCTGGCTGTTTTCACTTCATTCAAAAGTTCATAGTTGCCTTGGAGAAAGTTGGTGGCCTTTCAAATTGCATTACGAGGGGGTATCAAAAAGTTCTTGACATCACCCAGAAGTGAAGGAATCAGAAACTGTTTTTTGTTACGTAATCCTTCAGACATCTTTAAAAAGTCACTGTGCAAAGTCACACATCTCTCCCACTATTTATTACCTGTCCACAGACTGCCATTGTAGAGCTCCTCAGATTGACCGACATTGCTTGATCCACAGATTGCCTCAGATTGAGTTATTCCCAACACAGCAATACATAGTTGAAAGTGTTGACAGAAAGGGGTCAAAGGTCATGTAGGGGTCATTAGAGGTCAATATGTGTACACCCCATGTTAACCACAAGATTATTGTCACCAAGCTTATTTGTAATGACCTTTGGCCCCTTTCTGTCAACACTTTAAACTATTTATTGCTGTTTTGGGAATAACGCAATCTGAGGCAATCTGAGGATCAATCAATGGCGGTCAATCTGAGGATCTCTACAATGGCGGTCTGTGGACAGGTAATAAATAGTGGGAGAGATGTGTGACTTTGCACAGTGACTTTTTAAAGATGTCTGAAGGGTCACGTATCAAAAAAAAGTTTCTGATTCCTTCACTTCTTGGTGATGTCAAGAACTTGTTGATACCCCCTCGTAAATTGCATGCCCTCTCCATTTCTTAATTTCAGGCCTGGTTACATATACAGTAGGCCTACATGCCTTACAGGGGTTCTTAAATTATGTGATAGCAGACTCCAATACCGCACCACGTTCATACGTTATAATTATGGCATGTCATGAACATTTCATTAAATATGTAACAGGTTAAAAACATTCATATTCAGTTCAGAAATTGACACATTTTAAAATCCAAAAAGTAATTTGTCTGATCTTCTGAAAACAGGACCTTGACATTTTGACTCACTCTGTAAAATGTTCTGATGACAAAGTTATGTTACATTTCAAACTGTATAATCAATCATATATATTATATTTATTGATAGGACGCCCTGAAAAAGTTTCAGGAAGATATTGCCAATGATCCTGTATTATCTGCCAAATATAAGGCTCTACAGGAAAAGAGTGCTGCCCTCAGTAAACAGAAAGGTAGGTGAATATTGTTTGAATCAAGCAAAATGAGTCACAAGTCTCCAATATTGATCTTAAGATATTACCAAACAAAGGGTAAAAATTCTTTTGTTTTTATTGTTTTGAATACGATTCAATTCCTCAATTCCTAATATATTTGGAATTCTAAATGGGGTTCCCTGCAAATTGCATATTGTCCAATACAATTAAGTAGAAAACCAACATTGTGACATTTTCGACTTCAGTACTCATTTTGCTTAATCGTACATATCATAACATATACCTGACACAAAAAGTCCCTGACCAGGTGCTTTGATGTTGGCTAATCCAAAATCAATAATCACTATCAAAAATCTGAGATATACATTTAATGAGCAAATTTATTCTCCGTAGTTTGATACCTCATTCATAATAATCGAGTGGATAGTTTTTAAGTTATGATTGTTTCAATGACCAATACTATCAACAACAAAATTACACTAAAATTGGGTTTCTATGGGGGATATCATTGCTTAGTGTGTGATTTCGCAGTGAAAATGTGTGTGTACAGACTCGTGTTGATGCCTGTTACCATTCATTCAGATACCTACTGGTTCAGATAGCAAACAGTGGACAATACAAATCAATGATATCTATAATAGGAAACCAATTCTAGTGCAACTTTTTTGTCATTAAAATCATCATCATAAAGTATTCCTTTAATTTGTATGAATGAGGTATCAAACTATGGAGAAGAAATTTGCTCATTTAATGTATATCTCAGATTTTTGGTATCGGTTATTGATTGTGGATTAGCCAACATCAAAGTGCCTGGTCAGAGACTTTTTGTGTTAGGTGTACATATATTCATGCCCATCAAAGTATAATGCAACTGCATCACATAGAGACGCAGTACGTTTTGGATATCACACACATGTTTTGTGTGAGGGATTTTAAATCAGACTATGATAATGCATGATGTAAGGTTATGTTACAATGTGTTCAGTATTGGCTTGAATGTGGCCAAAATAATTGTTAAAGTTTGCTCTTTTTAAATAAGTATTTATTTTATATATTGAATGTAATTTCATTGTAATGAGAATTGCTGCGCGACTTTTGGACTACCCTGTACTGTACTATGGCTGCTAATTGTGTGTTCAATGTAAGGTGGATTATGACCGGGAGGACAAATTCATATGGTAAACCATAGCTTTGTTAAAACTTTTAGGGGCACATGTCAAGGGCTATTGATAGTGGTTAATAATAGAAATGAAAAGCTATCCAACTAATGTATTTTGGTACTCAAAACTCTATTTACCCATAACAAGAGTTAAGGCTATCTGGTTTCCAACCCTCAACATACATAATCTATATTTTCAGGGTGGGTCAGAATGGTTTGGATTCTAACTTGCAAATTATTTTTTTGGCAATTAGAGAGTATACTGGGAACACTATTGAGAATTTCAAACATTCTCTTTCATACGAATTTTATTTTTTTCAAATTAATGGCTGTGTGATGAGGAGTTATGTTATTTTCAATGTCTCATCTGGTCAGGGACTTTTTGTGTTAGGATTACATATATTCATGCCCATCAAAGTATAATGCAACTGCATCACACAAAGACGCAGTACTTTTTGGATATCACACACATGTTTATGTTTTGTGTGAGGGATTTTGAATCAGACTATGATAAGGCATGATGGAAGGTTATGGTACAGTGTGTTCAGTTTTGGGTTGAATGTGGCCAAAATAATTGTAAACGTTTCCTCTTTTCAAATATGTATTTATTTCATATATTGTATGTAATTTACAAGAGTTATGATAATTAAAAAGTGCTGCAAAACTTTTGGGACACCCTGTACTATGGCTGCTAATTGTGTGTTCAATGTGAGTTGGAATATGACCTGGAGAGAAATTAATTGGGTTAATTTTTCTAGCTTTGTTAAAACTTTTAAGGGCACATTGTCAAGGGCTAAAATTATTTTTGTTTTCTCCTTCCTGAGAGCCATTTAACACTCATAACAGCTATTCAAATAATTTGTTTTAGCTTTTTTTACTCTAACGAGGAAGACTAATAACTTTGTGATGCAGTCTCATTTGTGCATGAATTCAACAGAGTTTGTTAAACCAAACACTGTGGTCAAGAGTAATTTCAGTGTGTGTTCTTTGCAAGCGCACATATCTTCAGAATGGATAGACTGGCATTTTTACCAAGTATTTCAAATATATACCAACCTATTATGTATCTTATTTACACTATTTTTGATAGTGGCTGCATATTTTGAATTATGTTATTGTGCAACTTGTTAAATTATGAGAGAAAATAATCAACTTACCTATTAAATCTGACTTTCTCAGAGGAGGCTGCAGCAGCCAGATCAAATTCAGCTGAAGACAGACCATCCCAGCAACGAGATGGAACTGATGAGAGATTACATGATGATACCGTTGATGCGCCATCAGGCGAACAGACTCAACAGGTCTGGTATCAGGGAACCACCGACGAAGGACGTGTATACTACTGGAATAGTGAAACGCAAGGTAATTGATTATGCTGGTTCCCTGCATCAATAGCTTCCACACAACTTATCCATAGATGCAGGTACTCGCAAATCATATCATCACATTGATATGCTCGGTTAATGCCAGCTTCACGCATAGAATGATAACAAATTTGCTGATTGGCACAAAATGCACAGTGTCTGCACCCACGACAGGGTCAGAGTTTACATGCATGGTGTAGCATGCTCCCCAGTGCGCCATAGCCATGGCATGACGACAATGCATTCGGTATTCGATGCGTCACCTCAACTACAACTTGCGTTGATAATTGATTTCCTGAATGTGATAACAGAGCGACAACGTAAGGTGGTGTAGAGTCGATTCTCGCAAGTAATGGAGAAGCGTATACCTGCACCTATGGATGACTTGGCTCGGGGATACAGGGTGCAGGGAACCAGGGTGTAGGAAACCAGCATATGTAATGGATATGCAAATTGGACATTTATATTCACCTGTTCTTACAAATGGATAAAATATCAGCCATATAATGTACAGCGTGTCCCAAAAAACTGGGTCAAAAACCTAGAGAGCTTATAGCTTAAAATGTAGTAAAGATAACTGCTTTGTATTTTTGAATATGAAAGGAAATATACTTGACCATAATTGGTGAATAGTTCCATGCAACAAGTCAAGGCATTAATAGTGGTTATCAATTATGATTATACAGAGTATTGCTGATTGGTGGGTATATTGTGAGCTGAAAATGGTATAAATTACGTTTGGTAATAAAGCTTCCTGTATATATAGCATTCTTCAAAATGTCAATATTTCCTCTCAGTTGATTAAAATAAATCTTTAAGTTTGGTTATTTGTCATTGTGTTGACAATTTGAAAAAGCGAAAAATATGTAGCATCTGCCCTTATTATCCTCGCACTTTGCCTTCTTGATCCAAGACTATTTCAAAGAGTTCTTATCACTAAAAACATTGTTGGGCATGTTTACTGCCTGAAATGTACAGCGTGTCCCAAAAAACTGGGTCAAAGACCTGGAGAGCTTATAGCTTAGGCCAACAAAAAAAAAGTTGTTTGTTTGTCCATAGAGGGTCCGAAAAAGGTAGGGTCGGTAGGTCGGAATTCTTTTTATTTTATTTTAATTTTTTTAAATATGGATATTGTATTTGGGAATATAAATTCGGCATGAATACTCTGGATACTGTGAATTAAAGTCGTCCAAACGCAAAACACATCACTTTGTTAGTATTGAACTCTTTTTCATGAATTTGTTAGAATTGATATCCTTCTAGTTGTATAAAGTTGCAATATTGTAGTACTGGTTGCAACACTGCAAACTCGGTCAAAGAGCATTTTTGTACCGAGTTTGCAATGCGCAGATACCGTGAACACGTTGTCGGTCGCCGCCATTTATTATGATTGAAAATGTGCAGAAAGTGAAACAACGTAGTGTTGAAGTTCTGTTAGAAATGTATACGTGAAAGTATTACTTAACCTATTTTTTCCCGAACTAACTACCCCAAAAATTGTTATATACTATGTTGAAATTAATATTCATGCCGTTGAGCAACATTTTGGGAGCAAATATGAACCGTAACTAGAGTTTTCATATTTTCTCACACTACGTTTTTAGTATAAAAATGACATCAATTGCACGCTCGATTACAATTTCATTTAGTCCTTTTAATAGTCCCGCGAGTGCTAAGTCCATGCAATAAACATCATGTTACAAGGGACTGCGCGTTGGGGATGGTGTTTATAAAGACCAGATTTACGATAGCGTACAAAATCAGGAATAAAACGGTCCGTTTGGCCATTTAAATTGCTCAAAAAGTTGTTTTAAAAAAATAATAGAAAATAAAAAATAATACGGTCGGCACCAAGGTACACGGTCGGTCGGACGTGGACAAACAAACAAACAAAAATTTGGCCTTAAAATGTAGTTAAGATAACTGCTTTGTATTTTTGAATATGAAAGGAAATATACTTGACCATAATTGGTGAATAGTTCCATGCAACAAGTCAAGGCATTAATAGTGGTTATCAATTATGATTATACAGAGTATTGCTGATTGGTGGGTATATTGTGAGCTGAAAATGGTATAAATTACGTTTGGTAATAAAGCTTCCTGTATATATAGCATTCTTCAAAATGTCAATATTTCCTCTCAGTTGATTAAAATAAATCTTTAAGTTTGGTTATTTGTCATTGTGTTGACAATTTGAAAAAGCGAAAAATATGTAGCATCTGCCCTTATTATCCTCGCACTTTGCCTTCTTGATCCAAGACTATTTCAAAGAGTTCTTATCACTAAAAACCTTGTTGGGCATGTTGACTGCCTGAAATGTACAGCGTGTCCCAAAAAACTGGGTCAAAGACCTGGAGAGCTTATAGCTTAAAATGTAGTTAAGATAACTACTTTGTATTGTTGAATATGAAAGGAAATATACTTGACCATAATTGGTGAAATTGTGAGACCAATCTAATGTCAACTTTTGGCAATACACAGATTTGAATAGAGCGAGGTCAGAACCCATTTGTCCTGATTTTAGAAATACACCACCCATGCGTTGCATATGTAATGCGTTGTGTGCAAGTTTTCCCTGCAAGAAGTTTAATCTTCAAAATAACCTATGTTTGGTCAAACTAAGTTACACTTTTTAAAACCCCTTTTTATGATGAAGATATGATTACTGCCTAAGTTCTTTTAAAGAATAAATGCAAATGCAAAATATTGATGAAGTCAAAACAATACGCAAATGCAACGCATGGGCGGTTCATGGGCAAATTGGGACAGACAGGTTCTGACCACGCTCTATTCAAAGCTTTGTATTTCAACAAGTTGACATCATATTGGTCTCATAATTTCACCAATTAAGGTCTGATATATACATTTATATCCCTTAATATGAAGCAGATATATTTCCTTCCTTTTCACTTATTAATAAGCTCTCCAGTTATTGGACCCAGTTTAATTGGGACACACTGTATATATGAAATAAATACCCTTTAAATACTGACTTGCAATACCTGATGCATTGGAAGTGCATAAAATGGGTTAGATTTTAAATAACTTACCTTCCAATCCGTTGTTTTTCCTTTTCTGTTTCACAATATATTTCTAGAATCTCGGTGGGAAAAACCTCCAGATTTTGATGGTGTTAGTGAAGTTTCAAGTGAGCGAGATGCACATTCAACAGAAGCCAAAACAAACACAGTAAGTTTTCATTATGTTTGTAAAATGTAAATCTTGCACAGTGTATTATGAAAAAACATAGACACACAATTGCTTGCTCAGACTTCCACCACCTTGTTTATTCTAGCTAATGTGTTGAATATAAGTATAGGATGTTAAAATCAACACAAAGAGACCCATGACCTATCGTACAAAAATACTTTTAATTAAGAATGTGATTCACACAAACTTTTTTTTACATTGACCACCAAACAATGCTTACCATTCTTGATACTACTACCCATCAACCACAATTTGTTCTTATTCCATCCAAAACTTCACTACATGTAAGTCACAGCAAACACTTAGGTCATGTCTCCCAAAACTCTCTAGTATGATTGAAATACTCATTGTGCTGGAAAACAACCCGGAGGAGATGGGCACTCAATTATGAAATAGATATCTGCACTGGGGCATTGTGTCAAAGAGAACATGCCAAAAAGGAATGAGAAATTTCCTTTAAAAAGTGGCACTTGGTCACAAATTGTGTAACATTATATCTAAAGATAAACACATTTCAAATGAATTGCCAAATGTCTTGGCCTTTTGTTTGACTAAATCTTATACTCTTTGATCTGATCTTGTTTACATCTCATCAGACATCAGAGTCAAATGAAAATGATGAGGAAGAGAAGAAACAAACGGATGAAGAAGATGATGAGGAAGAAGAAGAAGAGGAGGAGGAGGAGAGTACAACAGACAGGAAACCTTTCAAGAGGAAACCTGATTCATCAGCAGCCTATGGGACATGGTCTACAGTTGAAACAGTGTAAGTGATACATAGCAGTTTGAATTCTTTTGAATACATTTATCTCTGTTAATACAGGGTGTCCCTAAAAAAAGGGTGCACATGTTTGCGCAACTTGTTGACCATGAAGTCCTAAAGTTTGATGTAATATGGTAATACATACGGAAAGGAAAAACACTCAGGGTGCACTACACTAAATGGGGTATCCCCTAACCTTAAGGGCGGTGTTTAAAGCTAGAATCGGAAAATATGCATGGCAAAATCCTCAATTAAAAAAACTTGACGGTAATACAATTGCGTAAATGCTTATGATTTTTGATCAATTATGATTAATGGGACATCACCTACATGCACCCTGACTATAAACTGTGAATATCATCTAGATAAATTTTGAGAGATCTTTCAAATTTGTGTTTTTTACTGGAAACATTGACGATTACGGCGGCATTTCCAAGCTCGTCAGAGAGGTAGTCAACTCCATGGGCGTATTTTGAAAAATCGAGCAGGTTCACCTACCTATTTTTTTCACTTTTTGGTGAGAAAATGTGATCATCTTTCAGAAAAAATCACTCTACAAAGTCCAATTTCGCAATTTAGTGGTCTAACACAGAGTTTTATATCAGTGTTTTTGTACACATCCCTATGGAGCTCTATTTAGTAGTGTGACCCCCTCAGCTTTCAGATGCCGTTTATTTGATCTGATTTGGATTTATCAATCCTGAGATATACCCAGTTTATCAAAGCTACCCAAAATCGACATTGTGCCACTTTTACAGAAAGAATGATCATGAGCGTCAAAACGATACTAACATTGGTCTATCCATGGGCATCAATCGTCTTGAAACATTGGGGTGTGCATTTGACCAGAATTTTTTAAAAGAGGCTGAGGAACAAAAATGATGTCCTTGGCAAATGTGGTAAGGGATTTCTACAAGCAGATATTCTGGGATCCCTCTGAAGTGCACGCCCCCGTGCACGCCGCACGTTTTCAATGTGTTACTGTGTCCTGCCACTTTTCATATCTTAAGTCTTCCAGAATGTTCTTTATTCATATTGGTGCTTGTACCATCTACCAAGTATTTCCAATACTCCTTTGTATAGGTGTATTCCTAGATGGTACGTGAGTGTTTGGGAAATGAATGGCAAACTCTCTGGTGACTTCTGCTGGACTTCTCGTTTCGTGATATTTTAAGACCATGAACACCCTCTTCTAATGAATTGAGGCCGCACCCAGCCATATAGACGTCTGTCTTGTTTTAGGCCCAATAATTTTTTTGTGAAACCTCGTCAAAAGGACTGGTTTGAATCATGCAACAAACATCGTTATTATTCAGTTCTGCTTGGATACACAGGCACTCATTCGATTATTTAAACCTATTTAATCTCAATACAAAAATGTTATTTTGCATAACACTGGTGAAGGGGGTGTCCCTAAAAAAAGGTGCACGTGTTTACCCAACTTGTTGACCATGAAGTCCTAACATTTAGTGTAAGATGTTTACATAATTTGAAAGACCAAACACATGGCTTTCAGATGCTGCTTATTTCATCTGATTCGGATTTGTCAATCCTGATATATGGACAATTAACTAGAGCTACCCATAATCGATGTTGTGCCACTTTACAGTTTCAAAGGGTTACTCCTAAGATACAACTTCCACTTGAACGATTGCAGTAAATTCAAAATAGCTGTGTTTCACAGAAGGTCCTCAGTGGAATGTGCTTGAATGGACACAAAAAGTGGCTTTCAAACTTGGATCTTTTTGTGACAACACATATTTGGAAGGTGTCGTTGGGGAACAATGATGAGGAAGGCAAAGAATGGTTGTCAGATGATTTGGATTTCCAGTTTTTATATCCTCTATGTCTGATAAAATTGTGGCAGTGGCTTAGCCAAAGCGAGAGGGGAAGCAAAGGTACATCTCCCTTGCTCCATTATTGGTAAATCAGGGCTTGTCAAGTAAATTATTGATACCAGAAAATGCAGCAAAAAAATGAAAGGAAATGCAAATTATATCGCAAGACCCAACCTGTTATGGTTCAAATATCATGAGGTGTCCGGCAAGCACAACATTGTCCATTATATGTAAGAAAAGTAATTATCGAGCCTAAATCGCGTAATTATATTGAACAAAACATCATATTTATCATAAAAAGGAATAAACACTGCCATCTCTCAAGCATGCAATTTTTAAAATTTGCGGTAATTGCGGCCCCGATTTCAATGAAGTTATAGTTAGACAATGGACTTGCGCAAATTTGAGCACCAAGAACCATGACGTCGTTGAAATCGGCTAAGAACTATGACGTCGTTTTTATTTGTTTTATGATAAGTTTAATGTTTTGTTCAATATAATTACACGATTAGACTCGAAAATTACTTTTCTAATATAAAATGGACAATGTTGTGCTCGCCGGACACCTTCTATAAAAGAATAGGAATAATCAAATGTGTTTGTATTTTCCTTAATTTTTCTTGTATAGAGCACCAGTGGACTTGCAGCTACCAGGAGATAGACAAGTATTTCAGCAACTTATGCCAAGGGTTGCAGAAAAGAAACCAAAAGAGAGAATGAAGTTCAAAGAGAAGACAGTCACATCATTAGCTGCTAGTAGTAGTAGTCGTTCTAGCGGTGATACACAAGTTGGATTCAAAAAGAGGAAGTTTGGTGGAAATGTTCGGAAAAGGGACAAAGATGCCTAATAGCATTGTGGATGGTACTGCTTGTTTTGATAAATGCACGAGTAAATTACTATGGGACTTATGATTATGGCATTCAATGCATCAACTATACATCTTTTTACTAGCACCAAATGTTTTGAACTGCTATTTCAAGACAATGTAGTTGAACTGCAGGTCTACCACAGTAATGGCTGTTGTCACAGATTGGTCTACAAGTTGGTAAATTATCAATGAAATAACATTAAAATATGCCAATCTTTTAACAAATCCAGCATGTACTCACAGTGATTGAAGTTTTGTTACAACTGACTCGTCTGCTTGTTTCTTTAGGAATGATGAGTCTGACCTATTGTCAATTTAGGTGGTGTTTCTATACAGTTTTCTGGATTATTGAAAATAATAAATACCAACAAAATTTGTATCGGCATATCAATCCTGATCATATTATTCAATCAGATGAGACAAGAAATTCAAAAGCATTTCAACTGAAAGTTGCAGATACATCAGCACAACTACAAACTGCAGATACATCAACTATTTTTATGTGTTTTGAGTGCTCAAATATGAACAGGTCAAATGTGATAAATTCATATTAAATCTGATTTATTAGCAAATAAAGATTCTCAAGAATAAAGAAAATAATAAGAAAAGATGCATATTTTTATTTATATTTATATTTATGTTTGTTTATTATTAATGTTACTGTATAGATAGACCAATTTAACAACTTAACATATCGAACATGATGTGTCATTTTTAAGGACTCATCATCAGTATAATAATTGACATTGCTTCCAGCTGAGCTTGGCTTAGTTAGCATTGGGGTTCAAATATGGATTTGCGCCCTCTGTATTCAAGATTTGTTATTAGTATTCTGTTCACTCCATTTTCAATACAGTAGAATTGAAGCTCTGATCATATCATATTTGTTGATGACAGCATGTTTGAAGTGTATTAATTCGATTCACTGAGGTGTTTTGAATCTAGAAACACACATGATAGTGAACATTTGTGACCTGAATATGATAAGTTTACATTCCTCTTTGCAACATCAGTTTCAAGGATTGAGGTTATAGGAGCAGGCCTATGAGTGGTATAATATCATATAATGCTCTTGCCAGGTGGAGTTTGGGGCCCTCCTGACCAAAAGAGGATCATCCCGACCTAACATTCAGGTGTAAATTAATGAAACAGGTTTTGTTCACGACTGAAAACAAATCTTATTAAGACCATCTCCACCTAACTCCTTTTATCCAATATTTTGGAGATTACATGTTGGGTTCCTAACAATCATCCACTAAGACATATTTGAACAAGAATATAATTCTTGACCGTGTGGGTGGCTATTTGATTAAAGTAAAATGTGTACATGTAATTTAATAAGAGCTACAGTGTTTCCTAAAGTTTCGATGCCTTTTTTATGCTGAATATCTCGGATAAAATGAATTGCATAATAAAACTGAAAACATATTTTTGGATAGAGATAATGTGTTTCCAAAGTACAGTTTTCCGAAGTGTAAAACTGCACTGCTTTCATCTAAATTCGTAGTATTGAGCATATGTAATGAATAGAAGGGAAGGAGAGAGGGAAAGAGATATTGAAGAGAAGGTTTGTCATGGTGATTTAAGAAAATTTCAGATTGAAATCATTCTTGTTATGGACATTATTTAATGTTGTGCACAGAATATAATAATTAAAATCCTTTTATCAAAAGCCACAGTATAATCAAATGTGCGGAACCTGTAGCACGTTACTACAGCTACACACACCTGGCAAACAGCAAGTTGAACAAATGTATGGTTTTAGTGAGTTCTGTGACAAGACCTTTCAGCATATGCTATTACGGTGCCTCACTCAGAAAGAGAGACATGTTTGGATCAAACTAATTCAATAAGTTATACCTCTTTCCAAATGTTTTCAGTATTTGTAAACAGTATGTAATATTTCAGTTTTTAGTATTTGTAAACAATGGCCGAGGGATCAGGGACGTTACCAGGAGGCCAAATGACAAACTCTACATGTATACATATACAGGCTGTAACAAAAAAAGTTATACAGTTTTGAAAAAAATATTAAAAATATCTCCCGTAGAATGTCTGTTTCGAGTTTTAATGGCGTGCGAGGGGAATTCTCTTAGCTTTCGAATAAGCTTTGTTTCATGACAATCGATGGTCGGTAAGCAGAGATATGATCAATTGTCTAAAGTAGTCATGAAATCACCTGGGCCACTTTGGTTTAATCAATAGTAAAACCACTGGGATGAGATGAATATGAATGGAATCGAACCAGGAACATAGCAGCAGCAGCGCGCTCTTGTTAGACAACAATGGTTCATTTCAAGTGGTTAAAAGTATTACAAAGAATGTTAGGTCTTTACAAATTTATCAAGATATAAATTATTTATTTTATGAATTTATTTATAAAAATGAAATAAAACCATTTGAAGAAGAATTATATTGTTCTCTTTAATGTTCCTTGCATGATACCCTCCCTAACCATTTAATGTATACAAGCAAGATTGTATTGTGAAAGTGGCCCAACCCGATTTCTCGACGACTTAGTAGATTAGTCATACATTTTAAACGCAAGTAGTTAAAAAGACCAAATAAAATTATTCTGGTAGCCAAAACGGAACTTAACACAGAATATCAAAGATTTTGACATTGCATGATTTTAACATTGGGTTAAAAATAAAATTGCGATTGTATAACTTTTTTTGTTACAGTCTGTACAGGGTGTATCAGAAAGAACTGTACCGGGTTTCTAAAATACATAAAAAATACAAAATGATTATTGTTTTAAATTTAAACACCTGCAATATAAAGGTGAACATGTTTCCTATATTATATGTTAATTTCATTGAGATATCTCTTTTTGTTCTCGTGTGGCAAAACATAATCGAAAATCGATGAAAAACGTATTTTCAATTTCAATCAATCCTCACTACCACTTACCCAACATTTCAAACAATGTAGCCCACACCACATAAGCAATATTCAAAGCTCCCGCCAAAGAAAAGAAAGTTAAAACCACTCAAGCAGAACAAATCCTGGTTTATTTGAGGATTAAAAATCAGAATTTATCTCCAAATGTCACCCACAAAAGTATGCAAATAATACATAGTTATACAAGTGATGTGAAAAGTTGAGATATGGCGACCAAAAATAAACCCTGTCCTATATGGACAGATGGATATCTCAGGTAGGGTTAGTAATTTTACAGATTTTTAAATTGATCATTTTGACCAAAATTGAAATCTATTATCTTTACCAGAAAGTCTGTATTTTCCATCAGAAATGTCAGATTTTCAAAATTTAAAATTCTTATGAAAGCTGGGCGTTTGCGCAAGATAAATGTGAAAACGGTTTGAACAATATCAATCGAATTAATACCGTAATAAATCGTATTGCCTCGGTACAGTTCTTTCTGATACACCCTGTATTAACAACAAATAGTTGGTTGTGCCCGCTGATCACAGGCCTGCCACCCCCGGCCTCATGCCCCTCCCCGATTGACGACCCTACAATCGCGGCCATAATTAGTTGGAACATCCATGTAATAATGACCCTTTCGTGCGTTCCCGTTTGCGCAAAATGTACACTATCAAAACATTGCTGTCTTTGACGGAAGGCTTAACGCCTTTCCTAAACATTAATAACTCCCCCCTCCCCACTGGGCAATGTTGGCCCTTCCCAGTATCCCGTAACCCAAAAATCATGTTTCAACATTGATCCAGGGGGAGAGGGGGAGTTTTTAAACACACGTATAAAAGTGTTCCAACAATATTGGCCGAGATTGTCTCCTCGAGTGACAAATGTAAAGTTTTCGATTAGTTTAAATCATTGTATTTTCGTAACGGCTAATTCGATTTTATTGATACTTGGAGATCATTTTGCCTACATACCATAGATAAAAGTGAATGACAAAAGTTGATCTTTTCATTATCGGTTTTAGGGAACGGTCACTTTTAATTAGATATAAGGTCTATTTCTGGTGTATTTTTGTTCATAAAATGGTCACATGGATTCACTTTATGTCCAGAACTATTTAACAGATCGCTGTAAAATTAGCAGAATGTGATAATAGTATTATGCCCACTGTTCATACTATTAATTTAAACATTTGTGTTTAATTTATTTGGAGAAACGGTCACATTTGAATTGGAATTAGATAGTTTAGGTCTAATGTCAAATTGGAAAGTTGTGATTATCTATATGAATTTGTTCTATTTTTTCAACAAACTTCACGCAATCTTAACAATCGACTTATTTATTGTTTTAAATATGATAAATAAATAAATAAATAAATAAATAAATAAATAAATAAATAAATAAATAAATAAATAAATAAATAAACAAACAAACAAATAAACAAATAACAAATAAACCTAATTGTACATATTCATGTAGCTCTATTTAACACTTTCCACGCGGCAGTCGTCTGTAGACGACATTCCACATTTTCACAAAATGTTTAAAATTGCAGACTAATCATAACATGTTCTATAACTTATACACCAACGCTTTTAGTCCCCTCCCCAACATAGAAGTTGATATCAAGCATGTGAAAATCATAGTCGGTAGACTAATAAAATATGTAAAACACACAGGACTTGTTATGATTGTATTTAAAAAGAAACTCGTAGCTCTCTTTTATTGACATGTCAACCATAAACATATTGGTATACCTCCTTGCGTTATAATGCATAGTTAAACATACACCCCCCCCCCCCCCCCCCCCGCCCCATCCCAACCTTTACATAGAGATACATATTAAGCGTCGCTCGCAGTGAAATTATATGCAATCTCGTGTCAACAAATCATAGATATAACAGGTTACAATGTAATTCTGGAACTTTGTGTGCATGTCGAGGCTATATTCACAGTAAGCCAACACACGACACGCAAAATCAATTGACGCGACAGTATGCCACGATAAGTAAAGGAAAAGAAGGTCAAAGACTTTTATCTGAAAATGATGGCATACTGTTGAAACTCGACATTCCCGTAATATTGTGGACTCCTGATTGAAAATATCCCATGGATTACTGTTATGGCCTATCCAAATACGTTGTCAAATTGAACTATATACAGTGCATTAACAATAACGACTGACCATATCGATTATGTCTATAATTGTCCTGATATCTTTTAAAACGCTGTTCCGTGGTATGGTCTCATCCGTGGTGTAGTGGGTAAGAGCGCTGTTGTTGCGTTGCTTTCATGCTTTCAAACCAAATGTTGTAAGTTCGAGCCTGGCATCGGACTATGTTTTGAATATTTTTTTTAAAATAATGTCCAATTCCCCCGTAGACTTTTAAAAATACCACATAACAATTAATTTAACTTGTTGGCGATAGCGCCCCTTCCCCTTCCTTGTTATGTAATCCATTTTGAATGACGCAGGAGTCGCGTAAGCGACGAGAATGTGTTCCAGCATGTTTAGCTGTTGGTATATGTGATCGAGAAACCATTTAAATTTAAATTACTGGCAACATCCATAATTTATTGGGCATTTAGTATGCCAAATATACCTCTGTAATTAAAAGTGACCTATCCCTAACAGTAAGTTGAGGCATGACCTTTTTAAGTAGTTGGCCACGTGACCAATAACATAACCTATCTATCCTTCAAATCTGGTAAAGAAAGCTTCATTGAATCAAAAGTTATGCCCAAAACCCTTAAAACAGATGATTTTTTTAACAGATGATTCAGACAATCGCGGCCATAATTAGTTGGAACATCCATGTAATAATGACCCTTTCGTGCGTTCCCGTTTGCGCAAAATGTACACTATCAAAACATTGCTGTCTTTGACGGAAGGCTTAACGCCTTTCCTAAACATTAATAACTCCCCCCTCCCCACTGGGCAATGTTGGCCCTTCCCAGTATCCCGTAACCCAAAAATCATGTTTCAACATTGATCCAGGGGGAGAGGGGGAGTTTTTAAACACACGTATAAAAGTGTTCCAACAATATTGGCCGAGATTGTAGCTACGCCACTGCGTGGGACCCATTTCTCTAGGTCTTTGAAATGCCTGTCCCACGGATATTGGAATTTGAAGCCTGCTATCAGTATGTAGGTGGTTTTGATTTGAACTTGCCTTATGGGGGAGTGAGACATTAATGATTACTACTTCAATCAATTCTCGTTGAGAAGTAATCCCTGCTAAATTCTCTAACTGGTCACACTTTCGTGTTCTGACGTCATTATCTTACAGTACAAGAACAAGTTGAACTGCAGATAAATAATATATAAAGTTCAGCGAGGTTTCACACAAAATCAGCTTAATTACGATCTTATGAAAACAAATATGGGAAGACAACTCCAAGTGAACTTTATGAATTAAAAATGGTAATAAAAAATAATTCTGTATTACAAACGAGTTTCACTACTGTACTGGTTCCAATTTATTTATGGAAGCAAAAGTTCACTCGAAATTTGCCCATATAACAGTGCAAATTAACACAAATCTGGGAACACAACTCGAAGTGAATTTTATTAAATAAATGCAATTTAAAAACTTACCTTATAATATTGAATTAACCAGAAAATGATAAGATTAATGAAAAGATTCATATCTAAAACAGCTTATTTTGTTTGAGAAACCATCCCTTCAGAAAAAGCGTAGAAGTAGTTTTATGCCCAACAGCCAAAATTTAAAAGCTGAATTGATTAGTGAAGATTGTCCACTATACATGTACAGTGTCACAGGTAATCTGTACCACAGGCGGCTCATAATAGCCTTTAAAGGTAGTGATGCATGTATGCCTCTAGTTCTAAATTTGCATATCTTAATTTTAAAAACAAATTCTGCAACTATTAGCAATGACAGCAATTTTGAGTTATTGCCAAAATATCAGATAATTTACGATTGCAATACAAAACCATCTCGGATAAATTACGCTAATACCCCATTGGTTGCCAATATTTAAGGATGTAAAATAATATTTCTCTTCTTGTCATGAATTTTGTTGTAAATTAACTATTTTTTATCAAAAGACATGAAAGAGGGAAGATCACATCTTACTTGTAATGCGACAGTAGTAACAGTAAAGAGTGACATTTACGTAATGCAGTTGTGTAATCTAATAAATGGGCGTATATTCTTAACATTTAAATGTCTTAACGACTGATGGCAGGAACATTTTTAATAATGATATTACAGACCAGTGATTTTCTTTCTATTCACCAACGTACATTTATATATAGACTTGGCGGGAAAATCCCACAAATCCTCATCAATCACGTGCGTGCCATGCAGTGGCGAAATAACAATCATAGACGCATCAATTCGTTACAGAAGCGACAGTTGGTTTCAGGCAATGAGACTACATCACGTTTAAAAAGTGATGTATTGAACTGTGGAAATAAACTAAACTAAGATTACGTACATCTTCAGCTCAGCGGGTTTTATCTTACCCACATAATGTGAAGACATGGAGACTCAAGAAGCTCGAATTTAGACCATCGCCAGCTCATCAATTGTGAAACGGCAATGAAATGTGTTCATTTGCAGATTAAAAACTCGTTTTAAGTCGGTGTTCAGTGGTGACGGGCCGGGCATTGAGAAATATGATCCATGTCTGCATATTTAGAAAGCGTCCTTAAAAAAAGGAATAGTACATAGAAGGATTCCCGTAGACTTGATTATTTCAGAACAAATAAATCTGCATAATACTGACATTTGGCTCAATATCATAAAGACAAAATACGGCATTTTGTTGACAATACATTTACCGCATTTCAATTAGGCCTAGGCCTAGGCCTATAGATAAATCTATACGAGTCTATGTGTATATTAAAAATGAATGTTGGAAAAACACTTTTGCTTAAACATTTATTAGTTATTTGACTTCGTATTATTTAGGGATGGCATCCAGATTCGTACGGATTGAAAACCGTAGATTGCAGAGGGTAAACGCACTGGGATAAACGGACAGTTTTGTGTAATGTAGATAAACGGAACGCGGTTAAATAATGACCAACCAATACGTGTTTAGCCATGCTTAGCGAACGCATTGAAGAACTCCCGTAAACGGACAGCCAGTGCGTTTACCCTCTCCGATCTATGGTTTTCAATCCGTACGAATCTGGATTCCATCCCTTAGTGATTTCTATTATTAGGCCTAGGGGAAGGTGGGGTAATGGCGGACACCTTTTGTCAGAGAGGTATAACACACATATAATACGTCATATAACAATAAAAATCATGTAAACACAAAGCACTGTGATGGTTCTACCTTTTATCAAGTTTTTATCAACTCATCATTTTGAAATTCGAAGCTACGACGCAATAAAAAAAATGGCGTCGTCCGGCATTACCCCACACTCTGGGGGTAATCCCGGACCGTATTTTTCAATGGCAGCCCTCTTTTTATTGGAATACAGTATTTCAATGGGAGTTAAAAAATACCATTTCTAAAAGTGTAGCAGAAATCAAAGAACAATGTCACATATTTATATGGTCAACAACTATTACCGATTTATGATGTTAAATTGACCACGCCCATATTGGTTACCATGGAAACGGTACATGTCCGGGATTACCCCAATCCATGTACAATGTATGGGCACATCCTCTCTTATTATTATGCTCATCATTGTGACTCCGAATTCATTTCTTTTTTATCAGAAGGTATCATACATTAAATAAAAAAATAATAAGACTTTGTTTTCCTTGATGTAGAAATACCAGTTTCAAAGAGAAAGTAATGCACCAAAATATCAACTTGCCCAAAAAGTGATTTTTGTAATTCTCGCGAGAATTTGCGAGACAACCATCCCATTTAGGTTTTGTGTGATTTCAATGGAGATGCACCTAACATCATAGGGTGGCAAAATACCACCTTCTTTCACCTGCCTTTAGATACAGCCCTGTCCGCGATTACCCCGCGTCCGCCATTACCCCACCTTCCCCTACAAGTGCAACTGGGCAGAAACGGCAATTAAATGACATAACCAACTTGCACAATACTCGATGTTTATAGAATGAAATTAACTCTGTTAACTAGCATATTAGATTTCAAAAGTGTTTTTTTTTCTTTGTGTAGAATTGTTTCTACAGTTGGAAAACACACACATATTTGTTATTGAAAAATCTTCTATTGATCGATGCAATATATTTCAGGGGTATACCAAAATAGAATCATGATGGCTCCAATAACATCCAATGCATTTAATATTATCCGATTTAATATACTCACAATTGGAAATACCCCCTAGCTTATAAAGAGCTCTAAAAGTTGAATAATATTGACGAATTGAACAAGGGCAATAGCCGCTAGTCGTCAAAATAAGAGGTCCTATTTTAAGATAGCGTCGTATTTTCATTTCTCTGTAATGGAAATCGCCTTACCGAGGCATTTTACTTTACTATGCTTTATATGATGTAACGGTGACCAGATTTGTCAAAAAGTGTTTCTTTTCTACATGAAAGTTCGTCGTAAATTAAGTTTTATTCCAAAATTGAGAAACTACTCCAGTGGTTCTATTGATAGGAAAAAGATCACTTCACATTTGCAAAATATATCAGTACACGAAGTTTCGGCGTGGTTTAGGGGGCGGTATTTTTCTTTGGTAGGGGTTGGTCCCAAATATATCATTGATCATCGTCATTTTTTATGACGCTCCCAAAACGAAAGCGATTATTTTATGACCCCCACCACTATGACCCCATCCCTAATCAGATATTGATTATTTTTATGACCCCCCTCCACTACTCAGATTGATTCTTTTTATGACCCCTACGGGCATGTTTAGTAAGCGTTATTATTAGGGATACAGTGGTGGCGGATTCAACACAAAATTAGAGGGACGAGCCCAAATGGTTTTTCATAATATTGTAACAGGTATAAGAGAAAATGCGCGCTGAGCACTCACTAAAATTCTGACCCCCTATCATCATGTGGTATTAATTTCACGAATCCCCTATTTTCCATGTATAAAAATAAATATGACCCCCACACAGAAAACTATAAGTGGGTCATCGGTACCCACTTATGCGAGTCTTCATTCCGTTCCTGTAGTGACACCCTTGTCAAATAAAGTAGGTCAAATGACACATCTGCAATAGGTCAAATGACCCATTAAGTTCAGTTTTGAGTCACTGTGATAGGCCTACTGGTATAATGGGTCACATGACATGTTATTCACTTCAAGTGAGTCTTTGCAGAGACTCACACCTACTGTCATAGGTCACATGACTCGTTTAAATTGTCAAATGAGTCCCATCAACTCACTTACAATGGTCAGACTGACATATTTGCACAGATCAGATTGGTCACCGTTACTCACTAATGTGAGTCTTTATTGCGTCCCTGTAGTGACACCCTTGACAAATAAAGTAGGTCAAATGACCCACCTGCAATAGGGCAAAATGACCCACTAAGTTCAGTTATGAGTCACTGTGACAAATGTATTATGGGTCCTATAGCCATGTTATTCACTTCAAGTGGGTCTTCAGAAATATTAAGGGTCCCGGCCTGTATCTGGTTTGTGAACAATCACTTAGTGAGTGACGTCTTGAATTAATCATGTTAATAAAATGGATATAATATATCCTTACGAAATCTACTTTCCATGGTGTTAATTTTAAAGAAGCCGATGCACACCCCAGCCAACATCGACCGTGGGCCTGCATGGGACCCGTAATATTTTGTCCACTTTGGCCCGTATACAGGCCAAAGTGGACAAAATATTAAGGGTCCCATGAGGGCCCACGATCGATGTTGGCTGGGACCCATCCCATTATTCCATTCGCGCTACAGCGCCCGCTATCGATCTTGACCTACTTGTAAAATGCAAGTGGGTCAGATATCGATCTTGACCTACTTGCAAAATACAAGTGGGTCAGATGTCGATCTT
Organism: Ophiura sarsii; assembly: GCA_035610835.1. Taxonomy (NCBI): domain Eukaryota; kingdom Metazoa; phylum Echinodermata; class Ophiuroidea; order Amphilepidida; family Ophiuridae; genus Ophiura; species Ophiura sarsii. The sequence continues at coordinate 43,842,216 of CM069450.1, read as the reverse complement.
GACCAGTATAACTATACGGAACTGAGTCAGTTTACCTGTTTACGTTCATGGTTGGAATGACCCAGCACAAGAGCAAGTAAGTCAAATGACTCATATTGAATCGATCTTGACACACTTGCACATAATCAAGTGAGTCATATAAGCAAGTATGTTAGTTGACCCATTGTCATATCTCGTATGAGTCACTGTACTTCATGATGTGGGTCATTTTACCCATCTAGGTAAGTTACATAGAAGTGACTCACGTCAAATAGGTCGAGTGACCCGCTTGTGACCCAGAATTTTATCTTGACCTACTTGAAAAATACAAGTGGGTCAGATGTCGATCTTGACCAGTAACTATACGGAACTGAGTCAGTTTACCTGTTTACGTTCATGGTTGGAATGACCCAGCACAAGAGCAAGTAAGTCAAATGACTCATATTGACTCGATATTGACACACTTGCACATAATCAAGTGAGTCATATAAGCAAGTATGTTAGTTGACCCATTTTCATATCTCAGATGAGTCACTGTACTTCATGATCTGGGTCATTTCACCCATAGAAGTGACTCACGTCAAATAGGTCAAGTGACCCGCTTGTGACCCAGAAAAATTGTCTGTGCAGCAGGATATTTGGGATCACCCCTACCGAAGAAAATGACAGCCCTTCATATCCCAGGAAACATATCTCCGACATAACACTTTGTAGGGCCGGGTCGGGGGCCGGGTAAGGGAAGAGAGAGAGAGAAAAGAAGTTCTTCTGACCGCAAGTCTTATTATTGATGAGAAAGTTGAAGTATACATTGAAGGACATCCTTCGTACAACCTCCAATATAAGTCGCAAAGCGTAATAAAGTCATGAAGATGAAGGATTTTCTCGGGAAAATGATGTTAGACAAGACGGAAGTCACTTTTGTTTAAGTAAACCATTCGTATATCCATACGGGTTTATCAGACCGGTCAAGTAATGTCTATTTTCTTGGATACTGACACGACATGACGTATAATCATCGCGTGCATGAAATTGAAAGACATTTAGTAAAAAGTGTTCTTTAGGTCCCAGATTCTGGACTGTACTATAGTATCGTTCGATACTGGTACAACGCCAGTGTTCCAGTATCGGCCGTTACTGGCACATATTAAATGTTCCAGTATCGGTCGATACTGGAACATTATTATGTACCAGTATATTTCAATACTGGGACAAATCTCACTTGTATCGTGTGTACCAGTATCGGCCGATACTGGAACGTAACATAAAAACGTTCCAGTATCGACCGATAATGGAACCCAATTTGGTGTTCCAGTATCGACGGATACTGGAACAGAGACATCGTACCAGTATCGACCGATACTCGCTACTTTTATGTTCCAGTATTGAACGATACTGGTTTACCAGTATCTGTGACCTAAAGTACACTTTTTCCGAAATGTACTTAGGCCTACTTAAAAACGGGGTCAAATTGACTAAGTACGACGTCAAATATGCACACAACACGGGGTCAAACTTTGTGGTCAAACAGGGTCACACATTGTAGTCAAAATTAACCCAGTTTTTCGGTTGTGTGCATAATTTGACCCGGTGTGTTCAGAGTGTATCTTCAAACTAAAGCTTGTCACTAGAACTCTTTTCAATGTACGTGCATTGGTTTCTAGTCTTTTATTTCTGGACGTTGAAGGAAAACACTTACCTTATAATCTTGATTCCCTGCTGATCATGAAACATCAAAGTTATAATCAGTGTTGTAAGTTCCTTTTTACTATGCAGATCAGAGAGAGCATGTAATCTTCCAAAAAGCACTCGTGAAATTTGTTGATACATTTGAAACGATTTTACTTAAATTGAACTAAATGTATGAATCGAAATACCACTTTGTATTGAAATCAAAAGCTATCAATTCACTATAAATGTTCCTTTGGTAAAGCCGAAATGTAAGCTTTTAGTATAAATTGATACTGTATTTTAAGATCTTAATACCAAACTGCTTTAAGGTGCAGATAAATAAAAAAGCGAGACTTGATGGTTTTGTTTTTATACAAACTGTGTAGCTCTAGTATTGACTGAAATAGCTAAACATTCCTCATTGTTCATCGGATAAACTATAAAAAGCAATTATTGCCCATCAGATGTTGGATTAAAACACTAGGTCACACCATAATGTAACAGAGTATAATGGACAACCACTCATCATTTAACTCAGACATTGTTGCAAATACGAACAAAAATCAATAGGGCACAGAAATTTGACGGGGTATCTTTAAAGAAGCGTGATCAAATATACTGAGTACTTTTCCCCAACGACCGTTAATGTGAATTATTATTGGTTTGAGGCGTTGTCTGAGACTGGTAATGTGTTGTGGCAGTGATTAATGGAAATGCACGGAGGAAATGAAAGAAAACGTACTCCAGTCACGTAGGACCACGAAGTAGCGTCCGATGAATTAGTTCCATCGATGGAAATTAATGTATAACAGGAAAAGACTCGGTGGCGCAAAACATCACAGGTTAAGCATTTATAGTGTATGAGACATTCGGGATTGATTAAAGCTGAGGTGTTTCAAATCGTGATAAAACACGTAGGCAATGATCGAGATAAACATGAGACTGACGTGACGTACATATACTTTACAAGTGATACGTATCGAATTTAGATGTGTGAACGCATCGTGCAGGTCTATGGGTAATGTCGAACGAGGAGTTTATTGATTATACTCTCACTCAGGCCCGTAACTAGGGGGGTGGGGGGGGGGGGCGGACGCCCCCCCCCCCAAATCTGAAAAAAAGTCCTTTTTTTTGGAACCAATGTACCTTTTTTTGGTACCAATGTACCTTTTTTGGGTACCAATGTACCTTTTTTGGGTACGAATGTACCTTTTTTTGTTACTAATGTACCTTTTTTTTGTGTGAAAACGCCCCCACCCACCCCAATTTTCCGAAAAAACGCCCCATTTTCAATTATGTAAAGCGTTTTTTCGGGCCGTTTTGGAGTAAAACATGTCCTAACCCCCCCCCCCCCCCCCCCCACACCCCCCCCCCCCCCCCCCCCCCCCCCGCCTCTCAAAATTGTCTTATATGACCAAAAAAAAATTGGGGGCAACCTTTTACGATTTTTTGGGTACCAATGCACCTTTTCAAAAAAATACGCCCCCCCCTAAAAAAATCCTGCTTACGGGCCTGCTCTCACTATATTATCACTGCCTCCATCAATTCGGGGATGTTAAATGCTAAAACTGGCTAGATATAAATTGAAGACCGTTTAAAGGTATTTGCTGAATTCCAGAATATCGAGGGTCCGCACTCTATATTAGTTACCAGTTGAATATTGAGAGAGGTCTCGATTCGGCAGGAAAGTGTCCCAGGTATAGCAATAACAGTAACATATGATTGAAATACTAAAATGCTTTTAGCAGTAGCGTAGCCAGGGGGGGGGGGTGGGGGGGGGGGCAGAGTGCCCCCGCCCCCCCCCCCCCCCCCCCGGACACCTAAAATGGGGACGGCGAAGCGGAAAATGGGGGACGAGAAGAAGGGGAGAAAAGAGAGAAAGAAGGGGGAAGGAGAGGGAGAAAGAGAAGAGAAAGGGGGAGGAGAGGAAAAAGAGAAGGGAAAGGGGAAGGAGAGGGAGAAACCCAGCAAACACAAAACGTTTTAAAAACGTTTTCGGTAGGTGCTATTTAGGTCCTGTAGGTCTTCGTCTTTATAGACGTTTTGAAAACGTTTATAAGACGTCATTGTTCAGACTTAAATCAGCTAGTCTGGAATACGTTTTTTAAGGACGTCGTAGTAACGTGTTCTGGACGTTATTAATATACCAATGTAACAAACGTCATTTTGCGACGTATAGAAAACGTTTTACTTGGACGTATTTTGTGCGACATATTTAAAAACGTGTTTTGGAAACGTTTTTAAAACGTTTTCGTTAGGTTCTATAGGTTCTGTAGGTCTTCGTCTTTATAGACGTGTTAAAAACGTTATAAGACGTTGTTTTCAGATTTAAATCAGCTAGTCTGGAATACGTTTTTTTAAGGACGTTGTAGTAACGTGTTTTAGACGTTATTAATATACCAATGTAACAAACGTCTTTTTGCGACGTATAGAAAACGTTTTACTTGGACGTATTTTGTGCGACATATTTAAAACGTGTTTTGGAAAACGTTTTTAAAACGTTTTCGTTAGGTTCTATAGGTTCTGTAGGTCTTCGTTGTTATAGACGTGTTAAAAACGTTATAAGACGTTGTTTTCAGATTTAAATCAGCTAGTCTGGAATACGTTTTTTTAAGGACGTTGTAGTAACGTGTTTTAGACGTTATTAATATACCAATGTAACAAACGTCTTTTTGCGACGTATAGAAAACGTTTTACTTGGACGTATTTTGTGCGACATATTTAAAACGTGTTTTGGAAACGTTTTTAAAACGTTTTCGTTAGGTTCTATAGGTTCTGTAGGTCTTCGTTTTTATAGACGTGTTAAAAACGTTATAAGACGTTGTTTTCAGATTTAAATCAGCTAGTCTGGAATACGTTTTTTTAAGGACGTTGCAGTAACGTGTTTTAGACGTTATTAATATACCAATGTAACAAACGTCTTTTTGCGACGTATAGAAAACGTTTTACTTGGACGTATTTTGTGCGACATATTTAAAACTTGATTTGGAAACGTTTTTCAAACGTTTTCGTTAGGTTCTATAGGTTCTGTAGGTCTTCGTTTTTATAGACGTATTAAAAACGTTATAAGACGTCGTTTTCAGACTTAAATCAGCTAGTCTGGAATACTTTTTTTTAGGACGTTGTAGTAACGTGTTTGAGACGTTATTAAATATACTAATATAACAAACGTCTTTTTGTGACGTATATAAAACGTTTTACTTGGGCGTATTTTGTGCGACACATTAAAAACGTGTTTTTGAAAACGTTTTTAAAACGTTTTTGTTAGGTACTATAGGTTCTGTAGGTCTTCGTCTTTATAGACGTATTAAAAACGTTATAAGACGTCGTTTTCAGACTTAAATCAGCTAGTCTGGAATACTTTTTTTTAGGACGTTGTAGTAACGTGTTTTAGACGTTATTAAATATACTAATATAACAAACGTCTTTTTGTGACGTATATAAAACGTTTTACTTGGACGTATTTTGTGCGACACATTTAAAACGTGTTTTGAAAACGTTTTTAAAACGTTTTTGTTAGGTACTATAGGTCCTGTAGGTTTTCGTCTTTATAGACGTTTTAAAAACGTAATAAGACGTCGTTGTTGAATCAAAAAATTAGTCTGGAGCTAATTTAAATATTTTACTTGGCCTTATATTAACTGAGTAAATTGTGCAAATCGCTCATTAGCATAATTGCAATGGTACAAATATTAGTACCGGTGCTCATTTGTACCATTTCAATTATGCTAATGAGCTAATTTACACCTTTTATTCATTTAAACCTATTATTTTAATTGAATTAAGTCGATGCATTAATTTTAACACCATGGAATGTATATTGATGTACACTTGTAAGTGCATATGTTCGCACTGGTTTTGAGTAAGGTGATTGCTCACTAAACAAATGCATATACATTGTGCAAGAACATAAACATCAAAGAGTCAATGCCCTTGCACCCTTCCCCCCCCCACCCCCATAAAAGGTTTTA